>CAMQGK010000038.1:600000-1075000 GCA_947000775.1 Pterois miles | reverse complement strand
AGTCTGACATCTGGTAAATGTAGCAAGTGATGACTTTTCTTTTCAATCTGCCGAGCAATGGCTGCACCAGTGGTTGTGTTGCACACTGTGAGCATTTCATCAACGGTTACACCTGCAGCCACAAGAGGCCTAACTGTGACTTTCTCATAAGGTAAGTGGTCATGTTCCCATGCAGTACTAAGAACATTTGGAAGTAGTTTCCCACACTGTTGAACAGACTGCATGTACCACAGATATACTCTATGTTAAATGCCTGTACTGTTTTAGAAAAACAGCATTGCCATTTTCCTGTTACGCCAGCTAGTTGATTGCTTAGCTCCAGGTGATAATGAGTCCCTGAACAGTTGCAAAAATACAAACTTGCAGAGTTCTGCGGAGCAGAGTACAGAACAACCGCTGGGCAAAATTCAAAATAACCTTAAAAATTCACATTTAGATACCATTCTGGTAACCACCACACCTCGTATAAACATACAGCAAAGATAGTTTCCCACTATAATCAGAGACTTCTGGCCCACCCTCCTTCACACCACTATCATAATGTAATCTCACAACTTTCAGAGTGACAAGAGTGAGAACAAGGTGGTGACTGTGAAACCTGACTGTTTCTTGTGATGCCCCTACAGTAAAACAAGATACAGTAGACAGGAGCAGCTCTCAACACAGCGCTTGCTTTCTTGGTTGTGTTGGCCACTGGCGTGCACCAACATCCTGGAGGACATTCAGAATCGCTAAACCCTCATAAAACTTTAAGGGTGTGTATGTCCGTCGCTGGCTTCAAAATCAGTGGACGAGATACAAGGGAAAGACTGCATCCTTCAGCAACGCTTTTACAATTCTGTTTAAAGCTTATAAGCATTTAAATGATGTTTTCTCGAGCAATTTACGACAGTATCATAAACTCATCTTTACACTCCAAACAGAATCATTTAACGGAAGGTCAAAGACAAGGTATTCATGTAATCCATTGATTGTTGTGATGCGTAAACACATGAATTGACTGATATGAATAGAAAAAAAAATGCTTTCTCATTTGAATAGTATGCATATGCAAAGTAAGGACTTGACAAAATAAGATGCTTTTTATTTGATGTATTAACAAATGTGTGTATTTGATCATCTACACCAGTGTTTTTATATAAATATATATCTAACTCGTTCAAGCACACTTGCCTTGACATGCATTTCTTATCAGCCCACGCATACCAAACTGAGCTCAGCTTCTTGCTCTAAAATTCCCCTTCAGTTTTGTCTTTGTATCTTAAGAGTAGCACTTTGAACTTCAGCTTTGAACTCTCTTTTGGCCTTACACATGCATCTCTGAACCACTGATGTGCTTGAAAGTAAAACTTTTCTTGAAAGGCTGGCCTTTCTACCTCATTGACATGAGGGTTCACTTTACAGTCTTGGGACACGTTTCAGGAATAGCAGATATCATCGCATAATACAACATGGCAGCCTCTTGGGATTTGTTAAACATCAAGAAATATGTTAGCAATAGGATAAAGGCATTTTAACTAATAAGATATTACTGCAAAAGTAGCTCTTATGTCTTATATTCTGTCTTATATTATTCACACTAACAATGGCTGACAGAAAGATTCTTCTAAAGATGATTAAAACAGTGCAATACCATATACCAATATCATGCATACTGTGTTTTGCTTTTCAGAAATGGGCTGAACTAAGTGAGCAAGTATAAAGCAGTAATGACTTGTTCCCAGTGAAGTTTCCCTTGGTGTAAAAAACCTTCGTAAATGCCACTATTTTAAAACAAACGAGTGGATTATAGAAGGGCACTCTGAGTGCTGACCTCCGCCAAGGCCAATCCGCTCCAAAATTTAATGGGCTCTTCCTTGGTCCATGTTTCACCCTTCCACTAAGTGCCATGAAAATCAAGCCAGTAGCTTTTTCCATAATCCTGCCCAGAACAGACAAACAAACCAAACTGAAAACATAATGTTCTTGGTGGTGGATAAGGCAGATCACTGCAATAAAGATATAGAAAGGGTTTTTTTTTTTCTTTTTTTACTAAAACATGAGAAATTAGAAGGGTACTTGGGAGAGCACAGACCTCTGTCAAGGCTGTTTTCATAAGTAAAAATTGCTGTGTGAATATGCTCAGTGATACGGATCCGCTCCAAACTGTAATGGCTATTCCTTGGCCCAGGCTACACCCTTCCACAGAGCACGCAGGTTTTCCTGATGGCCTCTTTCATGAAATCCTGCTGACAAATAGACAAACTAACCAACAAACCAAACCAAAAACATAACCTCCTTGGTGGAAGTAATAATCTCAACTCACAGTGGCAATTCATTTTTAATATCTTGCTTTTTTATTACTATAAATTACACAGTTTTTAGCTGAAGTGACAAATCATTTGGTAATTTGCTAAACAATTCCCTTGATGATGTACAGTCCACAGTTGTAAACTGCATCCGAGAAAGTCTGTCCACCAAAATCACAAAAATATTTCTTGTTTACCCTCACTGGTATCAAGCCATGCAGATAGTTCTGCTTTAGTTGCTGAGACTTGACAGTTGACTTTAGTTGGCACCAACATACCAAGGTGGTGAACTGAATCATATTTATTGTGCTCACAGTGCTGGAAAAAGACATTTAAAAGGCTTCACATCAAGTTGTCCATTCATAAATAATGCTGCAGTTACTGAGGACAACCCCTGACCTGACACTGTCAGATGGTTTGCTTCACAGAACCATCTAAGAAGCCGTCACTGGAAATTCTGGCAAAAATTGAATCGAAGGCAACTGGACTTAGATTTGTCCCTGAAGACGTTTCGCCCCTTATCCAAGTGGCTTCATCAGTTCGAACGCTGCAGTCTGACTAGTCCCCACTAGTCTGTCCAGCCACTTGGATAAGGGGCGAAACGTCTTCAGGGACAAATCTAAGTCCAGTTGCCTTCGATTCAGTTTTTGCCAGAATGAATATGACCTGGATGAATGAGAACCTTCACAGACTTGTCACTGGAAATTATTTGGAAAAGGGCAGGTACTTTGAAATATTACTTGGCATGTGATTGGACGAACTATCTGTCAATCAAACTGACAAAAGCAAAACTTACTGAAGGCGAAAACATTGCTTTCAGTGCCGTTCTTTGCTCTTCATCACTGAAGAAATACTCTTGAGTTCTGATATAACTGATGCTATTGCAGCATCAATGCTAACCTCTTCAAAAGCTGTCATTTAGGACAAACAGTCGCCACTCCGTGTCGTCTCGCGCTATGATCTCACAGACTTAAACCATATCTGTAGCTGCAGTAGCTCCCCCAGAACCCTGACTGGTCTGTTGTCTGGTGAGCCGGACACAAAAACCTTACTTGAAGCCTGATGAGATGGATTTTCGTGAGAATCCAGTTGCCGTGCAAAGTCAGACAATCCTCACACTGCCAACAGTTTCCAGGGGTACACTGTCTTCCCAGTGACAGATAGACTTTCACTAACAGTGAGGGGTAAAAATGTCATTTGGGTGAACTGATCCTTTAAAGTTTTAGTGAGCAGCATATTTTTGGCATCATTGGGCAAAACTTCCATGATAAGCGTTCAGCATGTTGTAATTCAAACATTCTGAGACAAAACTAGACTTCTGCACCCCCTCATGGCTATTTTTTCAGGCTTTAAAAAAACCCTAGCCTGTGACGGGAGACTTTAACTAATTACCAGCCATTTCAGAGAGAGAGAACGTTCCTATTGGCTGTGCTCCGGCCGATGGGCGGTGCTTGGTATTTCCTCAACAGATCTCAACATGGCTGCCGGGTCACAAACTTCCTCATTTTTCCGTCATTTCAGAAGTATTTGAGGAGAGAACAAGGCTTTACAGTAACAGAATATTGATTCATATCTGATCAGTGCTGCCTAGTTTGAATGTTTGGTTGGAGTTCATGAATGTTTGTCTAGAGGCTCTCATAGACAGCAGCTGGACATCAGACTCCAGATCAGTTCTGATTGGTTATTTTCCTTCAATCTGTGAAATCCTGCAGATGTCATTGAGAGCACCAGAGGACACAGAGGCACATGATTTTTTTCAGACTACCTGTCTCATGCTCTACTGTCAGGATATACAGTATAACCGTTTTATAAAAATAACTTTTTAAAATCATATTTGCTCCAGTTCTACTCACTGCAGCTTTAAATAAGTGTTGGCACAGACAGACCCCTCGAACAACCACTATTGCCCGTCTGTGTGGACCTTTTGGAGACTAAAAGATGTACTCTGCTGCTGTTCATCAAGGACTCATTACCTGCCCACCTGTGCGTGCACATTCAAAATGCAGGTCTAGTAACCTTGACAGCCCGACATAAACGTATATCCGTCCGTCGCTGCGCCCTAGCGACGAGACCTATTCATTTTTCACTGAAAACAAGGCACTCTCATTAGGAGTTGAACACTGTGATCATGTTCTGTCACAGTCTTTCTGCCTCAACAACTGTTGGACTAGTTCTGCCGGGGAAGATCAGCGATGTGCCACTCGTTTGCTCTGTTTGCAGGCTGTTGTTGCAGCATTCGAGTAATTTCAGCTCACACTGCAAGCCGCGCACTTCCCTGCAGATCAATACGCAAGTCAGGCAAGGGGAGATGCTGTGCTGTTTCTTTATTATGTAGTTTCTCTAAGGGTGCATAGGTCGCATTGATCAAAAGGCTTCAACTTGTAGTCTAAGGAAGCTATTTGAAAGATCATTAGATAATTGCTTGTATTTATCTCACCTGAAAGCCAGAAAGAACTAAGGTCTCCTTCTGCATTTCTGCCTGCTATTTGACGGCAAAATTACAGACGCTGTCTTTGCAGTTGAATTTATGCATGACTCTTTCTCATGGCCCACTAAGCCTCTTTTGTCCTGACTCCCCAAATTAGCTCTACTTCTTCATTACTGATGCAGAGAGCGTAATCATTATAGATTCAAATTGAGCTGGCTAACAATTAGGCTTATAAAAATGAACAGCATGATATGACAACAATAGCTTATGTTGGCCTGTATTGAACTGCAAGACAATCAACTTTGTGACGAAACAATTAGTTGATCAAACAACAGCAAATTAAACAATGCAACCACTTTCATAACTGCTCATTTAAGTTATATATTGAACAAAAATATTTCCTGGCTCCAGTTACTCAAATGTGAGGATTTGCTACTTTTCTATTGTTGTTTTATAATGTTGTAAATTGAATCTTTGGGTTTTAGGCTGTTGGTTGGAGAAAACAAATGATCTGAGGATACCATCTTTGGGTCTGGGAAATTGTGATCAGCAATTTCATTCTGATGCTTTGAAGAAAAACCAACAGAAAAAAAAAAGATTCACTGATCATTAAAATTATTGAGTCTACGACAGCAATTTTATTCTTGACCTTGGAGATGGTAGTTGACAATGATTTAGTAGTTGTTCTGAGCTTTTGTTTGCATCATACTGTCTTCATAGAAAACAGCAGCTGGGCAAACGATCTGGCATGAGAGACTGTGCGCTACAAAAAAGCTGAAGAACAGCTACAAAACCTTGTGATTATTTTTTTTGGTTTTATTAGAAGCAATTGTTACTTGCAGTCCTAACCTACGGTAAATCACCAAAACACGGGGGTAACTTTTAGCAAAGTGTCTCAACGGTGACGGTTCGCACATTGTAAACATTATGAAGTGGTCGCGGTAAACGTAACACAGTGTTAACATTATCAAATGGTAGCAGTTGGGTTTAGGCAACAAAAAACACTTTGGGTGAGAAAACATCATGGTTTCACTTAAAACATTGCCTTCAGTGCTGCTCTTTGCTCTTCGTCAGTGAAGAAGTACTTGAGTTCTGATATAACTGATGCTATTGCAGCATCAATGCTAACCTCTTCAAAAGCTGTCATTTAGGACAAACAGTCGCCACTCCGTGTCGTCTCGCGCTATGATCTCACAGACTTAAACCGTGTCTGTAGCTGCAGTAGGTTCCCCAGAACCCTGACTGGTCTGTTGTCTGGTGAGCCGGACACAAAAACCTTACTTGAAGCCTGATGAGATGGATTTTCGTGAGAATCCAGTTGCCGTGCAAAGTCAGACAATCCTCACACTGCCAACAGTTTCCAGGGGTACACTGTCTTCCCAGTGACAGATAGACTTTCACTAACAGTGAGGGGTAAAAATGTCATTTGGGTGAACTGATCCTTTAAAGTTTTAGTGAGCAGCATATTTTTGGCATCATTGGGCAAAACTTCCATGATAAGCGTTCATCCATCCATCCATCCATCCATCGTCAACCGCTTATCCCGGTGGCGGGGGGGGGCTGGAGCCGATCCCACTGGCATAGGGCGAGGCAGGGTACACCCTGGACAGGTCGCCAGTCCATCGCAGGGCACATAGAGACAGACAACATAAGACAGACAACCACACATCACATCCACACCTACGGGCAATTTAGAGTCATCAATAACCAAACAGCATTCTTTGATGGTGAGCCGGAGACCGGAGAAAACCCACGCTACAGGGAGAACATCCAAACCCCCCCCAAAAGACCCCCAACCTGGAATCGAACCCGCGACCCTCTTGCTGTGAGGCGACACCTAACCACTACACCACCGTGCAGCCCCTATAAGCGTTCAGCATGTTGTAATTCAAATGTTCTGAGACAAAACTAGACTTCTGCACCCCCTCATGGCTATTTTTTCAGGCTTTAAAAAAAACCCTAGCCTGTGACTGGAGACTTAATGGCACAGCATCACATGACAGTCATGTGACATAAAATCATGGGTAAAAACTGTTGGTTTCACATGGGACATGAACACCTGGTGCGTCTTATACAGATGCTAAAGGGTGCCGTGTGCGTTGGTATCCAGACGCTGCAGGCAACTGCTCAAGCGTCAGTTTCTGATGCCCTAGAAATGAGACCAGGCTGAAAATATTCCCACCTGTTTCAACAGGGATCCATGTTACATTTGTTTTTTTGGGGTTTTTTTTGGTCATCTGCCCTTGTCCATGAGAGTCCATGTGCCGCCCAAAATGTGTGATCGTGCAGACTGACTGGACATGTGGAAAATGTCCACTAATCTGCTAATGTAATATATGCGTGCAAAAAATTAAAGTAAGAAAATTGAGAAAGAATTTTGAAAATTAAAATAGAGAGCTGAGCATCATACTGACATGGTAAAGACGACAAATGCACAGCAAGCCTATAGCTACATTGCTGGCTATTCACTTAAAAATATTAAGCCAAGCATGACATAAATTTCATAAGTACACACCAATGGTGATATGGCAGTTTTTTTCGGAAGGCATTTTAAGGATAATCCTGCTTGACACTTACATCAACCTTACTTCAACACTCTACTCTAATGCTTTCAAGCAGATGGCTGTAGGCTTCTGCTGCATGAAGGACTGCCTATGTGAGTATATGAGAGTGTGGAGAGATCAGGACAGATCACTGAGAGGATGCAAAAAGCCCAGCAGTCCACCAGCAGTGAGGTGCCTTTTGCAATCACATTTGGGCTCCACCACAACTCTAATTTGGCTGGATCAATGCTGCAATCAATTGAAAAACGCCTCAGACATACACCACCACACACTAATTACTTTTTTAACCTTTTTGTTTTACTTTTTGTTTTAGTTTGTTTTCATTTTGTTGATCTAGAGAGAAAAATGGACGTGTCCCTTTCTGCCAGAGCCTGATGCCGGTGTTGAAAATTAATTACTGAATTTAATTATTGAGTTAATTTAGTTTATCCAGATAAGGCATAGATGGAGAATGGAGGAAAGAGAGGGGGTAATGGAGTGTGTCTATGTGTATGTGTTGAATTCTTGGGTGTAAGGGCAGTCAGCTGATCCATGCAACTGCTGCTCACTGATTGTTTTATTTGTTTGCTGCAATGCCCCCTGTCTGATTCCCTGTTAATCAGTGCTTGCAATGCTGCGTTTCCATTTGCTTGTTGAATTAGGTGGGTGCAGGGGTGGGTGTGGGGTCGACGGTGAGCAGCAGTAATAACTGTCGCAGACGTGGCTGCAATATAAGCACTGAAGTAGCAGTGTTTGCTATAGCAAGATAATAAATCAGGACTCTGACATTTTAAATTATGCCATCTTATTAAGGTGGCGGTTAGATACGGTTATATGTGAGCAGCGTTTCACGTGAACCAATTTTATGAGAGTTGCTTCTGTCAATATTCTAATATGTCTACTGGGTTCAGGTCTGTTTTCCCTGGTAGAGTTTAAAGTTTGACCTTTTGAATCTTTAGTATGTTTTATATGTGAGAACCAAACTAATTGAGGAGAAAGCCAACCAGCTTAGGTTTACTTTACTTACTGTCAGTACGTCTATCTTAAAATGTAGACAGCTTTCCTTGACACGTTAGTGCTGGATGACTGTGAAGCCTCACGTGAAACACGGTGCATTTTTAAGTTGAAGGAGATTTAGGGTCACACATTTTTTTTTTTTTTCAAAACTACAAACCTTTTTATAAGTGTCTTTCATTGTGGTGAAAGGATACAGTGCTTTTGTTTTGAAGTCAGCATGACCTTAATTGCATACAATCGTTATCCTTACTGTGTCATCGTTCTTATTAGCCCAACACAGGGAATCAAAAGGCGGGGAATGAGAAATAAAGGGTTGTTTAAGAGAAGTGTCACTTTTTCTCACCAACTCCCTTGACCTTCATATTAGAGGTAAGATCGGGCCTAAAAAATCCAGCCCGACCCGACCCAGGCCCGTGGGTATTAAAGCCCGACCCGGCCCGAGCCCGATCAGTTAACTTGATTTGCAGGCCCGAGCCCGAAACAAACCCAAAATTTTATATTTTATTTGTGAGGACTCAGGAGGAGGAGGAAAGGGAGGGGATGCGTCAGTCAGACCCGGACAGAGCTCTTCTCCGGGAAAAGGGACTGGTTGCGATTTGTGTGATCACATTTGTGACGATGCCTGTGCATAATGATAACAAATTAAAGCTTGTCTTTTGTAACGAATTCTCCCAGTTAAACAAGACTGTAAGATGCATATTCAATAAACATTTATATCTTTTATATTTGTGTGTCTGTTCTATCAGGTGTGATAATTCATTCTTCATTTCGTTGGCAAAATGCAGCAGCCCATTTGACATTTATTTAAATTTCTTCGAGCTGGCAGAAAAAAACGCAAGTTTTCTTAATGTTAAAATAATCTACATATTTTTATGATCATTATAAATGCATTTACACAATGAAATAACGCTGGAAAAGTTTGTTAAAGATATTTCTGTGTGTGATATTGTGGTCACATGGACGCACCTCTCTGACAAGGAGAGGAACAGCAGCAGGAGCAGCGGCTCCTGTTTAGTAGTTAAATACCAATTACCATACAGCGCCTTCTCTGTTTTATCCACATTATTTATTTTATAACAAGTATTCCTTAGTTTAATATCCATACATCGTTTTAGTATACATAATATATAAATATAGATTTATTAAAAAAAAGTTAGCGAGAGAGAAGCCGGGACCGACCCGATCTTACTCGGCTCGGGCTTAAGATCTTACCTCTACTTCATATTCAATCACCTCCTATGACATATGACACTGTGAAAAGTTTGTCTATTGAATCACAGCCATTCACAAATTAGCACAGGAAACTAACTGTGTTAGGAAACACAGCTAAACCTCTCCTGAACTGACAGCTAAACCTCTCCTGAAGAGCAACTTTCCAAATGTGTATTTTTTTGTGTTGTCTTTTTTTGGTGTTGTGTTTTCACAACCAAAAATCCAAGAGTATACATTTTTCTGTTTATCTGCATAAGCTGCAAATGTTAGCATGTTCAGCTAATTACCTTTTTATTAACTGCAGTGCTAACCTAGCATCACAGAGCAATAACAGTGTAGCAGTATTGCATTATTCTAAGATAATGTAATGATTTTGTTGCTCCTTGGATATGGATACGTAGCTTTCAGTAGGTTTCAGTTTCCAACCAATTCCAAGAGGTCAAGTTAATTAGTGAGTCAGCAGCAGCTGAAAAGATCTGTCAGTGACAGTTTTCATTTCAGCCGGCAAAGTGATTGTCGACGACTAAAAATGAGAAGCCTGCTTTTGTCTTCCTCTGTCCAAAATCAAGGACTTGTTGCTTTAAAAACTATTGCTAACTTCAAATGGTGAATCCGCCACATATGTCACTGTAAACTGCATACACACAGTGCAAGATAGAAAGCTTGACAAATGTACAGTACATAGCAGCAGTAACTTCAGGCACTTCATCACATTTACCCCACTGGAAGGCCACCACAGAGGGCACTTCATTGTGTTTTCTCCACTGGAAAGCCAACCTAGAGGGCACTTCATCACATTTACCTCACTGCTCATCGGGTCCTAAATAACACATTGATGCTCTTTATGGACTGGAGTGGCACTGCACACACAAATGTCTACGATCGTCCGTGTTAAAGTGACATTTTATCACTTTTTTTTTTTTTTTTTTTTTTGTACTGGCACAGGGCACCATGGAGGACACTTCATCATGTTTTCTCCATTTAAGGGCACCCTATAGAGGGCATTGCATCATGTTTTCTTCACTGGAAGGGCACCCTGGAGGGCACTTCATCAGGTTTTATCTACCATTCAACAGTGGAGGAAGGCTCCCAGGGTGGTTTCTGTGGCAACAGGCAGGTTGATTGTCGATACAGTAATAAGGTCCTGATAGCTAGCAAAGTGACAGCAGACAGATGAAAGGTGGCTATTCTGTCACTCACCAGGAAGTGAGAGCCACGCAGTGAAGAGGCAGATCTGAGAGGTAGAGTGTAGAACTGATAGAAACATGGAAACACAAGTAGTTTTCTATTCATCTGCCTCCTTTCTTTCTTTCACCGATGGTCGACACCGTATCCGAAAGAAAGCGGCAAGACTTCAAAATATCACTGTTCAGTATGATTTTAAGACTTGCAACCTATATTCACACTAAACTGGCAAAACGCACACATGCACGCACACACACAGATAACCATTATCGCATGCTTCCACCTCCAAGAATCGACACAAATAGGACAGATTTTCTGCCTCGATAATGATATATTTAATGACCTCTTCTCTCTTTCTCCCTCTTTTCCTCTCTGTCCATCACATGCATGGACACACACATGTTCACACACATGTTCACACACACACACACACACACACACACACACACACACACACACACACACACAGCAAAGTGAGGAATCTGATCTGTGTAAATTGTATCCTCTCAAACTGTCCCTTCTGCATCTGCTTCTTCAAAGACATACCACGAGTTTGCTCATTCCCGCCCTTGTGTGTGCATGCATATAAATGCATCTGCACAAGCATGCATGTGTGTGTCTATATGGATGAGTCTGGAGATGTGTGTGCATGTGTGTGTGATAGTGATACATCATAGATTGTCCAGAGCTGTTTTTCTGGCAGCTGCAGTGGACGATTGAGGGCTACAGAAGAAAAACTGACTGATTATTCTGCTGTCGCCGACAGCAAATCAATACAACCCAACACGCGCACGCACACGCACTAATCCCCTCCCACTATAAACAACATAAACACATGCATATTAGATGCATGATGCATGAATGCACTTTATAACTACATCACTCTGTCCATACCAACAGCTCACTTTGCTGGCACCTCTTACCAATTACTGGATACATGCATACACACATTCAGGAAGAAGCACACACACCAGGGCCTCCTGAGGGTGCTGGTGGGTATGGCTGATTGACCCTGCCTCACCAATCTGCCCAGCTCTCTGCCAGAAAATCAACCAATTAAAAGACGCAGGCACCACAGCAACACTGGAATTGTGGTTAACTGCAGCTGCGATGTTGAATTGGGAAGCAGCTGTGAGGAGCTGACCTGACAAAGCAGGACTCTTTCTCTCTCTCTGTCTCTCTCTGCCACACTACTTCAGGTATATTTAAAGTGCATCTTCACATGATAAAGACAGAAAATGAAAGAGGTAGAGGACCTCATCAATTTAATCCGAAGGAGAGAGGAGCACATAAAAAGAACTGCAATATTTTCTCCTTGGCCCCAACCAAATAACTGTGGCAGACAGTGGCTGGAATTGAACTAGGACTGCACCTAATGATCGTTCTCAAAATGAATTCATATTTGTTTGCAGAAGAACCTTGTTGGATCATCCTGGCACTTAAAAGAACGTAACCTTGAGAGGCTGACCAAGATTGTTTGTCTGCAACAATCCTCTTTAATTACATTTACTCATATATCAATCATTGTATTTTATCTACCTATTCCATTATCTATTTTATTATATTATACAGTATAATAGTTATTCACTATATTTCTTCTGATTTATTTTTTTTATTTTTTTATCATAACTCATGATCTTTGGCAACACATGCCATGTCAAAAAAGCCTAATCAGTTAAACAGAGACCAGGGCAATGCTGCTAACAACTGCAGTACTTCTATATTACATGATGCCGTCATGTAATCTGTAAAAGCTTTTACAGGTAAAACTAACAATAACTTTGATTTAGGGCTGTCAAAGTTAACGCAATAGTAACGTGTTAATGCACATTTGTTTTAATGCCACTAATTTCTTTAACGAATTAATGCAACTTGTGATTTTTAGGTTGCAACAAGTTCAGTTTTAAAGCTAGAGTGAAGATACTGACATCATACCAAACTATAAAACTTAAGGAATCTATTGGTACCAACCTAATGTCGTAAAGCAGGCTAAATAATGCTCTAAATTTACACTACAGTTTGGTGAGGAAAAACTAGCATGGCCATTTTTAAAGGGGTCCCTTAATCTCCACCCTCAAGATATGTGAATGAACATAGGTTCTCTGGGTACCCATGAGTCTCCCCTTTACAGATATGCCCACTTTGTGATATTCACATGCAGTTTGGGGCAAGTAATCAAGTCAGCACACTGACACACTGACTTCAGTTTGCCACGTTATGATTCAAGCATATTTTTTATGCTAAATGTAGTACCTGTGACAGTTTCTGGACAATACTTTGCATTGTTTGATGTTCTGAATTGATTTACATAAATATATACATACATTCGCATAAGGCAAGTATATTTGCCCACTCCAATGTTGATAAGAGTATCAAATACTTGTCAAATCTCCCTTTGAGGTACATTTTGAACAAATAAAAACGTGCAAGTGATCATGATTAATTCTTGATTGATTCAATTGACAGCTCTAGTTTCATTACATCCCATCAACACCTCTCTCCATTGTGTTTAACCGCTTCGACACTGAACAGCTGTGTGACAGCCAGGAGTTTAGATGCCAGATTCTTACTTACATATGTTGGGAGAACTCAGGTGCTTCATCGTTGATGTTAGCCATTCGAATCCGTACTGTAGTTGTGCCGGTGCGAGGGACCTCCCCCTTGTCAATTGCCATCACGACAAACTCGTACAGGTGGTTGGGCCTCTCGTAATCTAGAGCCCCAGCAGGGAAGATGGTCCCATGGGGTGAAATGGTGAAGTCTGGACTCAGCGTGTAATAGGTCAGCTCAGCATTCTCTTCAGAGTCACAGTCATTGGCCGACACTAAAAATGAAAACAGAGAAAGGAGGGGGGTTGAAATAAAAAGTTAGAGGAACTAAACACAGACGGGGTCCCATATATCCCAACTTTTCCTTTTCCCTAATAGGTATATATATATATATATATATATATATATATATATATATATATATATATATATATATATATATATATATATATATATATAACTCTGATATAGGCTCTATCGTGGTCAGTTGACAAATGTAGCCTCTGTGAGCATGCGTGTTTCTTTCTCAAAATACTAGTGTAAAATTGTTTAGGACAGACTTTGGGGAGAAAAAATAGCACTTTTGTCCAATCTCAACATGATGGTGGCCAGAAGTGCTGTGTATTAGAGAAGTTTAATCCTAGCCACACTTTTCAGACTTTGTTAAGATATTCCTTTATTAGTCCCACAGTGGGGAAATTCAGTTTTACACTCTGTTATTCACACAGTACATATACATGCGTCAATGGAGAGATGTCAGAGTGAGGGGGCTGCTCCTGACAAGCGCCCAGAGCAGTTGGGGGCTCGGTGCCTTGCTCAGGGGCACCTCGGCAGTGCCCAAGAGGTAAACTGGCACCTCTCCAGCAACCAGTTGGTCTTGGTCCATGGGGGATTTGAACCGGCGTCCTCCGCGTCCTAACCCAAGTCCTTACAGACTGAGCTACTGCCCCCCCATTAGCTTTATCAATCATCGGCTATCTAGAATTCAATGTAGTGTCATCAGATGATGTATACCAGTTTAATGCAGGTTAAATAAAATTCTGAAATATAGCAAATTGTAAATTTGCAAATTTTTCAGTTTTTGCAAAGTGGAAGTTTGTTGTTGGAATAGCTCCATAATAAGAGCACATACCATATATAGAGCTAGCATCTATTAAAACTGGACTAAATTTAGCTGAGAGGTTTTTCAGATGTCTACATGTAACCAGCTGCTTCAACAACATTTCAATGTCTATTTCAAAAGGTAGCAGGTTCCACTGGATCTCCTAGACGCATTTCTCCACAAAAGATCCACAGAAATCTAAAATTAAAATCATTTACAAACACCATCTATCAACCATTGAGGTGAGGGCTGGTGTCCATGGACAAAGGTTGTGCATTACTGAGCTATCCTGTACTGTAGTACACCACTAACATGAGGCCACATCACTGTATTTTCTTCCTTTTTTCTGTACCACTTGGGTTTCTTTAGAAAAATGAAATTACTTGCAACAAACTTACTTATTATGCCAATAAAACATACTGATTTAAGTCATGCTGAAAGAGAAAATAGTAGCTGAATCAAACAAAAAAGTGCAATCTGTTCTCTTATTAACCCAGAGCCAAGTTTTTTTTTTTTAATCTTGTTTCTTGTATTTGAGTAAAGGAAGTCAACATTAGCACAGGATATCTATTCTCTTCTCATGCTATGTGACCACAGTGAAGATTTCGAAGGAAGCGATGCTCCCACTGACTTAAATGTTGCATTCCATAACACAAGGGGAGTAAGTGTTATTTGCACAGCATGCACTGAAAGGACTGTCATTTTGCAACATTTCTGCTTCTGCTTTACACATAGGGAATCCGTGGAGCCAGGACCCGCTCGGCCACGAACTGATTGCCTTGCTAAAACTGAAAAGATCCACCAGGGATTTGAATAAGCATATTTTTTCGCTAACAAGTCATTTCGCCATCAAACACTTGATTCTCCAATTCGCCTTACATTGCATTTGGCTCGTGCCCATGCACACACAAAAACAAACACAAACCTGTGCACATGAATGAATACATGCACACACACGTAAACACGTCACTGTTTGCTTCAACTAACAGCTATACATCTTCACTGCCATAAAGCCTTGGGGAAGATTACATTAATCATTTTAACAAAATATTAACAAACAAAAAAATATATCTGTTTTTTAAAAGACGGTTTATCATCTCAGCCAGTATTTATTCGCATAAATTGTTTTATTCCATTATGTCAGTACAAGTCCAATTTAGTTTGGAATATAATAGATTAATTGATTTTGCAGTGTTGCGGTATTAAATCAAATGTTTGGTGACTGTAGCCTCCAGTCTTTCATCATCCTGAACAACCATCAAAAGAAAATCAATTACATTTCCAAAACACCTCTTCCCCCACAAACCGACAAGATGAAAGTGCACTAAACCACCAAGCTGAACTGCAACAGAGAAGAGCATCCCCTTATCAAACTAATGGAATTCAGTTGGAGAATAAAGCGACAAATCCAAAAATAAGAGGATGCTGGTTGGTTTGGTCTGTAAAATGTGAAGATTTGATGATGTAGGACGACAGAGTTACTTGTCAGTCCAAATGACTTCATGCTTACAGTCTTGGTTTGTTTGAACTGAGACTGTGAACATGGTTTGGACCAAAACAAAAGCCTGCAACGTATCCCTTTTTGTTTTTTTGTTTTTGTTTTGTTTTTTCCCTGTTCTGTTGGCATCTTTTGGTATAAACCGTCATGGGGCGGCTGTGGCTCAGAGGGTAGAGCAGGTCGTTCACCAATCGGAAGGCCAGCTGCTCCGGTCACATTATTGTGTCCTTGAGCGAGACACTTAACTCCAAATTGCTCCCGAAGGCACAGCCATCGGTGTGAATGAGTATTTAGATTAGATCCTGATGGGCAAAGTTGGCACCTTGCAAGGCAGCCTTCCAAACGCGATCCAAACCGTACCCAAATACATATAATCAAGACCACCTTTTCAAGTGGACTCGAACATGGATCGACAAACCGTGCCGAAATGCGGTATGGAGAGTTCCCACTAATCATCAAACTAGACTTTGTGGACAAGTGTACTCGGATCTGCCCCTGATGTGAGAGCACCCTTTCATCATTTAGGCCCTCAGATCATCCTGTCAGAAACAAGCCACTGTAGCTCATTGACCATAGTGTTTGTGAGCATCGCCGACTGCTCATCGCTGACTGCACGCGCACAACACCGGTACGGGCGTGGAGGTGAAGCAAAAGGAAACTAAAGCAAAAGAAAATTACCCTCCGATGCCAACAGAAACATTGTGCTGTAATGAATGTTTTTGTTTTTGTTGGAAGTTATCACCGATAACAACGGCGAGGGAGTGAGCCATCTGTGTTACTATGCACAAAAGTTTTCGTCCTCACTGGGACGGAGGTGAGCTGGAGACCTTCTCTGGGACCCAGAAGATAAACTGAAAACGATGACCGAGACCAGCAGGGCAATTTTTGTCATTGGATTTACCTAATTTAATGGTTTGCCTCCGAAGAAGGAAAGACGCCAATGAGCGGCTGCAGAGGGGCAGCTGCTCCACGGGCCGCCACACTGCAGAGAGATACAGCGTGGAGGAAACAGCCTGTAGAGTGGCATATTTTCACATTTTACACTGTCAATTAAGGATTTATTTTGACCAAACCAAAGTTGCTGGTTGTTGGAATGATGGAAAGACTAACCGGGACATTTTGCTGTTGTTTGCTAAGTTTTATTTTAATTTTAACATGTGTTTTAAGAGGAGTTAACAAGGCAATTAGGCCCTTCTTAGTTCAGTGTAAGAGAGAAACATGAATTCAAAAGGTGTACGGTTGTATTTTTTCTGTTTTCTAGGGACGTGCGAGTTTTTATGTTTGTTTTGTTGATAGAGTAAGCGGTCCTTGGTCTGAATAAGTGTGTGAAAAAGTATTCTACACAATCCATGGCAAAAAAAAAATAAAATAAAAAATAAAAAAAAACATTGTATGATAGGCATTTTAAATATCTATCTCAGCTTTGAAAATGTTTTAGAACAAAGTTTAAAACGTGTCATAATCAACCCATCTCACTAGTGGCCTTCGGCAGCATGATATCAGTCATTTTATACCGGCTGGAATCCATCACAGGATAAACAGTGTTAAAACCTCAGTAGGCAGACAGTTTTTATCATCATTGGGCAAAAATTCCCTCATAACATATTATAGCAGATTATAACTGAAGTGTTCTGTGAGAAAACTAGACTCCTGCACCTCCTCGTGGCTCTGTTTTTAGGCTTTAAAAAAATCTAGCCCTTGACAGGAGACTTTGGCCAATCATTTTAGGGAGAGATTTCCTATTGGCTGTACTTTGGCTGGTGGGCAGTGCTTGGTATTTCCTCAACTGATCTTAGCATGGCTGCCAGGTCACAAACTTTCACATTTTTCTGAAAACATCTGGCATTACAGTAACAGAATATTGATTCATGTTTGATTAGCACTGCCTAGTTTGACCGTCTGAAGACTGTGAGTGATTTATAGCCAGCTCATAGACAGCAGGCACTAGCTCAACTCTGATTGGTTGTTTTCCTCCAGTATGTGAAATCTTGCAGAAGCCATTACCCATTTTTAAATTGTACTTGCTCCAATTCTACCTACTGCAGCACTGACTTCTGTCGGCTAATTAAAAGGTCCAGCCAACTTCACTATGGCCCAATCAAAACTGAAATCCTGGTGCCATACTTACATCACCGTCTTGTTTGGCCTGTGACTCACAACTCAACACTGTCTGTGTGCTGCAAGTATTGCCACAAAATAGGCACATACTACGGCACATGCAGGCTGCCTTCAAAAAAACAGAAATTTGTTGTAAATATGTGCATCATTTTTTCTCATTGTCTTTGAGGATTTTACCAATTATCTATTTGCTAATATTATTTTGGATTAATCAATGGACATATATGTACTTGACAGTCTGCAAGATAATGGGGTGCACTTTGCCCGAAGCAGATGACCATGTAAAGAAATCCAACATTAACTAACATAATCTTGTAGCCAAAGTAGAAAAGGACAGTCAGAGGCGAGTCTGAAGCCTTATGTTTCTGTCACAGGAAATACTTTTATGTATGTTAACCTCATTATTTGACATTTTTGGCCACTTTTAAGATGAAAGTCTGACTTTGTAATGTTATATATATGACAGAAAATAAGGAAAAGCATAATCGGCCTTCTTTAAATTCATTTTACAGCATACATATCCACTGTTGACGAAAATGGTTACCTACAGTGTCTCATAACCGTATAGATTTTTAAAAAGCCTGAAAAGATGCAAACACCACAAAAGGAGGGGATGGCAAGGTGAATGTGAAAGCTTACAGTATGTGAGTAAAGTCTATGTTATTCAAAGGTTTTTCAGCTGCTACTTGATAAGCTGGAATTATCCCAAACGACAGGAGGAAAAAAAACACTAATGTATTGTCAACACTGGAGGCAGGATGGATGTTTCATCATTAAATTGCCATAAGCAATGGATTGCAGCTGCAAAAGTAGCTTCTCTATATGTATTATGTCACACTGCCTTCTTTTGAGCAGGGAAATATTTGCAATACACAACTGAAAACTGCATCACATCAGGTGTGGAAATGGCAATTTGTGTCCAGGATTGGCCACACTTTTTATGTTACAAATCACTGTGTTTGTACAGTCTCTTATTTAGATTCATGGTCAGATTTGCAAGCTGGATCAAGCGAATTTACGTGTGTTTACCCTGCGCTACAGTATTGGTTACACGGACTGACATTTTTCTGAATTACAACTGAAACACGGCCGTTTTGCTGCTGTAAAGTGATGAATAACCTCTCATCCAGCAACACTGGGTAGAAAATGGACTGCGGTGCTAGTGTGGGCCCGGCGTCCTATCCCATGTAGTGGCCAAGCACATGTCACATATGAGTCAATATTTAATTTACTAAGTACAGATTTGTAATCTTCAGAGCACCGTTTGAGCATGTATTTATCAGCAAGTCATTCTGTAATCTTGAATCAGCATTGTTGTGCTGGCATCGCTACATGGGGGGGCACAGTACTTTTCTGGCTGCATTGCCCATGTCTGGCTAGCATATAATGATTTTGTACTGAAGATGCAAACTGCAGGAGCCTCAGATCTCTATGGAAAGCGAGATAATTGGCTTGCTTGGTACTCTGCATTTTTTTTTTTTCCAACTTGGCGAAGTACACATTTGTCCACTCTCACGATGGAACTGATTATGGGATTACTAGCACATGATTTAGCAAAACGATGCTGGATGCCCATTTCTCCCAGCTCATTTAATTTAATACTGTGCCTTTTAACCCATTTAATGAAGTAAGGGGGTAAAAAAAACAAGTTTTATTTCAGGAGGCTGGACAGCTTCAGGTGAACCTAGAACTGGATCGGGTAGGATTAATTATGTTTATTGTAACATGCATTTAAGCATTTTTGTTTTATTTTATTTTTCAAATTTAATGAGAAAAACAGAGGAGTGTTTGGCAAAGGAGCACTTTACGTGAGCCGTTTTCCACCTCACCAAGTTTAAAAACTAATTGCCTGTGTGGATATTTCAAAACTGGAAACTCTGGTCACAGTATCTAGGATAGATATGCTGTTTCACATATAATAAATACAAACAATAAACACTATATTTTCTTTAATTTTAAATATGGGAACTCCTCATATATGCTTTCTTCCTAACAAAGATAATCATAAAAGTTCAGACACCCCTCTCCCAACCTAAACGTGCAAACATACACATACACTGGGCGGGTACACACAGCAGCACAGCAGGGTGAAACTTCTCGCCTCCCTTAGTGCACCTGTTGATGGCAGCAAGCTGAGGGCCTGCTGTGCCTCCTACACCAAACACCTCATTCCCTCATTAACTTTCTCCTTTTAACTTCAGCTTCTTTTCCTCCTTTTTTTGTTTTTGGAGGAGGGGGGTTGCAATTTTCATCTGTATTATACAGAAAACAGTGGAAAGAAATTGGAGAGAAAGCGAGAAAGTGGAAGACAGAGAGAGAGAGAGAAACAGAGAGAGATAGAGGTATGACATGCAACAAAGGTCCCAAGGCTGCAATTGAACCTAGGATGTTGCGGTTATATGACAGGCACCACTTGGCTACCAAAGCGTTCCTTTTAAACTCATTTTTATTGTTAGACCTGGAGTCCCAAAATTTCCATTGTGAACTGACCTTTATAGGTCCATTGTACTATCTGAATAATGCAAATAATGGCTGGAAAATACTGCGGCACTGACTTAAGACCAGTTTTTTGTTGGTCAATGGCATAATCGCATACTGCTACCTCAAGATGGCAATGTACCAACAATGCACCACACCTCATTTTAAGACCATAAGACCAACATCCCCATTGGCAAATAAGTACAACACTGGCGCTGGGCTTGAAAATGACAACAGCATCGGTCTGAAACTAGAAGTGACAGTTGCGCTGTGTTTTGCGGCGCTGCATCGGGTCTAAGATAGGACCCTTAGTCTTGTTACAACATACCATGACGTAGCCAGGTCAGGGGCATCTTTGAAACCTCAGGTAAACAATGTTCATGCATCTGCTCTGCAGTAACCCTGTTGCATCACAGCTGACTGTTGCTCATACTTCCTGTAGAAACAAATACAGGCATCTGCAGTAGTATTCCAGCATGTACTGTGAGAATTAAGACTATGGGTTATATCTCACACCCAGCGCAGAGCATGACCTCCGTGACCAGAAAGATCACGGTGCAGACTGCCTCTGTGGCATTTCCTCTCGTCATCCCATTGTGTGTGTGACTGTAGACGTAGGCTACTTCCTTCTTCCTACCTTCTTCCTCCAAATAGTGGCGTTTTGAGGCTGACTGATTGGGTTGGTGTTACGCACCTCCTCTACAGCAGTTTCCAGCTGCAAGCCAGTGCATAATGCATCTCCAGATGATTCCCCTCTGAGCACCCCGTAGGTTGTGTTGGAAAGTAATGCAGTATTTTACATTATTTATCAATACAAGCCTAGTGTTTATTTTCTCATAATGAATTCTGGTTATGACGTATGACTTTGCCGTGTCATCACCATTCATATCTACAACCAATGTGGTTATGATTAAATCGTTTACTAGAGCACAAATTTGTTTACAAGGGCACAACAATGTTTATCTATGTTAGCGTCTTAATTTTGTTCTCAAAGTGCACCAGATTGCATTTAACTTTAAAATGTATAACATTTAGGGTAAATATTCATATTGCAATAAATATCATGGAAGAAAATATATTGTAATGTCAGTTTTTCCCAATATCGTGCAGCCCAAGTCTTCTCACTGCTTGTTCATTAGACATCAATATACGCCAGCGATTACTTCAGTCAAAGGCACACTCATCCTTGACAACTGCATGTGTTGTCTCCATAAACCCTCTAATTACCAGTACAGTGATTATTTTTTTCAGTGATCTTTTATAGCTTTAATTATCCAATGTTGTATCAGCTAATCCAAGTTACTATTTAGAACTTGCGTAGCTCGACTGTTAATCCAGTTGCTGTGTTAGGTTAGATTGCTCTTACAATGAGCTGAAAATCATTGTGTTTGTACCGAATGGATTTATTGCACACAATCTCTTGATGTAGTATTCACCATGCTGTGCTCCATAGCTTTTCACTGCTTCTTGTTGTGGGTTGTGCTCTCTGCTAATTGTTTCAGAGGCACATATTCATGTTATTTATTCAGTACTTGACTCATATACAGCATGTCTTTGTTGCGTACTAAAATGCTATATTGCACACGCATCCCCTCTCACATACATTATTGGCAAAGCACATCCCCAGGAGCAACAACTGTGTGTATTAGGCTTATACAAGGTAAACATGTCAATATCAACACAGCTCTTCTCCTTAGAGTGTGCTGATCTGAGATGTACATGTTAAAGCCTTTGGTAAGCACAATATATGTAACGCATAGTCTGATCTTTCATTTATGTTGAATCAATTTGTTGTGATTTTCTCACATCTCCACCAAAGCAAACAAACACTTAGGGGAACGTCTCCCATCCAGATGTCGCATGACAATCATGGTTAGAAGGAAAGCATTAATTAGAAGCAGCTCTTTTTACCATTTCCCTTTGAATTGCCTCCTCATGACCAAGCAGCAGAGACTGCTGCACAGTACTGCTAGCTAGTGTGACAAACAAAAGGTTATACGATTGTTTTAGTTATTATATAACTCTGCCTGTACGTCCTGTAGTTTATGGCATGTCGACACCTGTGTAATCTTAACGTTGCCAGCTTTAGCCCAGATTTTTACTCTCACTGCTGGGTCATCACTACGTTGTCAAAACAGAGCACATGACTGAACCCAGTATGGTCTGTAGGGGTGGGAAAAAGAAATTCCCCTATGCTAGAGTCAGTATACAGTATATGCACTTAAAGTGAGTCTATGCTGAGGTAGAAGGAATTAGCACTTTCACTGTTGTACTTAATATGTGAGGGTTCAAGTTCTATCGACAAAACCGAAGGGTTTTTGTCGATAGAACTTGAACCCTCACATATTAAATCCAAAGCAGGAAACACAGTGTCAAGTATGGAAAGACTTTGGGTTTCATACACTGCAGGAAAAGCAGAGCTAGACATCATGGCTAAAGCTGCTTGCTAACTCTGTCATGGACAGGAAACGTTATCATATTGCGTTAACGTGCGATCAAGCCAGCCGTCACTCTGATCTTCGTGGCCAAATCACCCATATCCCGACATTTATGTTCAATTCATTCACACGGAAAAGCTAGCAACAGACTTGGCAAAGTTAGCAAAAGTATACACGTGACTATGTCCGGTTTTCAAAATAAGGTGTTAACAAAGGAAACTGTATATAAAAAATACATGTATAGAAATAAGATTTGATTGTATTATATTAACCAGAACAATAAAACATAACATGTCCCTTGTAAATTAGAAAGAAAATACCACTAATTTGTGAGAAAAATGTCTTTAATCTTTGAATTTGGGTTGCTGGAAAAAAAGGTAATGATTTATTTGACTTCAGGACATCTCTGACTGCTGAAAATCAAACATTCTTACTGTATTCATTTAGATATTTTCCAAAGTAAAAGTCTCTAGAAGTGTATAATTCAACTTTTTGTCACCCCGGTATGGTGTTAGTATCGAATCGGGGGACAGTTGTATCGTCCCAGCCCTAACAGTCAGTCTGTGAATTTATGGATAAATTGTTATACAAACAGTCAGTAGTCATGTCTATAATGCTCAATCCAGTGGTAGATGTTCGCCAGGTTTGACGAGGACTCTCTGGCCATTAAAGCGGTGACGTACCCTGTCGTGGAATGCAACCTGATTAGCTCCTGGTTTCCGTTTCAAACAGGAAACAACATGGCAGCCTGCTCATAAACTTTGTGCAATTCTTTCTAAAAGATCCACCAAAATCTACTTCTGAAAACATTTTTACTGAGAAATAGGCGACGCCGCTGCTGTTTCATTTTAGAACTAGATCGCCTCGTTTCACAGCTCGTTTCATGAGCCAGACGCGTTACGCTAGACGATTTCATTTGCATAAAGGACTGTTCCCCGCCTTTTCATTTTGAAAGAGCAACAGCCAATGAGGAAACTCCAACACTCGGCCAACCAATCATGTAATTCCTAACCTCAGTCATTCACTCAGTGATTGGCTTTTGCGTCTGAAGGGCTGGCCCTCTGTGGTCCAGCCAAAACGTGTGGCTGGATTCATTGTCAGTACAAGTTATTACTTTAAACTTGTATTATAATTTCACCATAACTAATAAACAGAACTGTTATATTTACTATAAATGTACAGGTGTAACAGAGTTAAAAATGCACTTTATTGTTAAGTGCTGAAAAACGGTTCATGAGTCGTCACTGTCCCTTCCCCATCCACATCCTCATGAGAATGAGTCTACACTCAACACTTTTTGTGACAACATCAAGTTGGTTTTGCCCGGTTATAGCTAAGCTAAAAAAAAAAAAAAAAAAAAAAAACTGTAGATCAAAATGCCTTGATGCCAATGAAAAATAACTTCATTTTCAGTTTTTCTCAAACTAAATGATGTTCGCTATGTGCAATTTCAGCTGTAAAGCACTGCGACAGTTATCACAGGATACAAAGGGACTTTACAGGTCATAGCTGTTCTGTTATTTAGTATGACACTGTGTGTTTGTGAAATATACGCATGTTACTCATTTTGCCCATTATCAAAATAGCCATGATAATGGTAGTGATTAGGATGATTGCAATGGTCACAGCAGACAGCAGCTAGAATACAGCCCAAGTGTAACTAGAATTGATGCCTTGTGGTCGTATGCCTCTGCCAACAAGTCAAGTTGCAGTTTATATCAACGTCCATCCAAAATGGCATAATTAATGTGTGACACTGTCAAAATTAGCCTGTTAATTCTTGTTTTGTGAGGTCGCACTGACCAACAAATTCTAATCAGAGTGGATGTTTGTGCCAGATGTCAGAAATTTCCATCCAGCCATTCATGAGATTTCACTTTCACAAGAACAGATGTGTTGTCACTGTGACCTTTGACCACCAAAATTGAATCACTTCAGACTTCAGGTGCCAAATTTGAAAACATACCTGAGATATTGGGTTCAAGATAACGGACCTGATGGACAACTCAAACACACGATTCCTCCGTCCAAGGCCTTCGCTGGCGCAGATCCGTAAGAACAACAAGTTCTGCAATGTGTATCCAACCCAAAAGTTTTCCGCCTGAAGCCTAATCTAATGAGCACTCCCGATGAGGTGTCATAACAGCAGTCATTAATAATTTATGTACTGCATGCAGCATTTTATTTCTCTGTGTTTTGCTCTTGTCAATACTCATTTGCAGCTCTGCTGGCGTTTCCATTTTTAGCCAACAGTAAGTAAACCTGTTTATTTAATTTGAAGTACCACTTTGTTTTGAGCTGTACACACAATGATTTTGAGCTACTTTTAAAGTGGAAATATTCTATTCGTCATGCAATTTGGATCAATAATTACCATTCTGTAATACATTCAATTTATTTTAAATAGACCGCAGTTTACAGTTTATATTATGCAGTGTAGAGAGAAAGAAGTGTGAAATTCTTTGCCGTCAGTTTGGTTGGCAGTCTGTCAGAACCTAAAAAAGGAGGCTTCTTAGTGTTAAGTCACACTGTGAGAGATCAAATTGTGACAAGTCGCACCCACAACAGTTACCATTACCATTTTCTCACATAGGATGAAACTTAAGCGATCCCTGTGTGGAAATTGGGTCGTTACAGAAAAGGAGAGGCTAGTGCAGCTGCACTGATGGAAGTGGTGGTGATTTCACGGCCGCCACTGCTGACAAGTATCTATTCCGTTTCCTTACCAGTCAAAACACATGAATGTTAAAAAAGCTCTGCCGCTCTTATTTTGTTCTGAAAGTCTCTACAGCAGGGCCTCTCAAACATTTACCGAACACAGTCCACACACACATTATCCCACTGAGCTGCTGGTCTGGCTTTATTTCCAGGGATTCTTAAGGTAAAATATGTTGTGCTTTTGATAAAGTCTTGAATTTTACAACCACCTAATATGGACATAGAGAAAATGAAAACTCATCTTGTGATTCAGTGGGGTATTCATTAAAAAAAGACTGGGGAAAAAAAGAACAGCACTGCAGCATTTCTGCCCCAGAAACATCATGATTTATTCATTATGTATTGTGTTTATCAGGTGTGTTTAAAGATAATTTTAACAAGAACACCCAAACATTTTCAACATTGCGTGGGAGTTTTTAATTAGGGAAGTTAAATAGTAAAATCACACAAAAGCAGCTTCCTTTAGTGCTTTTGTTTATGAGTGTTTGAGAGCACAAAAGCTAAAGAAAACCAGAAAGTGCATCTCCAATTCCCTTAGCAAGTATGTACAATATTTGATTTTATTTATTATTTTTCATATTTTTTTTTAGTGCAAGATAATGTCATTTTATGTTGTCTGAAGACAAAAACAAAGAAGTGCACTCAGAGATGCTGTGCAGGGCAAACTAATGGGAATTTAACTATGATATGGGGGGGACGGGTGGTCCGGATGTCTCACCTGAGGCTGTTCTCATACACTGTAGCTATACCTCAGATAATGAATGCGCTGTATTTTGTATTTATCCCATGAAATAAATGTGTATGTGATCCATGTAATCGTGAACCAGGACGTATAAAGACATTCGTGACTAGTTGCTGGACATTGGTAGGAAACCACACTAAACATGAGGAATAACTTTTCATGAGATATGTTGCAGCTATGCTCACCTTGCAGCAGAGATGTTGCTGTTGTCACAGTCTCTGGTACGCCATCCTTGCTGTAAATGGACTGGAGGAACTCTGGAACGCAATCGTTTTCGTCGGCAATGACAACTCGTACCTGAGAGAGAATTGAGGAGGGGAGAGGAGGAGATTGAGAGATGGAGAGACAGGGAGGGAGTCAAAGAAGGGAGGGTAGGTCGGTTTGAGTAAATGACGTAACGTCTAACCTTCATCACACAGACTTTTCTCTGAGACGTGGCATTAAAACACAAAGTCCTGTCACATGTACTCATCAAATCCAGTGTCATAAAAACCTTAAAAAGTTTTTTAAAAATTAGGACTTACAAAGTAACGCAATAAAAACACACCTGTAGCAAGCTCTGAAGCTACTGGCATCATATGAAACAAGAAAACTTACCAACCATGTTATACTAGCGCTAAAAAGGTTACATAACGTCCCACACTTTTGCTAAATTTTGGCAAGGAAAAACTGTTCGCCATTTTCAAAAGGGTCACTTGACCTCTGACCTCAAGATTTGAGGCCCCCAAAACCCACAACAGACCTGTTTTAGTCTTTTTTTTCAGGAAGTACGGGGAGTTTTCAAGGGGAGATAGCGGATCAACAGTAAATGCCACACAGAAGTGGTGTACATCATCTGAAAGCTGGTAACCTGACATTTAATTTGAGCTGCTCTGCACTGCATCAAGTTGTTTTTGTCATAAATCTGAAATAAACTCTAATTAATGAATTAATTAAATTGAACTGTAAAAGTGTTTAAGGGCTTAGAAGATTATGATAGAAGTATATGATATCCATCTCCGTGCTCCGTTTTTTCATTGTTGCGAATTTTTGGGGGTTTTCCCTTTTTTTACAATTTTGGGTTTAATAAATTTTTAAAAATTATAAAAAAATAATAAAAACCCCCCCTAAATACCCAATTAAAACCCCAAAACCTTAAGGAAACCCCAAAAAAAAACCATGCAGTGATTTAAATTAAAAAAAATTTTAAATTTTTAAATTTTTTAAAAAAATTGTTTTTTTCTACAATTGGATGGCCACCTCTTCTTTTGTTTAAACTTCTCAAAACCCCCTTATTTTCAATCTAGCAAAGACAACCACCCATCTTCCGAATTCTCTATGTCTCTATTTTGTGGTTGTAAAGTTTTCATGAGGCTGTGATTCAAGAAGTCACCACCGGTCATTTTATACAGTGAGGTCAAGTAAAAAAAAAAAAATGGTCTCACTACAATTAAATGGTTACTATGGGAACTAACATCATCACACATGAATATAATTGGGCTCTTTGGATCCACAAGAGTCTCAGCTTTACAGTGATCCCAAATTTATGTAATGCCAAGACTGTTTAGAGACCGCAGTATGCAGAAATATTCAAACACATAATTTCTAGAGTAGGTGAAAATAACATTTATACTGCATGAAAAAACTTCATGGTTTTAGCCCCAAATTGCATGTGATTATCATATCAAGTGGATATGTCTGTAAAGGGAGACTGGTGGGTACCCGTAGAACCAACGGTAAATTTCCCCACTGTGGGACTAATAAAGGAATATCTTATCTAACCAATATTCATTTATATATTTTGAGGTCAGAGGTCAAAGAACCCTTTTGAAAATGGCCATGACAGTTTATATTCCCTAAAGTTTACCCTATCTCTGCAGCGTTATTTAGCCTCCTTCATGACATGCTAGCATGACATGGTTGATAACTGCTAGAGCCTCTGAAAAGAAAGTAAAGTCAGTCGGGATCGCCCCCATCTCAGAGGGACTCAGAAGGATATGGTTCATTTTGAATATTTGAATTGACAGACAGATCTAAAAAAAATAAATCTATCACCATGATTATTCAAAGTAATTCAAATGCCTCACGGATCGAAATCTTTAACAAACACTAGGTCTTGTTTACCTGGTGATTGTACTATATACCTGTGTGGAACTGCATTGGAAATTTGGAGCAATCTACTTCACATAAACCATCTATCAAAAAATGAGTTTCCTCATTTCTGATCTCATACATGGATCAGTAATGATGTTACTGTGTCTACATGCTAAAGCTGCCCAGGCAATCATGAGGGGAAATGCTGGAGATTAAAAGTCACACAGGGTTGGTTTAAATCTGGGATTACTACTTCAGGCACCATCCAGAATTGGTTTTCTTTGGGTCCGGAGTCATTTTCATCTGAGAGTAACCCAAATTAACCCTTTCCCTAGCCAAAAGCAAGCCTCATCCCAACCTTCTCCAAAGGCGTGCCCTGACCCTGATCCCTCTGGTTTATTTACCCCTCCTCAGTGAGGGAGCTTCTGCAGTCGGCCCCTTCAGTCGGCCAGCGGAGAGTGCAATCTTGTGCAATTTTTCAGAAGCCCCAAGCTAACAAACGAGAGTGGATGAGTGTGCAAAGATGAATTTGTATGGTGTGAGCATGTAGGTGTAGGTGTGTGTGTGTGTGTGTGCGTGCGTGCGTGCGTGCGTGCGTGCGTGCGTGCGTGCATGCGTGCATGCGTGCGCGCATGCGTGCGTGCGTGCGTGCGTGCGTGCGCGCGACACCGTAATGCTGCTCAGTTCATTAGGGGCATGAAGGCAAACACAGCATCTTCTACCAGATGTCGCCTGCCTGCTTGCAGCATTCAGGAGGAATAAATACGGACATGAGCTAGCTGGAGAGCAGGGCTGTCAACAAATATTAGAAATGTGAATATATATCCGAATAATAAAAAAAAAAAACAGATATTCAAATAAAAATCACTATTCTATTGTAAAAGAGAGGTGCACTACTGCAGCTGTCTGCCTCGTGCACACTGGAAACACATCACAAAGTCACTTTCATTGATTGACAATTAAATTTAACATTAATTGAACCTGAGCGAGGAATAATTCAACAACTGTAATAATGGAGAGAACTCGGCCACAGAGAGAGTGACACCACATACTGACAGCAAACCATGTATCTATCACCTGTGAGCTCAAGATCAGACTGGAGACGTCACCACTTAAAAGATGGACGATTAGTATTTGCTTTCTACTGCCGTTTGTCATTTCTTCACAGAAAACACAGGTTTTATATTGTGATATTGAAAATGACAATATATCCAACAACAGCAACTGCCATTTTATTTAGTTTGTTGTGATGAGGAGAAAACAGGGTGTCTGGTAAAAGTTCAGCAAAATGCTGCGTCACTCGCGGACAGTTAGGACATGCAAAGAACAAAAAGTGCAAAAACAAGTGTGAGCTATTATTATTATTATTATTATTATTATTATTATTATTATTATTATTATACAGCTATTTAGTAATGCCCATGTGAGGACGTGATATGATTTATATTCTTGTTGTATGGTCTGGCTCAGGGTAAACTTTGTAAAACATGAACAAATACATACAGAGAATGAATGCAACAGAACTTTCATTTATTATTCACTTTGTCAGTTACAAACAACATAAATAAATGACCCTAGGAATAAATAATGATTCTGTATTCTCTTAGTTGTATCCTCAGTGGACAGCTTGTGCTAATTTGTCCTGCAGGGTGCAATATTCACACACCCTACTAGGGTACTGAAGCCTTACATACTGAACATATCGCCGTTTCACTTGTTGGATTTTCCACTGTGAAATGTTGCCAAATGGCTGACATTTTCCTCGCTCTGACTACCGTTACACTCTCCACTAGGACCACGCTGTTGTTGATTGCTATCGTCACCAGACAAACTACCTGTAATCAGTTCTTCCTCTCTGCTCTAAAACATTAGTTGTCAGTGGCAGCCATGATACATCCAGGGCAACAGCACAGTGACGGCTACGGTTTTGGAGCGTAAATTCATTTCCGGTTAAAGAAATCGATTTTTTTTTTCTGGGTTAATTAATTATGGTATCGGATCGGTGGATAGCGTGGTGTACTCGTCGATACCTGACACCCACTCCTGGGCAGTATCGGATGCATTTGTGATACTAGTTTCGGCATCGAAACAACTGGAGAGCCTCTCTGACCCTCAGCTCCACTTCTGCTCTTCCAAATAAACACAGCAGTATAGACAAAGACCTATAGAGCACGCACGCACGCACGCACGCACGCACACACACACACACCGCACGCACACACACACACACATACACACAGTGAGTGGTGTGCAAATACCACGGGTATTAAATCCTGGTAGGTATGATGAAGTTCTGTAATATCAGTTAATCCTTCAGCAAAGATCAGCTCTGGAAGCAATGGACAACAAAATAAAATCTGACCATGTCAACTCCCTGAGGTGATTTGTGTCTATGTGCCAGTGACTGTTAATCTTTGTTTGCCTGTGTGTGCGTTTGCATGGCAGAGTGCCTGCTCGCCAGTATGACGGGAAATGGCAGGAGTTCGGCAAGACATATGAACATACAGTACATGTGTGTACAAGGCTGAGGGAAAGCAAGATTGAATGAGGAGAGAGGGGTAATAAAGCAAGATGAACACACACACACACACACACACACACACACACACACACACACACACACACACACACACACACACACACACACACACACACACACACACACACACCTTGGGGCAGCTGCAGGCAGGTCTCAGGCTGGTTAGGTAACTAATGGTGCCGATGAGCTATCACTCCTGGAGGGAGAAACCTGGAAACTACCTGCAAATTAAAGTCATGCTCAGTGACTCCAGTCAACACAAATACACCACCTCTGTTCGCTATTTTAGCAGACGGAGACAGTTTTCTGAAAAGCGAAAACAAAAAAAAAAACAAAAAAATCAAAAACAAATAATGGACAACTACACAATTGAAGCCTTGGCATTATTTCTACAGTCTCTACAGTCCTCCACTGTTAATGCTATAGTAATATACTTTATTAAGAGAACGAGGGGGAAATAGACTGCAACACAGTTTAATATTTACGGTTGTCAATCGATTACTTGTGTGATTGTAGCAATGTTAAAAATTTAGTAGGCTGAATGTTTTGGGCATCATTGGGCAATAATCCCATAATAACCCTTCAATATATTAATTCACGAGTAATTCACGAGTACTTAGAGAAAACTAGACTTCTGCACCTCCTCATGTTTTCAGGCGTTAAAACATCTAGCCTGTAATGGGAGACTTTGGCCAATCACAGGTCATTTCAGAAAGAGAAAGTGTTCCTATTGGCTGTGCTGTGGCTGGTGGGCAGTGCTTGGTATTTCCTCAACATGGCTGCTGGGTCACAAACTTTCTCATTTTCCAGCTAAACAGTAACTACAAGATGTTTCCGAAAACATTGGAGGGGAGAAATAGGCATTACAGTAACAGAATATTGATTCATATTTGATCAGCGCTGCCCACTGACTGACAGCTGCTCAGAGACTCTGCTCTGTGAAATCTTTTTTTTTTTTTTCCAGATTACCCATCTCATGCACTACTGTCAGGATATAGTGACCATTTTATAAATATACTTTTTTTATCATATTTGCTCCATTTCTACTCACTTCAGCTTTAACATATGAATATTTAAACAGCTGCATGAGTGTGATGGCCATTCCTTTTCGCCACAATGCACTATAAAACACTTTTTTGTTGTAGCCATTCAGCCCTCCATTAGCCTCTCAATTGTTCCAATGTGATATAATGATTGATACCGCAATTCTGTTCAGGAGGCAGCAAAGAGCACATATAGGGGCATTATAGCTTATATAAAGCACAGAGCGTTTGTAAAAGGTTTACCCTGTCAACAAGATTAGCCGACACAACACCATTTATCCACTGCTGATACAGGACAGTAACAGAATTCAGAGTACGACAAACAGTTTTCCATATAAATAATTCATTGCTTTGTAATTCAAATCAACTTCTTCATCTTAAAATTGAAAATAAAATCAAGTATTGGTGCATCAGAGGAGTATGCGCTGCGTCCAACACACAAACGCAGCAGAGTTTCTATGTGGCGTTTGTTACACTGCGCAGACAGAAGGGCGGCTGTGGGGGCAGGAGGGCTACAGTGTCGAGAAGGCGCTGGCTTTCAGCGCTGATGGGACTATATATGAGCATGTTCAAAAAGCTTACCCAGGCTCCAGAGGGCAAGCATAGGGCTGAGGAGGCTGGCCACCCAGGGCACCAGTGTGGGCAGGCAAGGGCACATACCAGCTCTCTGCCAATTTATTTCTTTCTTTCATTCTTTCTCTTCTTGCCACTGAATCTAGTAATCCTCCTCTCATTTCTCTTTTTCTCTCTCTGTCTCTGTCTCTCTCCATGTAGGCTCTCGGTGCTCTGTAGTCCACAGGGGCCCAGAGCGGAACAGTTGAGGACAGATCTGTTCAGCAGGACATGTTTTAGCCTGAGGTCAGACTAATGATGGAAACCAGACCAGATGCATCGACGCCTGCAGCGGTCAGCCGCTGTTCTCTCGCTTCCTGACAACATGAGGAAGTCACTGGGAATTCCAAGGCAGTCATTCCAGACAAACAAGTCTATTGGGTTCGACTGAAGCCAACACTCGCACTCTTGGACCGAAAAATGGACATGTGCCGTTATTTTTTAGGTTGAGGATTTAAATGCCTTTTACAGTCAATTCAGGTTAAAGACATCCCATAACAACCCATGTAGCATTGATGAGTTCAAAATGTCTCCCATTAAATAAAAAAGAGACCAATCAGGAAGCCCTAGAACCAAACGATCATTTTAACTGCAACATTTGCAAATATTACCATCCATACAGCAACTGTAAATCAATAAAATTTAATCTAACTGCATTGCAGCAGCTTAAATGCATGTCCAGCTCAAGGACGTTTCAGAGTAGACTGGGATTTTATGACCAGTGTGTGGTTACTTTATTGTCTGCGAGATATATCATAATCACCACAGCTCTCCACAATTCAACAGCTGTCTTCCAGTCAACTATCGCAGCACTGCATCTACAATTCTGTCCACGAAGTACGTGACAATAACTTGAAAACGCAGCAGATCAAAGTCAGGGTGCTACATGAGAAACAAGTGAAAAGGACTGGACATTGTTCCACCAGTAGAAGACTTATTAATTCGACGAATTGTCAGATATTGTTTGCAGTATGCTGTAAGACTTGACGAGACAGCCTTGTAATGTCAACAGTCTTTGAGGTTTGAAGACCATCAAGTCATTGAATTTGACAGTAGAAATGTGACTGGGAACTCACGTCAGACACACACACGCGCGCACAAGAACACACAAATAAACAAACAAGCAAACCTCCGCTGCGCTGCTCATGCTGTCCAGGCCCTCGCTGGCTCGCACCAATAGCAAGTAACGATGTTGGTCACTCTCGTAGTCGATAGGCCGAGTCAGGCTGATTTCACCAGTCTCTGCTGAAATGGAGAAGAGGCTGCTGGGATTGATGAGAAGGCTGTAGCTGATTGGTTTCTTCTGGAAGGATACAGCAGGCGTGACCAGGAAGCTGTGGAGACATGGAGAAAAAGTACACCACTGACTGAATGTGCAGTACAGGGTGGGGTAGTAGAGAGCAGAGTATATGGGTGCATCCATAGCCTCTTCACTGCATCGACATTTCCCTCATTATCCTTGCGTCTTAGTCCCTCTCACCAGGGATGCATGGAGAGGCACAAGGAAACCATGCAAGGAGAGAGGAAATGAGGAAATATGTTTTTAGAGACCTGAGACGTCCTTTCCTCTGAAGCGTCACGTAAAGCGACGTCCGTGTTTGACAGCAGCGGCTGATCACAGCTGGATCAGCTGTCAGTCGGCTCTAACAGCTGCAGAGACGTCTGATGGAGTTTGTGAATGAACTGTACTAATACTCATAAAGACAGCCAGTTCTCAGTGGCAGAGCGGCGGTGTTCTCTCTCTGTAGACTGTTGCCTGTTTAATAAACACCTGCACATGAAAACCAGCTGCAGTCTGTATTTATACTGTGGACAGGTCTTAAATAGCTCTTCCAGTGACAAGCTCCTTCAACCGCAGTGTGTGAACGATAGATACTGCAGGTCCTTCTGCTGCTGTTCAGACCTACAATTAACACAGATTTTAACTAGATACAAGGTACATGGAAATTACATTATCACGGCTTTGGCGTGGTGCGTGAAGGCTCGGCAAGTTATTGCAGTGGTTTGTCTTGCACCTCTGTATTTTTGTACGCATGCGCTGACTGTGCGTTTCATTTGAAAATGGATGCCTTCGAGGGAAGACTGGCCGAGCAGGTTTGCCTTTACAAATACTTCTACAATTGTTCATTGAAACCACAGGGACAGTCACATGACGTTAAATACCTGGAAAGCTATAGGCAACACACTGGGAAACAAGAGGCCCTTTGCTGCATGCTGTGAAAAAATATGAAAGATTGTTTTGTAAAAGCTAAAAAAAAAGGTCTCATGGAAAAAGTGGCGATCCGAGGGGAAGCACTGAGAGACAGAAAGTCATTTAGACTTGGATGTAAACAACAGTGATAATTGCACCACACAAATGCAATGTCTGGCGGTATGTACTTTGGTGTTTACTACTGTTGCCAGGCAGCCTACTTTCATTTCTGGTATCACTCGTTGACCTCTTGTATATCCACAAAATATTTTGTTTGTACACTTCCTGGTGTTTCGGAACATATTGCAACGATCAATGCGCTGGGCATAAACGCCTCGTAGTGCACGTGCCATCTACGGAGGCCCGTACCACCAGTATAAACTACACTTGAGTCATTGTTTTAGGTCTCCATTTCTATCCATCCAGGCTAAAACACAACCCTGGAGTTTTAAAACTAAAACCGCTTTCAAAAGTCTCTGTATAAGGGACTCGAAAATGATTGCGTGGACGATAGGCATAAACGTTTAAAACAGAAATGCATTAGTGTGGATGTTGCCTGGTGTGAAGAGGAATTCTGTATAGCACACAGACCTTTTCCTCTAACTTAACCAACTTAAGAGCCTGTAACCTGGAGCTTCACATAACCTGAACTGAACAACCTGTAAGGCTTTTGTTCTTAGATTTGCTTAGAGTTTCTTCTTTGTTTTGCAAACATTTTGTCGTCATATACGTCTTTCAAAAAGCGACACCACGCCATTAAACAGGCTACAGTGGTGCTAGTACTGTTTTCTTTTTCACGGTTACACAACGACTGAATGACCATGAATGGATGATCATTAAATAGTGGGGCTTCTCCTGCAGTAGGAGGTTGACAGAATGGAGTGAATGAGACCAGGAGCAGACCAGCTGTCTAGCTCTCCAGTGCCGGCTGCTTCCCCCGAGACAGGTAGGTGGCCCGAGGGAAGCACCAGCAGTCGCCGGTCCCGTTCTTTCTGCTTCGCACCAAACAAAGAGGTGCAGCTGAGGAATCTGATGGGGAAAAGAACCTGCAACGTGAGCACTTCTTCATTATATTACCTTCGCTTTTGATAAAACTGTAATTTTACCTTGCAGAAAACAGGAGTCGATGGTATATTGCTGCCTCGGTTGGTTAGTTTGTATGACTCTGGTAAATCCAAACTAACCCTTTAAATTACCAAAGTCACAAAAAACACTAACTAAATGACCAATCAAGACAGAGGTAGACCAGCAACTCCCATGTTCTGCAAGGTTACTATGACTATGGCTGAGTAACTTATACAAACCCACTTCAACACATACAAGCTATCACTTTAAAGGCAAGTAGAGCGAAAGAAGACCAGAGAAAAATGGAGTAGATCGCAGTATCTAAGAGCAAAGTGAAGAGTTGAGAAGAAGCAGCGCAGTTAAGTCAAGTACATTTTGGTACAGTGTCCACCAGTTTAGTACTATGTAGAGTACACTAAGAAGAGGTAGGGGTGGGGGTATCCAGGTGTAAAATGCTGAGTTGCTGCTTGTTATTTATTAGACGTGCTATATAACCCTTACTCAATTTCCCTGATGAGATCAACAACAGACTGGAATATCCACTTTATTGATTTGCCAAATGTGTCAGTCAAATAAAAGAAGCTGGAGGGGGATAATGAGACCAATCCAAGGACACTAGTCATAACTGCACCACTTTAGTCAGACCTGTGTGTGTGTGTGTGTGTGTGTGTGTGTGTGTGTGTGTGTGTGTGTGTGTGTGTGTGTGTGTGTGTGTGTGTGTGTGTACTCGTGTGGAGACATACACAGGCCTGCACAGTTTAATGTGTGAAGGCATACAGGCATGTACTACATGCATAATTTAACATATATCACACTGATACTCTACAATCTCATATGAATAGAGTAGAGATCATGTATTACATCCATCACCGTCCACTGCATTACAATGCAACACCATGTGTGAATAAATCAATACCTGAAGGCTTTTACGTGTGTGCTGCATATCATCTATAGCAGTCTATGAAGCATCCAAATGTGTTAGCACATGCAGAGAAAGCAATGTTATGTGTGCGCTTGAAAGCTTTTAAAAAATCCCAGTGTGTGTGTATGTGTACACTCACGGTTGTCCTTCAGGGGTGTTTTCTGGTATGGCGATGGTGAAGGAAGCGTTGGTGAACTGTGGCGGCCGGGCTCCAGCCACCACAGAGACGACGACGGGGGCGCTGCGGCTGCCCAGACGGTCGGCGGCCACCACTGTCAGCAGGTACTCCCTGTCCCGCTGCAGGGGAAGACCCGTGGTTCGTACCTGGCCGTTCTTCCTGTCCACTTCAAAACGACCATCGCCACCTGCAGGTAGAAGCAATATGTTAGTTGATTGGAGTACACTTCTATATATAGTATATACATACACCATTTCTATTAAATATACACTGATCAGCCGCAACATTAACAACATTGCGACCACTGTCTGTCACTAATGCTGTTCTAATGTTAGGGATAATCTGTGTGTATCACTTGTTCATCAGTCTGTCACAAATGCAGTTTGTTTAATTATACGTTCCACAACAAACATTTCCAACACTTTTTTATTTAAAGGTCATAATCTGCATGGGTTTTAATTAGGAGTGGGGAAAAAAATAACTGCACCTATGTATTGTGATTTTTGTTTATTACAATTTGGAAATTGTTTTATTAATGCCAGAATCAAAATATTAGCTTTGTTTGAGTCTATGTGGAGGTAGAAGGAAGTTACAGCTTTTATTGTTGTAGTCTGAGTAATGTGACATCATGTCCATTCCTATCTGTCAACCAAAAGAAACTGCAGCTGGATGCAGCCAGCCAAAACAAAAAAACAGCAAATGTGGAGAGTCTGTGTGGATACAACCTGCATCCTCACATGTTAAATGTAGTGGTAAACACTACACATACAGTAAAGTATGGAAACTCTTCAGGTTTCACATATTGCCAGAAGAAGCAGAGCTAGACATCATGGCTAAAGCTGCCTGCTAACTCTGTCATGGATGGGAAACATTATCGTATTGCCGTAACGTGCTGTCAAGCCAGCTGTAACCATCTCTGTGGTAAAATTGGCCGACGCCACTGTAGAGCACCCATATACTGACATTTATGTTACAAGCGTTCAAACAGCCCCAATGGAGCGGACAACGCATGCATAAAGAGAACGGAGCTGACAGGAGAGCTCAGAGGTAGTAAAATAAAGTGTTAACAAAGGGAACAGCACATACATTATGCATATAGGGAAATAAGAGTGATTGAATTATATTCACGTTATGTATAAAACATAACCTGTCCTTTATAAATTAAAAAGAAAATACATATAATTTGTGATGGAAATGTCTCTATTCTTTTATTTTTGGGTAAGCCTATCACTAGCAAAAACAAGCAGCTGATGATTACAACAAGCAGTTGAAGCGATTACATTACAGTATGTTTAACAGATGTTTTTAGCGTTCTCTGGACCAATACTGGACCACTGTCAAAAACTGTTGTCCCCCTTAGTCACTGGAAGGTTAGCAGTGACATTTTAAGATCAATGTACATGTAATTAAATTATCAATATTAGCAGAATATAGGTAAGTAGAGCGTTTCCTCACTAAAATAACGAGCAGAGAAACGATTGTTTATAGAAGATGCAAAGGTTTCACGCATCATAATGCGAGTTGAAGCAGGGTTGATCATGATCCTTTTTCTTCCAGACTTCTTTCGGTGGTTTCATGTTGAGAAGGCTTTCAACATAAAAGGAATAGCAGGACACATAACAACCCCTGGACACATAGCAGACTGCCTGGGTTATGGCTCAGAGTCAATCAGCACACAGGACTACAAGGCAAGAGCCTGTGCAAATACCACTACCTTCAAGAGCAGTCAAAAGTATTGTAAATGTATGCTGAGCGTGCACCAAAAAAAAAAAAAAAAAAAAAAAAAAATTATAGACATGACTGGACAGTCAGTTTTCCAAGTTGTTGAGATGTGAATTGCAAAGAGCAGAGACACTGAAACTGGGATGTTAAAATTCATGAACTGTAGGTAACACATCAGGGTACGATAAGACTTCCATCCTGACTTTTCTAAATGCAGTTGTCATTTTTCACTGTGTGATAGACGGCATCGTATTGTCACAGCCAATCCTGCATTCACAAAATAATTAAACCAACATCAATTCAAATGACTGAAAAGTTTAGTCTAGACGCTAACATCAATGTTTATGTTTTTCTTGTAATTTCTATTGTCAATTCATTCGTTGTCACCCCCATGGGGAAAATTGGAACGTCATCTCTTTATAGACAGTGGTTTAACAGATACCACAATGGGCAGAATAAATCATTACATGGCAAACAATAAGAGAGGCAATTATTTTTGTGCAGTGGAGAAATAAATGACATTACACTGAAAAATAACTATGTGTACATTAACTACTTACTGGCTCAGTAAGAGGCTCAAGTTTCAAGGAGCAATAGAAACAGACTTGATTCTGCATCATGGAAAATATTTCGAAACAGTGTTGGCCATGACACATTTATACCCTCTAAATTATACACACCAATGATGAAACACTAACCGTGTAATCCAGACTTGAAATGGGAACATCGACAGTGAATGTCTATGTTCAAAGGTTTTGTGTAGAAATCAATGCACTGACTTCAGTATGATTACTCTAAAAATGTGTATTTTCTAAACTCAAATCCCTCATGTCACAGAGCTTACTATTTTATTTCTAAACATTTTACTTGGCATAGCAGAAAAGGCAAATGTGAAAGAGATCTCTATTTTATATACTTATATCTAAGTGTCCTCGTATGCCATTCAAGTGAACCGGTGTGCACTCATCCACCTTCCCTAAAGATGGGCTTGAATAAAGTACTTATCCATAGTCAGTGACAGGATCACCAACACGGGAGCAAAGCAAAGTAGTGCTATGGACGGGGGCAGCAGCAAAATATATTTTAGGCTGTTATAAGAAAGGCTAACCTGACAAAAACAATATCTGCTAAAGAGTACTGTATTTAGTATATTTTCACCTCTTTACCTTGCTGTAAGACAACCCTTTCCAATGGGTAATTGAAGCTGTTATATACATATATACACATCTATGCTCTCTTCAAAGCTACCAGAATCATTGGAAAAAAATAGAAATTTGAAGTTGCTGGTCTACCGCTGCCTCAATCAGGTTAGTTTGTTTGCACACGATGACAAAAAACTAACCGAACAAGGCAGCTGTAGACCAGCAGCTGCCTGTTCTGTGAGGTAAAACTGTTTTTGTGAGAGTCTGGTGGCTTTGAAAGAAGTATAGATGGATGTATAATGACTTCACTTCCTTCGTCAGAAAGGCAAGGTAAAGTGGTGAAAATATTTCATTTAATATAATATTCTATTCTACAGTCTATTGCCGTCAGAGAGCTCTTTCTGACGGTGAGCTGAGCTAAAAGTGAAACTTATCAATGCTCTCATTCAAAGCAGCCAGACTGCATTGACAAAAATAGTATACAGTAGATAAGTTTCATTTTCAGTTCAGCTACCTGTCGGAAAATATTCTACATATGGCTTACACTTAAACTGATAAACAATTTGGAGGTGAGTGTTTCTTTTAGGCAGCTAAAATATTCCATCCACAGCAGGTCTTTGCTTTGTACCCATGTTGGTACTCCTGTTTCTCCAAACTGGGGATGTGGCAACTGTCATCTACTGAGGGTAACACACTGACTATGGATAAGCACCTCATACAACCTCACCTCAAAACACACAATCTATCCTAACATTTAGGTAAGGAGTTAAGGAAAATAATTTGAAATAAAAAGGGTCTTTCAGGAGAAAAGAAGAAAAAAAAATAACCTACCATCAGACAGGAAGTACTCCACTTCACCGTTGTTACCTTCATCCCCGTCCAGAGCGTGGAGCTTGTAGACCAGCGAGCCCGCAGGGGCATCGGGGGAAACCACAGCGAGGTAGGGAGCAGGAACCATGCTCCATTCTGGGATATTGTCATTTACATCTGTCACAGTCAACTCCACTCTGATCAAATACCACTCTGGACCTGAAGAAGGATAAAAAAAAAAGGAAAAGACAGCAGTTTAGAGTCGATAAATCTTGCTGACAGGTAGACCAAATTTAAGGTTTGATACTGTCGTTGAACAGTAATTTCAAGTTCATGTTAAGACATTTTTTATGGTTTCTGGGAATAACTTGAGGAACACAATATTGCAGCACACCTAGTATCGGTTGAAGTAAAGCAATGTTATGCTTACAGTAAAGCTTGCAAAGTTCAGAGTGCCTACTACCCTGACCTGATGCATCAGATGGTTTGTTTCACAGAACCATCATTGGAAACTGTTTGGAAAAGGGCAGGCACTTTCAAATAATACTTGGCAGGTGACTGAATGAACCATCTGTCAATCAAACACAAAGAAGAGCAAAGAAAAATCTTTTCCATCAAGAAAAGCCTTCAGTACGTTGCTCTGATATAACTGATGCTACTGCAGCATCTACACTAACCTTCAGTTTGTCTCCCAAACCTTTCCAGAAAATACTGCATAGTACAGTTATATTACATCAAACAATATGTTCATGAAATTGGGAAGAAGCAGTAGACACAACACTTGAGGTTTCCACTGGTGGTGTTAAGGTATACCATTATTGTTGATAACCATGATATGCAAAAAAAAAAAAAAATACTGAAATACAGATATTATGCAAGTAATACACATATATAATATTGTGCAAATGATCCAGTACATCTTAAATCTTTATATGTACAGTTATGGTTACAGACTCTCCACCTCATTACACTCATATTTTGACTGTAAGAAGGTGTCAAAAAAATAAACAATATAATATGCACAATAAACAAAGTTAAAGATGAACTTGACTTATGGCATTATTTTTTTCAGCTTTTCTATAATTCTTTTGGCCACAATAACAATTGTGTCAGCCCTAGTTTCCACGTCTTTGCAGGTAACTTCACTACTGTTAACAGCTACATTATTAGCCATATTTAATAACAAAGCAAATGACATAGGTTACAGAAACACACAACAAATAAGATGCATTATGTGTTTTTTCCCTTTAGTATTGTTTGCCCTGAATGGCTCGCTGCTGACAGATTTAGATGAAAAGTGAATGTGGTTTTGCTTGCTGGGTTAATCTTCACTCCAAATGTAAAAGGCTAAGACATATTTTATTCGTTTTTGAGAGTTACTTGTCTCTGTGTGAAGCACCACTCCGTTCTTCTCCATCAGCCCAACAATTTTTCAAGCAGAGCAAACCATGTGACTCAGCCAACAATAGTCTACTGTTTTACTCCAACCTGCTGTGCTGCCCAGGAAAAACACGCCAGCAGCCAGTACCAACTACCTGGCGAAGGTAGCAGTGCTGCCAACTCAAAAATAAATAATATATATAATATGTAAACAAACCAGAGAGAGAGGGAGCGGTTTGCACAGGTCTAAAACCTGCTGTCTGTTGTGCAGGGATTTGTCAGCTAGGCATGTCACTGACACATATAAGTAAAAAATACATTTCCCCGTAGACAACCAAACTGTTGCTACTCCAAACAATGACTGATGCAACTTAAAGCTACAATGATTGACAAATTTATTAGATTTATCACTAAACTGTATTGGTCATTTTTTAACAAACATCAGCTTCTTTCATTTGAGGATTTTCTGACTTTCTTAGTCATTTCTTAGTCATATATATATATATATATATATATATATATATATATATATATAAAAAAACCCCCCCCCCCCCCCACACACACACACACACACACACACACACACACACACACACACACACACATATAGCAAACTGAATATTTTGGGGTTATGGACTGTTAGTTGGATAAAATAAATAAATAAATAACATCTGAAGACACCGCTGTGAACTGGATTAGAATTAGTGACGGATATGTTTCAACTATTTTTAACATGTCATGGACTAAACCAATAATCCACTGAGAAAATAAATGGCAGATTAATTGTCGTAGAAAATAATCACTGGTTGCCCTGGACTGGTTGCCTATTATGCAAAACAAAGCATTGGTGCACTTTACACATTAATAATGACAGCTCCCACTGTTAAAGGCATGGCAGTAAGGTGTAAAGTAAATGAGTAAGCAAAGTAGAAGTCATGCAAATGAGGTGTTCTGACACATGAAAATAAAATAATAAAAACCAACAAGAACTTCCAGTTTTTGTGAGTCCAGATTTCCTCCAAGAAGTTTGTTTTCCAAAAAAAAAAAGAAATAGTTCGGTGGTAACAATACTAAAGTCATGAAGTATTTTTCTATTCAGCTGTCATCTCCTTGTATTTTCCTTCCTGAATGTCGTGTGGACAAAAGACAACACAAATATGATCAAGAAGAAACTGAGGAGTCCATCTCTGCATCTCAGCTAGTAATTATAATCAGTGCTGCGCTATCTGCACCCATAGTAAACAGCAATCATATTGACACTGGTAAAACACAGTAAGGTCCCACACAGACCTCATCAATACACCCACACACACTCACAGACACAAAGACGATGCTGCACAGCAGTGTTTGACGATCGCAGCAGGGTAGCAGAGGAGTACTTTCAGGGCTGGAGCTGAATGATTACTCAGTTACGTCAGTTCTGGTACCTGACTGAGAAAAAAGTAAATGGGTGACTCTTATGTGAAATGTTATATAACAAAACAATGTCACTGTAATTGCGTTACTAACTGATGGCTCAACAAGTCCTGATGATGAATATTCTCCATCGTTTACATGCTCTGGCCGTAATAACAAACGCAAGTGGCGAGAGGAGAAACACCTTTTTGTTTTTCACTCTACACGTAAGTGATGATAGGTGGAGGACAGCAAATGAACAGGAAGTATTTTCAGAATAAGAGCATGCAATTAAATAATTGGCCTATACAGCTCAGCAAGAAAAAAGCAGCCGGAAACTAGAATTTAGATGCAGATTTAACCATAGAAAATGTACTACGTAAAATCTATCAGTGGTTTACAATAAAAAGATTTACATGCATGCATGTAAAGCTGAGTTCACACTATATCACTTTCACAGTCAGTGCTGTTCACACTTCACAATTTTTTCACAACAACACACGCTAGAAATACACGGTAAATGACGTGGTACCATACGAGAAACACTGATGTTGGCATTGGCACGTGTTCCCAAAACAGCCTGTTTTCACTGGTTTCCAAACTCTTTTTTACTAATTATTCCTCTAGGTACAACTTTGCTCTGTGTTGCATATCCAACACATACAGTAAGTTCCTGTTGTTACATGCGACCCCTCCCAAATTCGTATATTGCACTGTCATCGGCTATAGCTTGTGGTCAGAGTCCCTGACAGCTCCAGATAGTGAATTTCTCCACTGTGAGACTAATAAAGTAATTTCTTATCTTATCTTATACACTCCTGAACAAAACCTTAAGACCAGGGTAAAAATTCCAAGAATTCACATTTTGCACTGGTGGATTGTAACCAGGTTTTAAGTAGAGCTTCAAAATGCAAAAAGAAGAAACAGCTGATCAAAGGTTTTGAGCTGATCAAAACTCTGGTTTTCATGTCATTTTCATTCAGGCAGTCACACTGTCATGACCTCCTGACGGCAGAGGCAAAAAGGCTTTCTGTCTTTGAACGTGGCAGGGTTGTTGAGCTGCACAAGCAAGGCCTCTCGCAATGCTCCATCGCTGCTGAGGTTGGAAGCAGTAAGACGGTCATTTTAAATTTCTTAAAAGATCGTGATCGTTATGGGACAAAAAAGTCAAGTTGTAGACCCAAAATGATTGCACCTACGCTGAGCTGGAGAATCTAATTGGCTGTCCATGAAGACACAGGCCGAACCTCAACCCAAATTAAGGCCGTTACCGATTCTGACTGCAGCCCAGTAACCATAAGACAGCATCTGCAAGAAAAGGGCTTCAACACCAAAAAATGTCTTCGAAGGCCACGTCTCCTCCCACGCCACAAACTTGGCGGGAAGGGAACACCAAATATGGGACACTGAAAGGTGGAAGAAAGTTTTATTCTCTGACTAGAAAAAAAATTTAACCTGGATGGTCCTGATGGCTTCCAGCGTTACTGGCATGACAAGGAGATGTTTTCTACGCGGCACAGAGGAGCAGGCGCCATCATGATCTGGGCTGCTTCTTCCCTCAGTGGAACAATGGAGCTTCAGGTTGTGCAGGGCGTCAAGCAGCAGCTGGCTGTGTGGATATGTTGCAGCAGGCATCCCTCTTGTTTCTTCTGTTTTGGGGTTTTCAATATGGTCTTAAACTTTTGATCAGCTGATGAACAGCCTGTTTCAGTTTAAATGCAGTTTTTAATACATTGCCTGCACTCTTTTTTTGTCTCTTGCTCCTGTTTCTTCTTTTTGCATTTTGAAGCTCTACTTAAAATTGGTTACAATCCCCCAGTGCGACATGTGAATTCTTGTAATTTTTCCCCCCGTCTTAAGAATTGTTTCAGGAGTGTATTTAACATATTTAACATATCTGGAAGGTGTCTGTGAGGCATTTGCAAGCCTCTCGGATAGTGTCTTCGAGCAGTTCACAAACGATGCTCGAGCACCAATGAGAGCGGTGTTGTTAGGGAGTGGAAAATCAGGGCTGAGGTTGTGTAGTCTGAACTAGGCATAACCTGTTGTGTGCATGCATACGTTCCAGCACCTCTGGGCAGAGCAGACTGTTCTTCCTGAGGAGACTCGGATCCTTCAGTGTGATACTGGCTCCTGCAGATCCATCAGTCTGTGATCTGTTTTTGCGCTAGAGTGGTGGTATCAAGGCTTAGAGGTCAGTGGGCTCAACAATCTATTAAGAAACGCCAGCGACAGAAGGTGATCAGGTTGAAACTGGACAGTGTGGACAGTGTAGTGGAGAGGAGGACAAGGGAGAAAATCGGACCCATCTTGGATAACCCTTCTCCCCCTCTCTGCAACGAGCTGTGGCAGATCATTGCAGAGAAGGATGAAAGACAAGCTCACAGCCTGGAGGCAAATTTTTGATTTATGATATAGGGATATATAAATAAAATAAATTTGATTTGACTTTGTTAAGCTTTGTTGTTCTTGCTCTGCTGTATGTCTATTAGTGTGGAAGTTCACTGAGAGAAATAAATGTCAGATTCCTTGTATGTGTTCACAGACGTGGCCAAAAAAGCAGATTCTGCCAGAAGACAAAGTTGTAACCATAACAGCAGACAATGCCTCAAGTATGAATGTTGCTACAAAGAGGCCACAAACTCTAAAATGTGGATATTACACACAGCTTCAACCTGGCACCACAGTTACAAGACTTCAAGATTAGTGTCAGCAACTCTGTATCCGACCAAATGTCCAATACGGGCACCATCCTCCCTTCTGGTCCTGAGTTAGAGCACTTAATAATGGCCAGAAACGTGTTGTTTTTGTTGCAGTGACGCTGACCTTTGACCTTTTGGATATACAATTTCATCACTTCATCATTTCATCCTATTAGACATTTGTGTGAAATTTTGTCAAATTAGCATATCAATTCCTCAATTATGGCCAAAAATGTGTTTTATGAAGTCAGTTCACTCTGAGTCCAAGTGGAAATTTGTGCCAAATCTTAAAGAGACATCACATTCACAAGACTGGTACGGACGGAAGGACAAGCTGAAAACAACAAGCCTCCAATCACGGCTGTCGCCGGCACAAAGGCAGACAAAAAAAAAAAAAAAAGAGAAACGATTTGAGTGTTGCAAGAAAGATTAAGAGTGAAATGCAGAGGCTGAGAAATGACCCTGCGGTTGTTATAGAAACAACAGAACAACGAAAAGTGGAAGATGGAAGACTTAAGAAGAGAAAGAAAACGAGCAAGCAATTGCATAAATCAATGGCATTAGAAAAGAGAGGAAGCAGGGAATGTTATGTTAGACAGAAAAACAGAAGCGGACATCAAAAGAAGACACAAGAGCGAAATTAACCAGCCAAATCTTACAAAAAAAATAGCACTGCACTTGACTGTGGGGTTCAACCAATGTATTTGTCGATGATCTCTCTCTATCTCTATCTCTCTATCTCTCTCTCTCTCTCTCTGCATCTCCCCCTCTCTCCATCTCCCTCCCTCCCTGTGGTCGTAACAGATTCAGAATTAATTGGCAAAAGGACAATGCAGCTTTGGGGAAGAAGGGACGGCATTACCCAGATAATAAATCACTGGGCCAATATACAGAGCACTATGCCAAAATGCATCTTAGAGACACGCACACATGCAAGCGCACACACACACTCCTATCTCACTAATAACGATCATCAGTGGATTAGTGGCTAATAAAGGACTATTGGGAGATACAGCCTGGTGCTACTGCCATCCTTCACACTAATGCATCTCACTGGATCTAATGATATGTTGCAATCCCTAGAAAAAATGAGGAGCTGCAATAACTAATAAAGCTACAGAAGGCTTGTCCATATGCCCACCAACCTCATTTTGCCAGTAGGTTACAAGTCAAAGCATTACGACATGTTCGTTTTCTTGACGAGTTTTCTTGTTATCTTGTCCTCAGAGCTCATACATTATGCGTAGAGTCCTGACATCCTATACATAAACACCCCTAATTAATAATGTCGGATGCGTTTACCACTTTCTGTTCATGTTAGTTGTGTTATGGCCATAAATTACGGTTAAGTTTGGATAAAAGTTGAAATTATCTATGTTTTTCTGTCATGCCTGCTTTTGGATGCTGAACAACAAAAGAAATTATCACACACTTTTTTACAGCAGACATTTTGAATTGCCATAGCAGGAAAAGTCCAAGTGGAAACGTTAACAGTGACTCAGTAATTATTGCAACAAATAATAATTTGGGTTGTCAAAGTCAACGCGATAACACTTTAACTCAAATTTGTTTAACACCGTTAATTTCTTCAACACAATATATCCCTGAGGTTGCTATCTTGTCATACAGGAGAATAAATAACGCTCCAAAGGTACTTTAAATTTTGCTGAGGAAAAACTGGCATGGCTCTTTTCAAAGGGGTCCTTCGACCTCTGACCTCAAGCTTGAGTAAATGACATAACGTCTAACCATCATCACACAGACTTGTCTCTTAGACGTGGCATTAAAACACAAAGTCCTGTCACATGTACTCATCAAATCCAGTGTCATAAAAACTTTAAAAAGTAAAAGAATTAGGACTATCAAAGTTAATGCAATAATAACATGACATGAAATTAGAAATTAAACATACAGACATGCCCACTTTGTTATAATCACATGCAGTTTGGGGCAAGGATGTTTATTGACTGAACCATTTAGTGTACAGTATTCATTCTTCTTACTAATATCTGCCAACGTCAGAACCTACCAAAAGAAATCCAACGTCGACCGCTGTGACAGCTCGTTTTTTGTTTTAAATCACAGTTCAAACAGGAGGCAACTGTCAATGTGACATAATGTAATTTGAGCAGAGTTTTCCTTCAATTTTCTCAGAAACTGTAATGGAAAAGGACTTCAAATTTCACATATCCATAGTCAGCGACATCCCGAAAAGGATAACATTGTAAATTTCAGCCAGTCTCTGAAGGAATATGTATTTAATTTATGAGAGTTTAAAAAGAAAGAGGATAATTATAATGTGAGATGCTCTGCCCTGTACAGTAATATGCAGTGAAACTACTTCAAGTTCTATATGGACATAGGGACATTTTTAGCAAACTTAATGTGGAGGCGAAGTCACATATCCAACAAGATTTATTTAATATATAATGTAGAATACATTATTTCTGTAATGCAAGTCGTTCTTTGTCCTTTTTGGTCAGTTCATCAGTACAACACGTCAGGATGTTATCAGTTATACATCTGCATGAGAAAATGGACGTGTGGCGTGAGAGTGTGTAAAAAGTGTTGGGGTAGCAAATAACAGTTATTTTCATATATAAAAAAATATATGGAAATATATATATATATATATATATATATATATATATATATATATATATATATATATATATATATATATATTTTTTTTTTTTTTTTTTTTTTTTTTTTTTTTTTTTGCTAAACAGTCCACAACCAAAAGATATTAAGTGTACTGTCATGTATGACAAATAAAAGGATCCAGATTAGAGAAGATGGAGTTCCCCTTTCCAGCTTCCATGTTTTTTTGTGGTAAGAGCAAATGTGGTAGAAGCAGTCAATTACTATAAGAAAAATATCTGAAGTGTTTATCCTTCTCAGTAAAGCTAAAGACACTTGACTGAAGTGTCATCTTTAGGTCAAGAAATAATGAGCTTTATAGAAAATGTGATCGCACTTTTGAGATAAATAAGCACGCTCAGTCGGTAAGACTGAAAGCTCAAAGGGGCTATCATTCGTCATGGCCTTGGACTCGTCCAAGGCGTCGCTATTAATGATTTGTTTACAGCTGGAATATTAATGCAGAACTTTTCGAACTGGAGACAGAGTTGCTGTCGTGAGCTTAGGAGGTGTAAAGTTCTTGTATTAGTTTATAAAATGTATTTATGTCAGGGACTGCATGTAAAAATACATTCATCTCAAAAAAAGAGAGAAAGACGCTTTGCACCAGATTTAGCTTCCAGATAATTTCAATCTGTAGTCCCAGGGAAGGTGAAAGGAAACAATACAACAGAGAGCAAATCCTATCATCTCCACTACAAATTGATCAACAACCTATTGATGCCCACGCAGGAATATGCACACACACTTCACAAGAATAAACATAAAAAGGAAAGTATCAAAACATTACATATATGTATAAGTCATACCAAGTTATAAAAACGGCTAGTCAAAATGTCAAATTAATGCTGACAAGACTTCACAGGAATAAAACACAAATCTATGCAGGTTTTCACATTAACAGGGTGTTTATTCCTTTAGTGGCTTTAAAAGAAAAGGCAGATTGTGCAAACGTAGGGTCTCCTTTAAGGAGGCCACAGTCTCGCTGTGAGGCAGACCATGAAGCTCTGCTTATTTGCTCAAAGCAGAGCTGAACAAAGCTCTTCAACTGTGGAGGGGCAGCATTATGAATTATCTGATATATAAACAGACATCTGAATACAAATGAGACGTCAAAGCATAACAATTTATATCTAATAAGTATATTACAATGACAGAACTGTCGTGATTTCCTGTCCAGGAGTTGTTTTTATGACGTGACCGTAATATGTATAAATATATACAAAAATCATTGCATTAAAATATGTCTTAGAGGAATTCCCAATATGTGTAAAATGGGCTGTTATATTTCAATACATGGCACATCACCAGCAACTAATATGCCTTTTAAATACAACAATGTCAATCTACAAAAATCTACAGTGACATTAAGTATTTTAACTCAGCATCTTTTATCCATTTATAAATATTTGGAAAACCCCTTTTTTTGTTTGTTAAAAAATACATGGTCACCGTTTTGGCAGTATTTCTGCCATTTGTAATTATCAGCAAAATGTATTTAAAGTAGAGCATTTATCTCTAAAAAGTCAACTTTTCACAGGGTCAGAAAAACAGCCCTGTTTTCAGCTTTGTGGCAGTGCATTTTCCAGCTGATCCAAGAGGCTTTTTAAATATATTGAGCATAAGACGTAGGAGAAGAACCCTTCATCCTTCAGTTCGTCACAAACATTCAGAATGAACACAAATGGAGATGATGCGTGGTTGTAACTGGACAAGAAGGGGATCAAAAGCTACAACTTAACTACAGCTGTCATGTAGCGCAGTAAAAAAGTACAATATTTCCCTCTGACATGTAGTACAGTGGAAGTCTAAAGTAGCACAAAACGGAGCTACTCAAGTAAGCTAATAAGTAAAGCACTAGTAGCCTACCTCCACTTTGTACTTATACAACCTACAGTACTTCAGTAAATGTGACACACACATTCCAAGCAAAAATACTATTCAAAAATCACTGGGAATTATTTGATTATTATTCAAAAATTGCCACCTGACCCGCTTTGAGAAGGAAAGGTGTCCCTTGACCTCTGACCTCATGATATTTGAATGAAAATGGGTTCTATGGGCCCAAAAGTCTCCCCTTTACAGACATGCCCACGTTATGATAATCACATCCAGTTTAGGGCAAGTCATAGTCAAGTCAGCACACTGACAGCTGTTGTTGCCTTTTGGGTTTCAGTTTGCCATGTTATGATTTGAGCATATTTTTATGCTTAATGCAGTACCTGTGAGGGTTTCTGGACAGTATTTGTCAGTTTAGTGCTGTTAATTGATTTCCAAAAACATTCACATAAAGCAAGCAGAATAACCAAATCTCTATTTAAGGTACATTTTGAACAGATAAAAAAAATGTAATAAATTTGCAAATAATCGCGATTAACTATGAACAATCTTGTAATTAATAATGATTAAATACAGTATGTATGTAGAAATGCAAGAAATGGATTCACACTCCCCACTTCTCTAAACCATCGTACAGCGTTTTGTTCATGTTCAGAACATTACTTTCTGATCAAACCATTCATACAGAATGACATGTATTTGTAACCTAAAAGCATGAAAGACCGTCTGACTGTACCGAGTCGTGCTTTTGTGGCAGCAGATTCCAAACCCTTGAACAGCAGTGTACAGGTCACATCCTTGAAATGTCTTATTCTAACATAAAAAGAAGGCTCTTCTTCATACATACGCAGTTCTACAGAGCAGATACTTATGAAATTGCACTTTTATATTTCCATTACTTTTACATGGATAAACGTCAAACAGAAAATACTACATGGTTTTATGAGGTGACAAAGACCCAGATAGAAGGAGCTTACATTCAACCTGTTGAACTCTGTTTCTAAAACATACTTCTGAATACTTTTGCGTAGTGAACCTTTAAGTTGAAGGACTATTATGGTTTTCTTTGATATGGGCTAATTGTACATTTTCCATTTTGACTTGTGGAGATCAAGCTTACTGCTTCTTCCTCAATAACATTTTATATTCTGCCAAGCCCATAAAATGACCTCTAACACTTCAGATTTGAACTCATCACACAGAATGTTACATACAGTCACTTTGCCTGGAAAAAGCTTCCAGCCAATGCTACCAGTTTTACTCTCGTTGACCTCTGAGTTGGCCTTCAAATCTGTTGAAAACTAGAAAGGGTAACAGGGAAAACTCAGCATTCAACTTTATCGCTACATGGCGAGTTTGATCCACTTATATATCCTACACAGCCGACATGACAGCTTTCCTGTCTGTAAAATTAAGTTCTGTCTCACCTCTAGGTGACTTCTGTCACTCAGTCCTCAATGACAATGTATTTTTGCATTAAGGCTTTCTGTAATTAATCTTTCTGGAACGCTAAGGTACCTACAAAATACACTCAATACAGTGCTATAGGGATGAGTCCTAAAACCTGGAAATGAGTTAGTATATCAGCACTTCCGGTCGCCTCATCTGGAAGACAATGAGTTTTTTGCATGGGTTTTTAGTGCCTGATATAAGGTCTGTGGTTAACACAAGCTGAAGACATTTTAATGTTTTGCTCTACGACATAAAATACATCAATAAATATCCCACTTGTACATTTTTAAGCCTTTGTGTGTCTTTAAAAAGGCATCTGCTCACAAGTGGCTATATGAGACGACTAAACATCATGACACTGAATCGTGCGCCTGTACAGCCTCGTTGTTTATACTCACATTCATGTGACTGTGGTGTAGTTTGTTTACAGCCTAAGGTTAGCTTTTTACTTCTTGTTATTGCATTCACACTTTCAAACCATAAAAGTGGTGTTCATTTGTGTAGATTGCTGCAAAAAACATGTACGCATCATAAACATTTGTTTGCCACAGGGCTTATCTTCTGCAATGAAGGGGCGATGCTAACTTCCTTGTTGGCCTACAAAAATGCGTCATCCCTGGAGCACTCTATACTGTTCTTCTTTGTAATACGTATGTCTTCAACCAGCCAAATATCATTCAACTGTGTTGCCCATAACCTGCTTGACTTAAGACCTGAATATCAACCTACTATAAAGCCAAATATGCTCTTGCCTCTGACTCCAGGCTATGGTATAAATCCTCTTCTGGGGCAAGAGCTCCCCAACTGACAATGTACCTGAGGCCATGCTCTGACACAAGTCCTTGCAAATACACAATTTTGAGTTTAACCGTCCCTAATAAAACCTTGAGGGATCTCTGATTCTAGTGTAGGGGTACTTATCTGTTATATTCTTTAAAAAAAAATATGTCAAGGCTGCAGCAGAGAGGGTTGGGTTTACAAGGCTTAAAATATTGTCTAAGCCTCAGTCAATCGACTAAATCACATGCACTCACATCTCCTCCCATTTATCAAGGATTGAACAGGTTGTAATATTGTGAATGCCAGCAGAGAGACATTGTAAACCACATCTGACTGACAGCAAACTGACCACCCTTCTGTGCCTTGTCTAATCATGTGGATTGTCTCTCGTACAGCAACTGAGCTGTGAAACGGAACAGACAGAACAGCGTTTTCTAGCTTGTTATATCGGTTATTACATCTATTATATCTTAAAACTTGCAATGCAGGCTCTATTTAGGCTTTCACTGAGGTGGAACACATGCAGTATGCGAGCTTTCCTACCCTAACCTACCATTCCCCTGACCAAGGGGAATGGTAGGTTAGGGTTAGGGTAGCTAGCAGCAGACCAGCAGCAAGTGATAGTTTAGTGCAGTTGCTGATGTCCCGTATGACAGACAGTGCTGTGAAACTAGGAGCGCTCGAGACGATCAGTATCGTGGCACTGTTTAGACACATTTAAAACACCTGGTAGAGAGTGTGAATCAAACTAAGACAGCAGAGGACAGAAGCAACAGCCCATAAATGACATTAACACCTTGTTCAGACTTGTTTTTTTTTTTTTTTTTTTGTAATCACATGACTATTTTGGCACAAATATTTATCCGCTGGTGTGCAAAGTCTTCTGAGATTTACTCACCAAACAGAAAGGTGCTTGGTGGGTGTTAGTTTAGACCCTGAACATGTCATATAAGCTCACTGAGGTGATAAAGTTGTACATAATGAAGCACCAGTCAAATTTTAGCTTTTACATGTGAATCTTGAAGCTTTGATGTGTCTTTAAAAAGGCGGCTGCTAACAAGTGGCTCAATGAGACGACTAAACGTCACACTGACTCGTCCACATTTATACCCTCGTTGTGTATACTCGCTTACTCATTTATAGCCTCGTTGGCCTTTCACTTCTGGTGATGGCATTCATACTTCAAAAGTCCAAGTAAAAGTGCCGTTTATTTGTGGAGATTATCTTACAGAACAAAACATTTAAGTATCATAAACTGCTTTCAATGGAAAAATCCCATTGGCCTTTTGCTGAGGGAACCAGTGTGATTTTAATTTCCGGGTTGGCCGACAAAACTATGTCATCCCTGCACCAGTCTATACAGAGCTACAGAGGACTAACTCCACACACACACCTCCCTTGTCACTAAAACTTGGTACTAGCTTACGTAAGTACATAAAAAATGTCTGATCTTGATATATAAAATACAAATTTTGTTTGTAGTATTGTTAAATAGCTACACAACCCAGGCATGTGGTGAAAAGGGTTGAAAAGGCAATTTCATTCCATTTCGACTCTAAAACCAACACTATGTGAGGACTCCCCACACAGCAACATGAACACCGCCTCAGATGAACGGCAGCTGTTTTGCCATGGGCTAGATCCAGTGGTGCAACTCCACTAATCTCATGACAACACATAGTTTGTTTGATATAATTTAAGTGTGCTCACTCTCATAGCGTTAAGCTTTTTTATATGATGATACTCAATAACAACAATCAATTGTTGTTGGTGGTGTATTTACAGAAAATCAAATCCACCTCAGTTACAGATGAGTTACCCAGCACAAACTAGAGCGATTCCATCTTGGCTCCAATGTCAAGACTTCCAGAAGCAGCAAAACTTTAAGGAATTACAATCCAAGGATCTTGCTTGCCACCTGCTGATTAAAGTGAAGGGGGTCAGCCCCAGAGCAACACCTTAGGCCCAGGCTCACTTAAGGTGGACTGACCGTTAAAGTAGGGCTGCCCTCAACCAAAAAATGAAATCGATTAGTTGATTTAATTGATAGATCTGTAAAACTGAGTCATACAATTGACAACTGTGCCAGAGAAAGTTGAGAAATTTTAGGAGTGGCTGTGGCTCAGAGGGTAGAGGAGGTCGTCCACCAATCAGAAGGTCAGTAGTTTGATCCCTGGCTGCTCCAGTCACGTGTCGATGTGTCCTTGGGCCAGACACTTAACCTCCAAATTTCTCCCAAAGCCATCGGTGTGTCAATGAAATGAATGAGATGAATGAGTATTTAGATTAGATCCTGATCGGCAAAGTTGGCACCTTAGTAACTTCAGTGTATGAATGTGTGAATGTATGAAGGTGTGTAAATGGGTAAATGTGAAAGTGTAAAGCACTTTTGAGTGGTCAGAAGACTAGAAAAGGGCTATATAAATGCAAGTCCATTTACCATTTACCAGAAACAGAGGAGTGCGTCAGAGAAAGGGAGAGAAACAGACAACTGCATCAGAGATTATTATTTTAAAATGCAGCCCTTTATTTAGTTAATGAGACCACATTATACCTATCTGCAGTCATACATATATGTTCAGTTCTCTGTTACGTGACCATAAATACTAATACTAAATTCAAAGTGTTTGAATCATACTGAATACTTTTGATTTGACAGTTAGGTATTGATTACATGCAGATGTGAACACAACTACTAGGCTACTCTCACTCACACACACACACACACACACACACACCTCACTCAATAGTTAGATATTATGATGTTCAGGACCTTTGCTTCAAGAAATCTTCTCTAACTGGACCTCTTTACATTTTATTCATTCTGTTACTGATGTCTTCATACTCTCTCTCTCTCTCTCTCTCTCTCTCTCTCTCTCTCTCTCTCTCTCTCTCTCTCTCTCTCTCTCTCTCTCTCTCTCTCTCTCTCTCTCTCTCTCTCTCTCTCTCTCTCTCTCTCTCTCTCTCTCTCTCCCGACACTCACTAACGTTAAGCAAATAACCTACGCACTGAACTTCACTACTGTACTTGTGGAACACATTCTAGTTTAAACAAGGCAAAAGTGAGCATGGCTCACATACCTCGGTTCACTGCTTGACCCCTACTAAAGTAGGACTAGAGGGTTTGCCCTTTCGATGAATCCAACACAGTGCCAAGTCATTAGCTGTAGATCCTTCAAGATCTCACCAAGCATAAATACGTACAAGAAAAGAAATATTCATAGAGCGCTGGATTCCAGCATAAGCTGGTCTCTGATGAGAAAGTCTTTTCAGTGAGACAGTCAGAGGCCCCGGTCCCCATGACAATCTCAAAGATAGCACTCTAGATGGTCGATGTCCCAGATTCATGCACTTCATGTCGGCACAGAGGGAAAATCAGTTTTCTATGAGACAGATTCTTCTCAGTGAGAGTCAGTGGTCCCTGTCCCCATGACAACCTCAAAGAAAAGATCTCCGGATAGAAACAGTCACAAATTAAAGGCCTGTCAGTACAGGTGGGTCTTCAAGCATGTGATGAATCCAACTTGTTGTTTGGTCATTAGCTGAGGATGACTGCTCAGTAGTTAGACCAAAAAAGACAAAAAAAAAAAATAATTCTCTTATAGCAAACAGTTCCAGAAGATGTGTCAGACTGGTTAGACTTTATTATGAGAGGTTAATTTTAGTTGAACAGCACCATGCTGTGCGTAATATCTTAGGAGGGCTCTTACATCGTGAGGTGTCAGGTTCTTGACATAGATCAGATCAATTGTTGAGCCAGTGATGCGAGTTGATGTTGTGTCCACAAGCTGGTATCCAGAAATATGCATCAGATGTGACAGATATTTGTACTGCTTGTTGTTGTCACCAGCATTCACATCACAGTCTCCCAATTACACTGATGAAAGACTCCTTAACTGGTCAAGAACCTGAGCTCTACTCCGGAAAAGGAACAGAAGCTGAAAAAATGTACAGTTTTTGGCCAGAATTTCAAAAAAAAAAAATGGACACCCTGGACCTCTAACCCCCAAAAGGAACAACTAGACCACAATGTCAACCATCATACCAAAAGTCATACCAAGAAGTTCCCAACTGAAATAGATTTCGAGTTATACACCGGAAACAAAATGAAAGTTGGAAATAAATCTGTTTTTGGCCAAATTTTCAAAAATGTTGTGCACCCTAGACTTCTAACCGCCAAAAGCCACAACTAGACCACAATGTCAACCATCATATCAAATCTAAATTTCCAAAGTGAAATAGTTTTAGAGCTGTGCTCTGAAAACAAAATTAAAGTTGGAAAAACAATCACAGTTTTTGGCCAAAACTTCATAGACTTTGGGCCCTCTGGACTTCTAAACCCCAAAAGGAACAACTAGACCACAATGTCAACCATCACATAAAATCTTAAGTTTCAAATTCAAGTAGTTTCCGAGTTCTGCTCCGAAAACTAAAGTGTGACACACAAACAGACAGAAGGATGGACGGTAGGACGGACACAGAACATCTAAAAACACATTTCCAAAAAAAAGTCCTTAATGCATAGGCCTAGCGGGGAGTCAACTTAGGCTCGGGGAGGCTCGAAATACACTGGTGGAAACCCTGCTGTGTGAACCAAGCGTAAGTAAATTTAAATGCCTATAAAAAGAACTGCTTAATTCACTGTTTATACAGTAATTTCTGTTAAGTGACCCCTTTTGTCACCAAAAGAAAGTGTGGGATTACAGTCAAGATAGCAACAACTGAGCAGAAAGAGAGCGAGATGAGCAGATAAGACGATGACAACTGACAAAAGACAGGACCATGACACATTGAGTCCATGCTTTATAGCAATATAATGCAAGAGTGCAAAGGAGAAGCGTGATAGTGTGAACATAAAGACAGCCGACAAAAGCTGACCCCAAACAGCATTTTTCATATGTCATACTAAATCCTGTTTTATTGTCAGTTCTTTTCACAATAAGTAAACCTTTCAATAGGAAGATAGCTGGTATTCTGACTGTTTAGGTAGTTTGGTACGGTGAGTACGTATCATTACCATGGCCCTTTCATACAGTGTAGTGTAGTGCTTCTAATTGTATTTCTGTTTAATTAAATCAATACAGAGGTGTATTACTAATAGAGTAGGGTTGGGCAATATGACACTACCTTGACACTATCGACATGCTATCCCTTTAATTCCTCTGGTTTGGCCACTGTTAAAAATCAATTAGCAGCCTGCCTCATGGCAGTATTGGATTGAAAGAATTTTTGGATCAATGTTATGAAGTAGGCTATGTTGATTTGTTAGGTTTTTAAGGGTTTACTGGATTATCCTAAAACAGCCATTCCAATCCAGTTATTTCTGATTATTACCTACAAAATATATCTCAAATAAATTTGCATAAAATATACTATAACATAACATATACTTGTATGACGATATATAATTACATATAGAATATTTCAAGTGTCTAGATTTCTAATGCTAGAAGATAATTAAATTAATGTATTAATCTGTCAATGAAAACAGTTGGACTTTATGACTTGAATCTCCAACATTCAGAAATCAGAATTAAAAGGGCTTTCTGTCATTTTATTCATATACATAAACAAATGTACTTGGCTCCAGACTTTCTGGACAAAGACCCAGATATTCACTGACCCAAGAAACGCCGGTGGGAAACAGACGGACTGGAATGACTTCCAAGTTGAGACAAAGGGCCAAATGCATAAAACTGTGGGTTAAAAACTAAAATTGTGTGTATGCAGACAGGCAAAAGTATGCATTTCTTTGTGTTAGTGTTATAGCATGGTTTGACTTATAAATCCCAGTCAATATGAAATTGTGTACTTGCATTTACATGCACAAGCTTGATTCCATGCCAATAATATCCATGATTTCATCAGTTAGCTATACACTAAATGGATGTACACATTCCCTCACTATAAATTCAGTCTGCTCCACCAGTCTCCAAACTTGGTGACATAAGAACAGTAAAGACTACGACTAAGCCCAGGGTCAGATCGGCCACATGATGAGTGCGTGGCAGCTGCGTTACCTCACAGCTGCGTGATTCACGCTTCACACCAGCTGCGTGTTAGCAGTGTTTCTGCTGCTGCTGCTCTTTCTACACAGTTTGACTTTCATAATGGCCATTTCATGTCATTAGAAGTGTCATTTATATTTATTTTAGACAGAGAAAGGTCAAGAAATGTGTGCTCACTTGTAAACAACAGTAATAATCCACAATTGAAATCCTGTACTATAGTCATTCATGGAGCCCTGCAAGTCACTGCATGTTCTGCAACACTGCCCTGCACATATTTCAGAATAAATGCCTTGTGTTAACAAATGAAGAAAAGCCTTGTGTTAACAAATGAAGGACTTCTGTCTACAGAAAAAAAAATGCTTGAAGGGTTTTATTTAGAAATACAAGCAGGAAATGTTGATTTAAAAATAAATCTTGAGTTTTTTAATGTCAGTAACATTTCCTATGGATATAGACATCAAAAGTGTACTTTTGTTGCTGATACGATGTCAGTAGATCACCTTCACCGTCTGTGATATATTCTACAGATGTCTCGACTTTGAAACTATTCTGCTTAAACATTAGTATGTTTCGCTGCTGTACACTGAGCGCCCGATCTGCGTCAGATCACACCGAACACTTTGTTCTTCATTTCCATTTAAATCCAAATCCTTTCTACTGATGTCTGCCTTCACCGATACTCAAGATGTTGTCTTAATCATGAACAATGAGCAGTACTGCACTGGAAGTCATTCTGGGTAAAGAGCAGCTGCCAAATACACTAGGTACATGTAATATCTGTCCGAGAGTACTTGAGTAGGTGTACAGACGTGTGCATTCATCATTTCTATGAAACAAAAGATTTGACTTTTTAACCTCCGAGGGTAAATCGTTTTGCTGAGGAGTAAAGCCAATAACAAAGACATCACGCCGATTGACTGCAAAGTACACATTTTCAGCACATAATCAACACATCAAGGATACACAGGATATCATGGAAACCTCAGCCAACTGTCTCAAGGACACAGACAATCACACTAGATGGACAAATCAGTATCCAATTGCTTCAATTATCTCTGTCAAACTTATATACACACACACACACACACACACACACACACACACACACACACACACACACACACACACACACACACACACACACACACACACACACACACACACGTGTGTATATAAATATATAGTATAAATAGTAGCCTGAAAGTGGTGAACACTACACATATAACAAAGTATGGAAACACTTTGGTTTTCACACATTGCCAGGAAAAGCAGAGCTCAGCATGATGGCTAAAGCTGCATGCTATTGATTGGATTTATATTCAACAGAAGTATAAAACAATACATGTCCTTTATAAAATGAATAGAAATTACCACGAATTTGTGAGGAGAATGTCTTTTTTGACTGATTTTTGGGTTGCTGGGAAAAAAATGTAGCAAGTGATTCCTGAAAATGACATGGCTGAAAATTAAACATTTTGACTGTATTAATTTAGATATGTTCCAAATTAAAAGTCCCTAGGTGTATAATTCATCTTATAATCCAGAGTAGCAATATTTAAAAATTGCAGTATATAACGAATTGGCACCCAAGTATTGTGATCAAATTGCAAGATACATGTATTATCCCAGCCCTACGACACGTATGTAAAGGTGAGCATGCATGCATTTATGTATAGGAAGGTACTCAGTTAACAGCTGATGAATCAAACACAAACCCATCCTCATCCTCCTCTTCCTCCGACTCGGCTCTCCTCCGATGACCCCAATCAGCACCTTTCTAACTCTCGGCTACCTCATTTTCTCAATGTGTCTCTCTCCCCCTCCTGCTCTACATTGTGCTGACAGTACTGAAGGCATAATGTAGAACTCATTTCACAACAACCCCTGCCTTTCTCCCTGTCTCTCATTTAGCATTAACATGCAGCACAAACTATTCCAGTCCTTTAGCCTCTGAAGAAGAGTTTCGTTATACCTGACGACACCTTCGCTAGTCTATGGTAGGGATGTTAATGATTAACTGTTCAACTAATAACCGTCATTAAGCATTTTAACTAATTAATGCTATCGGTTAAAGGGTTAAAAGAAATATTAATAATTTATTTAAAAAGCTGAGAAAAAAGCCAAGGAGTGTCTCAGCAATTTAAGGAGGAAATATGGTCCACCTTAAGAGAGAGCAGGCGCAGATACACGAAAGTTGGCCCAAGACTTCCACCTGAGGAGTTGCAGCTTGTAGCATCATAGCATTTATTCACCGACAAATAAAAAAAGTGTACACACACTGTCTGCTACAGCTACGTTCACAGCTATAACGCCACCAACAAACCCACACTCACCGCCGTCACACACGCCGTCGTTGAAGTGACGCTACAGCAGGCACGACGCCACCAGCAAAGCTAGCAGCTAGTGGCTGCTACCGTAGTACAAACACACACATTGTTCAGGCATTCGCTAAAGTTAAGTGTGCCGTTATGCCGGGCAGAAAAACAGCTGACAGCCTGCTAAACTAAACTAACTGTGCAGTGGTGGTGGTGGTGGTGGACTTTTATTGGGAAAGTGGCTGCATGTCCACAACACTACACGCGGCACCATGGCTGCTAACGCTCCCGGGCGGTGAACTGGAGACAGTGAACGCAGCACCGTGGCTGCTAACACTCCCAGGTGGTGAACTGGGGACAGTGAACACAGCACCGTTGCTGCTACGGTAACTCTCTTGATGGTGAACTGTTGACTCAGTTGTCTGTTGTGCTCATACATTGCAGCTGTCGCACCACTGCATGTGAAGCACTAATCCTGTTGGATAAAGGTTAATAATCAGTTGACAAGGGTCTGTTATTGGTTAAGAATTTTTTTTTTCAAAATTAGCATCCCCAGTCTGTGAGCATGCAGGTGTGTCCTCTATCTGTACCCAAATTAAAATAGAGAGAAATGATGTGAGACAGGGAAAGAAAAAGCAAGAATGTAGCAGAATGAGAGAAAAGAAAGACTGGCAGAGAAAGAGAGAAAGAGAGAAAGAGAGAGAGTAGCAAAGAAGGCCAGTTAATTAAATGTCCTCTGTGAGGATTACAAAGGGCTATTTGGCCCTCACTGGTAACTGTTCCATCCATAATCTGTTTAAATGGAAAGCTGCCGCCGTCTTAGTGACTTTTTCACATTTTTACATGGAAAAGCCAATTAAACCAAGGGATGAGAGAGAGAGCGAGAGAGAGAGAGAGAGAGAGAGAGAGAGAGAGAGAGAAAGCAAATCAAGCTTTAGTTCGCACACTAATTGCAAATGATACAAATGGTTAGCCAATAGTTTCACTGCTTATTCTTCCAGCACAGCTACTCATAATTGAAAATATTCACACTGCCAATATTGTGCTCAAACAAATACACACACAAGTTGGCACTCAGCAGGACACAACACACATCCACAGAAGAACAACAGTTAATTCAAAAAGCCATGTAAGGCTGGGCAATATCAATTGAAATCAATATCACCATTAATTGTCACATCTACTAGAGTAACAATAAATGAACTACACTAATCAATACTGAGATATTAGCAATGGAGCAGACATTTAATTTAAAAGACAGAGAGGTACCACCTAACTGTCATTCCCCTCAGCTTTATGGAGCATTTTAGCACTTAGTCCAGATACAGACAAATTTATCTACTAGGTGGTGAACAAACTGAAGAATTTAGCTGGTTACTGGCAATGGAGATGAAACTCTAAATGAATGCTAATGTTGCTCTGTGTGTGCTGAACTAGGGCAAAGGTTTGCCAACATGCTGACAACAGCAAAGTGTTGAAAATATATAAGGTTGTGTTTACGGCTTGTTGTGCCTCAAGTGTCAGAAAAAAACATTCAAAAACGAGCAAACAAACAAAATTAGAAGACAATTAATGCAGGTTAAAGAGACCTTTTAAAGATGAAAATCAAAATAAGCATACGATCTATATCGCACCACTTGCAAATATAAAAATAAATACTGTACATTTTGAATAATATTAATTGATTCATTATCTCATTACATCTTTGGAGTGTCTTAAGGTATACAGTCGAGCCAGTTTTTAATCGGTCCAAAATAGACCTTAAAAGGGAGATTTGTATTGTATTGATTTGTATAAATATTTAATCCTCTTATCAACATGGGAGTGGACAAATATGCTGCTTTATGCAAATGTATGTATATATTTATTATTAGAAATCAATTAACAACAAAAACAATGACAAACATTGTCCAGAAACCCTCACAGGTAAAGCATTTAGCATAAAAGATAAGATAAGATATTCCTTTATTAGTCTCACAGTGGAGAAATTCACAAAAAAATGTGCTCAAATCAGAACATGGCACACTGCAGCCCAACAAGCAACAACAGATATCAGTATGTCAGTGTGCTGACTTGACTATGACCCCAAACTGCATGTGATTATCATAAAGTGAAAATGTCTGTAAAGGTGGGTACCCAGAGAACCCATTTCCATTCACATATCTTGAGGTCAGGGGTCAAGAGACAAGTTTGAAAGTGGCCATGACGGTTTTTCTTGCCAAAATTTAGTGTCAGTTTGCAGCGTTATTAAGCCTCTTTTGCAACAAGATAGTATTAAATGGCTGGTATCAATGGATTGCTTAGGTTTGATTTGTTTTATACGATGCTTATCTTTACTTTACTATTATAACTGAGTCAGCTACAACCCCAAAAAAGAAAAAAAAATCTCTGTTGAAACACATTATTATTGTGTTAACTTAACAGCCCTAGTACACAGTGATATACAAAAGCATGTAAGACTGCTGTGTGGGGAAACAGGCCCTGGTTCTATGAATGGATGTGTTTCAGGCGATTGAATAAATAGTTTGTGTTTATTCTCAAACCCACAACTTTGCACTGACAGAGTTTATGTTTCTCTTTGCTTTTGTCTGTTTTGTGTTTGAATTTATTTCAGCACAAGGTCATCCTCATCTGCAACTGTTGCTTTCAAAAGCATAGAAATGTTTAACTGTATGAGAAGATTTATCAATCATAATGACAGGACTCAAATGAAGTTGGTTAGAGATTCAAAATGGCTGTCTCAATAAAGTTTCCATTGATTGCACAGAGCTAGCCTTCCAAAGCCAATAACTGGCCAATCCCTTCATGAGATTACTCTACTTACCATTTGGATCTCAGCCTGTCTTATCAGCTGTGATACCAGCTATTGTTTACAAGCTCCACTCCGTTGCTCCAGTTAGAAGGTATTAGTCTTGATACCCCAGGTGACGCAAATCTCACGGCGCAAGACAATATGTCCCCTATTTAACAACCTACTAATTACTGGATCCTTTAATTAACTAAGAACAGCACAGTTCAGGTCAACATGTGCATGTGTGTGAGTTACAGTTCAGCTGAGGTAATCGCTATGATCTCCAGCTTTACGCAGTCCTGTTAAGGTGTGCTGGGATTCAGTAGAGATTACAAACCTCTGTCTCCTGTCTGTTACACTTTGCCCGAACATTTAGTGCACAGAAAAGATTATTATTAAAGTCAATGCAGCATTTTTTTAACTAAAGTTTAAAAGCAGCAGCTGTTCACACAGTGCCAAGTGCTCAGAGGGAGGCTGGCTGATGCAGTTGCCGTTGGTCTCATAGCCTCATAATATCCCAGTCATTTTGCTAACAGCTAAATGTCAACTGACGGGGAAAATCTTAACCTTAGCCCCAAACCAGAGCTGTGTTTTTCTTTTATACCCCAACTAGAGTTTACTAAAGCAAAGTTTTGTTTGCTTGCTTGTTGATCGAGGTCCTGAACACTGATTTCTGTTAACACATTTCTGCAAACAAAACTTTTGACATTAATTGCAATTGAGCCACTAGGGCAGAGCTGCCATGGCTATACAATACAACAAAATCAAAAAATAAATAAATAAAAAATGTGATGCTGTTAGTTGAAAGCCGCAGTCAGACAGTATCACCACGAACCTGAGATGAGAGTACAACTCCAATACAAACCACAAGAGATCCATGCTAAATATACCAGGGGAAGCCAACACAGTGGCCCAGAGCACCTGGTCAGTCACTGCCATTAGGCTCGTTCACTCGATCACTCACTACACAATGCAACGATAAACTCACAAGATCAAGGCGGCCACAGATTTTAGAGCCAGGTGCTGCAGCAGCTCTCCACCACACTGCAAGACCCAGGGCATGATGGGAAACCCCCGGCTCTTAGTTTTGATAACAAACACTACATGTTGCAGAAAGTCCTAATCGTCTGTGTAATATCTAACACTACATTGTAGACTATTAGTCTCATGCTGTGCAATGAAGGTTTCATCTGTTAAACACATTTTGTGCGGTTGATAATACCGAAGGTTATTTATCAGCACTTATCAAAACAAGTGCTCATTACAAAGTGCTTTACAAGGCAAACATAAACAAGGATAGAAACCAATGTTAGATAAACACATTTTCGCAATCCACAAATATTTACAAACAAATCTAATAAATCCAAACATGGTCTGCAAACAAGTAAACCTACAGATCAGATCTAACAGGATGTAACGATTCCTTTGACTTCCTGTAAAATTCTTTAAAGGCAGATGGAAATGACTGGAAACTGTCTGACTTGCCCGCAGCTTTCTGTCAATTCCCCGAGCTGCTGCCGCCAGATGTCGTCCACTTTCCAGGCGAGGGCGCAGTTCATCTCAAACACACCTAATATCACATTTTACCCAGCCATCCAATCACAGCAGAGGAAATTACAAATAGGCTGTCACAAAGACCAACCACCACATCCTACATGTACAAATGCTCAACAACAAGAGGTCTCAACACTGCCAAATGTTCTCTAGTTCCAGCTTTATAGTTGACAGTTTGCCTCTTGTCTGTCACTCATGTAATAGTTAATTGAATATCTTAACTTTTGGACTGGTAAATCAACACAGGGATTTAAAGAAATCACCTTTAGCTCTGGGAAATAGTGACAAGGCTTTTTTCACCATTTTCTGACATTTTGTAGGCCAAAAGATTAATTGATTAATCAAAACAAAAATAACCAGATTAATTGATTATGAAAATAATTGCTGCAGCCCTACTTTCATTAGTCATATTTAACGTTGGCTTACTTGAGGCCAAAGTCTGCACTGTGCAGGTAAATTAGAAAGTGAAAATAACTAAAATATCAGATAGGACACAATATTATAATCCAAAGACTTGAGATCAAGCACAAAAATTAAATCCCTGTTTTTTTTTGTGTGTGTGTAATATATTATGCATTTCATGTGAGCTTAGTTTTTAAATAACCTTATCTTTTACTATTACACACCAAGGCCCAAAATAATGAACATGCTGAATGATTGAATCATAGGAAGATGTCAACCACTCACTGTCATAAACTTAATCTACTGTATCCCTTGAAGATACACAATAAAGTCAGTGTAATCAGTTTTCATGCCCCTAAGTGACAATTTATAGCTCAGGCACACAGGGTTTTAGTAGACTCTAGCCCTACAGTAGAACCTCAATTAAAGGTAAAACATGTCCACAGCTCCCCATCACTCCACACAATCCTGCTCCCCTCATGTCACTACTGTAAATCAGCCATTTCATTAAACAGAGCTCAAACGCAGTGAAGACCGGCAGGCCTGGCTTGGATGAATTCACAATAGTGGGAAAGATAATCAAGTGGCAAAACACAAGTGTCCATAACAATCTGACAACCATGATGGCAATGAGGATTTACAGTGAATATTTTTAATGACATTTTTGTCATGCAAGAAGGAGCCAGGAGCCAAAATTTTTCACTTTATATAAGCTTGCAAACGATTTTCATCCCAGTAGTTTCTGTATAGAGTGGATTGATTAAATAAAAAACATTTCCATGATTTAGAGGACAGCGTCTGAAAATGCTGTTTTGGTGCATCGTTAAAATGTAGAGTGGTTGATCTGAATGGATATGCAAAGCTAAATACACACACAAGAGCTCAAAACTTAGCTAGGTTACAACCAACAAACTCATCATTCGGTAAAGTTTGACGACAGAAAACGCAGCATATTATTCAGCTACAGTCAGCAGCATGACAGAGCACCTCAAGGCAGACAAGACAGCAGCGGGTGCAGTCAACAAACGATGAAATAAGGTTGTGTACTGACAATGAAATAAGGTTGTGTACCGACATTACCGTTAGCAGGCGGATCCTCCTTGCTATCTAAGGTAGCTAGCTGACGTTAGCTGCTTACATCCCTCCTCCCTTGCTGGTGTGGAGAAAAAAATACAAATAAAAATCCAGTTTCTTCAGTTTGAAAACTTCTCGGTACAAATGCTTTCCGTGTTCCCGGTTGTGCGCCACGTTTTTTTGCTTAACAAAGCAGCTGAATTGCTCTCTAACTTTAACTTTGCTTCACTGCTGAGCTTGCTAATTACACGCACCTGCCAGACGCCATCCTGCACACGCCACTCCTTCTAGGGGTGTGTTCCATTTCTGTTACCGTACGTCCTCACCGGGCGGAGCCTTATGGTGCCTTCAATGGAGTGGTGTTTACGGGGTTTAACAAATGGGAAGAGGTGAACGTGAGGTGTTGCGTTCATTACTGTCTGAGTCTAGTGGTGCATTCAAATGCGGTCGTTAATTCACAACCTCATACTGTAAGTGGAAAGTTCACGGCTTGTGACGTGTTTGCTGACGTGAGAAATAGTGGAGCCCATGGAAGTTCATTTATCAGTGCATAATAATTAATATAATAAATTATAACAATAAATAAATTAATATTGTACAGTATATTGTAATTTTAGTCATGTATTGTTTTTCTTGGTAATTTTATAATATCCATCCATCGTCAACCGCTTATCCTGTTAGGGGTCGCGGGGGGGCTGGAGCAGATCCCAGCTGGCATCGGGCGAAGGCGGGGTTCACCCTCGACAGGTCGCCAGTCCATCGTAGGGCACATAGAGACAGACAACATAGAGACAGACAACCATTCACACTCACATCCACACCTACGGGCAATTTAGAGTCATCAATTAACCTAAACAGCATGTCTTTGGACTGTGGGAGGAAGCCGGAGTACCCGGAGAAAACCCACACTTACACGTGGAGAACATACAAACTCCACACAGAAGAGTCACAAGCCGGAATCGAACCTGCGACCCTCTCGCTGTGAGGCGAGAGTGCTAACCACTGCAACACCGTGCAGCCCTAATTTTATAATATGTCTGAGGAAAATGTTGATATTCTCAACGACATCATCCTCTGTCATTATGCCTTTTTTCATTTCCTGCGTTATGTTACCCACTAGCTAGCTTGCTAAATTTTTAGCCCTTGTGGCTTCTAGACTCGGACGTTAACATTATGGTGCCTTCAAAGCAGCCCTGGCGGCATGAGCGGGCATTGGAGGGCCATGCCCACCCACAGAGTCTGTTGTGCCCGCCCTGGACTGGAAGCTGTTTATTTATTTGGGTTTTGTTTTTCACCTCCGAGCGGGCACAGCACTACACTATTGTTTGTTTGTTAAAATTCGGGATGTAGTGCCCCTTTTTAGTGAGAAAATAATTAAAAATAATTTCTCAGAACCGCTTGAGTGGTCACAGAGCCACTGTTCAGCCGCAGGCAAATAAAATTTAGGTTGGAAAAGGATGCACCCCAAAAAAAATGTAATGCCCCCCTTTAATTTGTTTGGGGTTTAATTTGTTTGGGGTCTGCTTCAAAGGGAACTTGTGAACTTGTGTTTACGACATGGGAAGTTGTGAAAACTACATGCGTTGCGTTCAAGTTATTAAGTCTTAAGTCATTTTACCGTACTTGAGTCATATGATTAAAATGGCATCAAAAGACCTCTGAAAACCACCAGTCACACTGTTTTGTTGTTGGCGTCTCAGATGAGAGACAGAGCAGGAGTAGTGAGGACGAGCTGGATATTATTTCCACATTCTCTTTCTTACTGGTTCTTCCCCTGTCAAGCTCTCTCTCTACTGATTAGAGAAAATGGGAGTTAATTGTTTCATCTCTCATCTGAACTCTGTTCCAGCAGTTGCAGAAGGCTAGCAGAGAGGGCCGGGAGTCTCAGAGATAATGAGAGATAAAACCGTGATGGATCTGGCAACCTGCTCGTTCGGGCTCACTGGGAATGGCAGTTGCAAGCCAGCGTGCTCTATGAAAATATGGAATCCAGTCCAAAACCTTAAGGCTGGCTTAGTTCCATCTGTGATGGAAAAAAAACATGGAATGAGAGAGCAAAAGGAAATAAGAGCAGAGAATGAAATAGAAACTGGGAGGGAGAGACAGATAAGAGACAATGATGTAAGATTATACAGTCTGTGTGAGTGCATGAAAAAGCTGTCATTACGCTGACCTTCCCTAGGCCGCCTCTGTTTCCATTAAACTAGTAATTTATAGACGGTTATACATTTTGTACACACAAACAATTGTCAGGGGAAAAAAGTACAATGCACATTACTTTTCAAAGTATAAAAAAAAATCTATATTTATATTGGTGAGGCCGTGATACGATAAATGGTTGACTGTGTGTGTTGGCTGGATTGAGGTACGCCACAAATAGATGCCTATTGTCATTAAATGAGGGGGCGGGGGGGCACCTTCAAGCGAAACGACTCCTCCCTTCACTTTTCCGCAGCGCCATAATGCCAACAAACAGCACAGCGTGAAAGCGGCTAAACGGATTATTTACCGGATTATTAACGAGCAGGCGTGAGAGGATTAGCCGTGTTGCTTTGAAGTCAATCTGAGGAAGGAGAAATTGACTTGGAACGCGCTACCTCTCCTTTCTCTCATTCTCATTTTCTCTTCGCTTTCTGCCCTTTTTCTATTTTTGAGTAAGTGAAAGAAGGGGAAAATATACTTCACTAGTAAAAGAGTTCTCCATTGAGCGAACCCACGCCTTGGCAGCTGACGCACATGTGTGCGAGCTGTATGGACCGCCATCTCACCGGCATTACTTTAGCACATTTTGTTTCTTAATTCAATTTCTCTTAATCACCCAACTTAAGTCTGAAGGCTATTCAAATTCAGAAACTATCCTTGAACATCAGAGTGAATGACCATTCAGATGTTCAACACATTAAGTCGTCCATCAAAAGATTTGCTTATAACAATATAGAGAATGTGAAGAGACATACTGGGCCAAAAAATGTATTAATTAGGAATTTATTGTGATATAACCATCTACACGGGCTGCACAGTAGTGTAGTGGTTAGCGCTGTCGCCTCACAGCAAGAGGGTCGCAGGTTCGATTCCGGCTTGTGACTCTTCTGTGTGGAGTTTGCATGTTCTCCCCGTGTAAGCGTGGGTTTTCTCCGGGTACTCCGGCTTCCTCCCACAGTCCAAAGACATGCTTTTTAGGTTAATTGATGACTCTAAATTGCCCGTAGGTGTGGATGTGAGTGTGAATGGTTGTCTGTCTATATGTTGTCTGTCTCTATGTGCCCTGCGATGGACTCGCGACCTGTCCAGGGTGAACCCCGTCTTCGCCCAATGCTAGCTGGGATCGGCTCCAGCCCCCCGCAACCTCTAACGGGATAAGCGGTTGACGATGGATGAATGAATGAATGAATGAATGAATAACCATCTACACACCTTTATTTTCTTTCCCCCTTTGAGCTTAAAACAGCAGCATAATAAACTTTCAGCATATTATAATTCATGTGTTCTGAGAGGAAACTAGTCTTCTGCAGCTCCTCATGGCTGTTTTCAGGCTTTATCTATCTCATGCACTACTGTCGGGATATAGTGACCATTTTATAAAAGCAAGTTTTTTTTAAATCATATTTGCTCTAATTCTAACTACTGCTGCTTTCAGGGTTGGTTCACCCAGATGACAGCAATGTGTCTGTCTACATAATATCAGTATAACTGTAAAAAAGTGTTATTATACTGGAAAATCTCAGAGCATACTCATTTTCTTAAGGACCGTTCGTTTGTCAAAAAGTAGTTTCAGGAGTAACAGGAAGAAGATGTCACTGCTGATTTCCCTAAATGAGATTTCAATGGTGTGACCACCTCAAACAAATGGTTTGGAGTTAGAAATCTCCAAGTCTGAATAAATAAAAACAAAAACATCTCCCCCATTGGGAGGATTCAGTCTCAGATTTTCAGACAGAGACATTATGATCAAACACACACTCCGGAAAAATGTTGCTGGTCTTAAGTCGTTGTGACACCTCCAGTCTTAAAAGTGTTCAATCTTAGTCTGCAAGTTGGGTGCAGTCCAGTCAATTAGTGCTAAAATGATTCAACAACAAACACTTCCTGTCAAGAGACGTGTTTATGTCTTTTTATCTGCTCCGTCAGCAGGAACCTGAACTCTCACTGAATTGCCACTGAAATCACTGTGCGATTAAAATGAAGACACATGATCTGCTTTTTCAGACAGATACAAATATCTACAAATATCTTCTTGGTTTCAGGCATTGCCACAGTTCAATGATTCTTATTAAAGCTGCAAAAGGCAGTAAGAGGTAACTGTGGAAGATCATCCAAACACGATGACACAAGAAGTATGAGGCACGACTTTTGTGCATCTTTTCAAATGGCTGACATCGAAGTGGCCGTATCTCAGTGGTGGCCACTGAGGAGGACAGGAGGAAAACCAACCCACGCTCAGTTATTTCTCTTATTTACCACTACCTCCAGTTTATGTATGGAATCAGCGCTGCTTGATATATGTGCTCTCATGTTCCTAATTTTCATATAGGGGAGCTTACATCGGATTATGGGATTCAAAGTTTGGCAAGTGTTATGTAAATGATTGTTATTATTATTATTACCACACTAGGTTACTTATCTCTACTCAATCACTGCAGCATTAGGACTGTTTATAATGTGTCACTAACGTACAGCAGTCCGTTGGGCACCCCGACATTGCCTGACCAGCCCCCAAGAGACCATCCCCCAAGCGGTGCTCTATCTCCATCCACTCCCAGGCAGCCCCGATCCTCGCTCAGCTGTCTGGGCTGACCCACAGCGGGATACGGTGATGGGCAGCGGTCCGATGTGCTGCGCTCCTGGACTGGATCCCGGTAAGGACAACAGACCGCTGAGCGGTTCCTTCAGGGCTGCTCTAACAAGCTAACTGTACACTAGTAGCTAGCTACAGCTCAATAAACAGACCTAAATAAAAAGTGTTTGTTTTGTTATGTGTTTAAAAGTAGTTCACAATTTCCACATTGTAATGTCTCTCATAATACGCTACTGTCTGATACTTGACAGCCAGTTCATCACATACAATTCAGACTGGAGACTGAAGATGACCTTTGGAAATCATTGGACAACCCACTGTCTGTCATGTATTCTGATTGGTAACAAGGCAAGGGAGGTCCTCGGAGTGTCATTTGACATGTTTTGGCCAATCGCAGATAAGCACGAAAACAATGAAATACACTAAACTGATAGAAGAGATCCCGCCGACTTGCCGTCCTCCTCTACTCGCCATCACGCCCAAAACATTTTCACGTAAACAACCTGTCCTTTCCCCTCTGCCCTGCAGGTGTCACTGTTGAAGCATTTTAATCAGGATTTGAATAATAGAGTTATTTCCAAAGAAAAAATAAATATTTTATAAATGCTAATGAGATTTAGTAATGGTTTATTTCAACCAATTACTATTTCTTTTCATCTTTTTAAATATACCTCTTTCCTCTCAAGAGTAGAGGAGCAACCTCCACTGCCATACCAGACGCCGGCCTTCTATCTGCACAAATAAGGTCACTCAGCAGCGTCTCAGTGACTTATACTTCTGTTGCTGCCCTAAAATCTTGCCAAGAGCAGCTTAAAGTAAATACTCTGACCATCCCACATTTAGAGCACTTATATGATATCTTTTACACCCATGGTGTAGCATCCGACTGATGAGTGCAGTCCCAGTATTGGATTATCCCATCTCTTTTTCAGTCTCTCTGTCCAGGGTGAAGGTATGTGAGAATGTAATCCTCCCTAAGCAGCATATCCATGTCATTAATTAGATTTTTAATTATTTATTTCTTTTACAAAGCGCTGTTCTCATTACTCCAACACTGACGCTAATCAGCACTCTGATGTTCCTGGGAGTGTGCGTTTGCTGCGCGCGTTACGGCAACAGCATCTAGGGTTTGTAGGTCATCCTAATCACCTCCCACTCTGAAGCTGCGGGGCCGTGTGTTGACCGTATCTGTCCGACGGGAGCACATCACCCAGGAAGCAAAGGTGTACAAGGTCACCGGGGTCACTGAGCGCCGTCCCACATTTCACTGAATAACTCGTGGCATGAGAAAACATCTCACCCCGGCCACAAACGAAGCTGCACTCTACAGGCAAACAAACACACCAAAATACTTGAGAACACTCTACTTAAATTGTTCCTCATCAATCATTAGTGTAAGATAATTTATTTTAATTGAAGCAAGATATTACACAAAAATTTAGCGAAGGGAATGTTATACAAGGAACCTGCATAGTTAATATTGTAAAATGACATTGAAATGAATGTAAATGTTTCATGTTTATCTGTTTATATTATACAAAGTTTATGTTTAATTATTTTATATTGTGTTTGGAGTGCCGCTTAGTATAACAATAATGTTGTATACTTGAAATAATATAAATTGTAAAACAAGCAGCACAAACCACTGTTTTTGCATACAAATACAGTTTAATCTCTTTCAGACATAACATCCATTAAAATACACATCAAATATTTATTGCTTTCAGCCAATAAAAATATGCCTTTAAAATCTGACATTGGCCAAGTAGCCAAGTCGACTCTGTTTAACCAATAAATGTTAGATATTGATACAGGCCAGTATGGCAGACAGACAAAGGAAGAAGTGGAGTAAGAAACATTTTCACCTTTTTTACAGCCCTGAAAAAAGTATTTTCTGAATCAGTTTCTTACTGTGAGAGATGGGGTCCTGTATGAACATAAACATTTCTGCCACAGTATGTGATAACACTGTGTTTGTGTTGTTACCATCTTCCTGTGCACCACTCCTCTTGTAAGAGTAGATTGTTTGTGATGTAAAGCCAAAGCTCACAATTTATGTACTCATGGTGTACGTGTAAAATAGAAAAAAAAATTGGTTTGAAAGTGCCGAGGCAGGTGAAGTTTGTTTGCTATCAGAGGTCTGTATAGGTCACAATGCTCACAAGGCAAAAACATGCTGCCATAATAATTGTCCAAAACAAGAGGCAGCGGCGAAACATTATATGGACTCACAGGTGGCTAGGAAGATGTGGACAGTATGGCTTGTCCATTTTTTACAGACAATTTGAGGAAAGCTAGTTACATTTTACTAGCTATATCTATTGTAACCCACATTGTTATCTTGTTAGCTATGCTCTGATTACTGTAAAAAGAGGAAAAAAAAGGCGCTGACTTGGGGAATCATGGCTCTTCACGGCTGTGCTTCAGCTGTGCAAGACCCCGTGGACGGCCGACCAAAAATTTCTGATATGTGACAAATTCATCTGACTGTCTGACGGCCGGTCAGGAGAAGTTAGTCAGTCCTCTGTCCCCCTTGTACACTGCATGGCAAATGATGCCTGACTAAGCTGAAATTCGGTCAACTCTAAAATGAGTCGTGCAGCTCAAAATGCAGAAACAGGCTAGAATCGTACAGTGTATGCCCAGCTCTTGTGGGTTGTTGCTTATGTTGCCTGGCACGCACACACACACACACACACACACACACACACACACACACACACACACACACACACACACACACACACGTTGTTTTTGAACTGCACAAGTGCGTTTACATGGACATGAATAACCTGTTTATGAGGCTTATCCCTATTATGATCATATTTCAGATATGGTGTTTATGAGAACAGAAAAATCAGATTCTTCATATTCCCCATATACATGATAAATAACCCAGTTACTGATTACTTCATTCTATCTGCACAGGCGGCAGGCACTGTATTGTCCACAAAAACAAATTGGCAAAGGGAGATGAGAGGGACAGGCATATGCTTAACACTACACTGCATTTACTGCCACTTGACAACTTAACTGCTAATTTCTTCTTCGCTCTGATTGTCATCTGTCCCTCTCTCTTATGTAGTTACGTACTGAGCTATTCCTGTTACCAGCTGCTCTACTCTTACAAAACGATCCTCCACTTTGACCAGTGCCAGCCTGTCCCTGCCACTATAGAGAACAATGGTTGAAGATACGCAGCCTCTTTTAATACAGAAAAACAAAACTATTTCTTCTCCGCTCCAGAAATGAGACACTTTCGCTGCCGTTGTTGTTTGTATTTCTGGTTCTGACAGAGTTAGCGGGGCTCAGGGACCAGGTTATGGGGCTGAGCGATATGGCCAAACACTGCTATCACGATAAAGGTTGTTTCATATCTCGATATACGATATACGATATATATCACAATATAACATGTTTTCTGGTAATTCAGTAGTCTGTATAAAATAACCTAAGCCTATTTTTGTGCACTGTGTGATATAAATACATGACATATGAAAAGAACTGAGTACTTTCTCATGTTAAGAACCTGAGTGCAAATGACATGCATAAAGCGGTGAACAAATGACACGTGAAATGGCTAAAATTTGTACTCATGACACTGTAATATCTTGGTATATATATACCATATATATGTCTTCCTGTGAGACCAGGTGGATGCTTGAGTTTGCATACAAATCTTGATTTAGTCTCATTTCTATGTGGGATGAAGATACAACTGGAAACAAAAATGTGGGAAACATTCAAGAAGGAAGGGGTTAACCATTTTTCAAAGTATCATCAGAGAGATCAATGCTATACTGAGCCCACTATAGTATCATGAGCATTTTAGTCTACAAGCGACTTGTCTCGACAGTATATATGCAGGGCTGAGGCTAAAATCCACTATAGCAATGAAGGTTCAGTTTTCAGTGCCTGAAGAAGTTGAGTCTTTGTTTATACTCATTAGTCAGTATTGATTAAAGATGGATCTGTGTGAACTAATGGCTTAGTGTATGGTTTCATTGTTCATTGCAGGAATGTCTGACTTATCTAAAAAGCCTTCTCACTGCACCGCATTCTCCAACGTCCAGTCCATCACTGACGGAGATTAAAATGCTCAACTATTGTGTCAACCTAGCACATCTCAAAGTGGATAACTGAGACTCAAGTCCATTTCAGCTTAGCTCGCCATGCTGTGATCCTAGATTAGCCACCTTGCAGAGTTAAGGCTATTTTAGAATTTAACCCACTTAACCCTAGGCTAACCAGCAGTGGAAAAAAGGGGCTTATATATTAGCCTTAAGCCACCCACAAAGAATGTGCTGGTACTGACATGGTAAAGCCCCCTTCACAATGTAGTATCCTTTTTTGTACTGATGCTGACTCCCATCACCAGCATGCTATGATCAAACTCCTGCCTCCAGCTTTGACAACCTCACCAAGGCTCGGGGGATCTCAGTTCCCACAGTGTCTGGCTAGAATAGATATGCTGTGTCATAGCATCAGCATCACTCAAATCACAATTTTTTTTATCTCATAAACATCATCTACATCCATGTCAGTGGGTCTGTCTGCCTCTCCATCTGTATGGTTTGGAGCAATATCATGTTTGTGTCTCACTCATCTGTGTAGAGTGATGTGAAATGGCAAGTCGTCAGACCGACAATCCGCTGCGGGCGAGGAGTGTCTGTCATTACCGAGGAGCCCAGTTGTTCAGTGTGTATGAGAGCATCTTGTTTGTGCGAGTGCATACGAGTGTGTGTACATTCAAGTACACGTAAGGACAACAGGGTTTAGTTTCACCCAACGAAGCTCAACTGCAAACTACAACCACTGGCACAGCTGGCGCCCTCCAACACAGTCAGACACACAAAGCAAAGTGCACTACCACAGCTGGTGCATACAGGCACTATTTCTATCTTGTTCATCCATATGTATGATTGCAACAATGCAGTACATTTAAATACAAAGCCAGCAATTTATTCAAAGAATGAAACCCAGCTTGCCTGTTCAGAAAATGCAAGTTATTTACATAAATTAAGTTATAAATTAAGTACACACTTTGATTAGGGTTGTGTGATTATATTCAAGGATAAATGAAAACATAGACCTAATCAATAATCTATCAGTGTCAGTCAATAACATTCATTCTGGGTTACAACTTGTTGCTTTACATTAAAGCTGCGGAGGGCAGAAATGGAGCAAATATGATTAAAAAAAAAGTTAATTTTATAAAACAGTCACTATATCCTGACAGTAGTGCATGAGACAGGTAATCTGAATCACGTTTGTCTGTGTCCTCTGGTGCTCCTAATGACATCTGCAAGAGTTCACAGGCCAGACGAAAACAACCAATCAGAGTTGATCTGGAGTCTGCCATCCAGCTGCTGTCTATGAGAGCCATCTGTCAATCACTCCGCAGCGCTGATCAAAATATGAATCAGTATTCTGTTATTGTAATGCCTATTTCTTTCCTCAAACCTCCTCATTTCAGAAACATCTTGCAGTGAACTGTTAAGCTGTAAAATGAGATCATTTGTGACCTGGCAGCCGGCAGCTGGCAGCTCCACCAGCCGGAGCAGAGCCAATAGGAACGCTCTCTCTCTCTAAAATGACCTGCGATTGGTGAAAGTATGCTGTCACAGGCTAGATGTTTTAAAGCCTGAAAACAGAGCCATGAGGAGGTGCAGAAGTCTATTTTTCTCTCAAAACACCTGAATTACAATATGCTGAAAGGTTATTATGGATTTTTTTGCCCAAAGATGCCAAAAACTTGTTGGCTGCTGAAGCTTTAATCACCTGTCTCATATTTATTGCTCATTACATGATGAGTTAAGGGCTACACGTTTTAGTGCAATGTCCTTCACATCTGATGACTTCGTCTGGATGGATGAGTATAAGAAACTTGAGCTGTGTTTTAGGAAGGGTATCTTCTTTTATGGAAATTTTTTATTTCTAAAGCCTGGGACAGGCTTCTTCAAGTTCTTTGTCTGCAAGTCATGTCCATGTCTGATGAAATGTTTCACTACTGCATTTTATTCGGTGTCTTATAAGCAGGGGTGGAAGTAACACATTACACTTTCTCTTGTTACTGTAAAAGAAGTATGTTTTGTCTACTTGTACTTTTTGGCTGGACTGCAGACGGACAGACCTACAAACAAAAAAGACTGACTGACTAAGTGATAAAGTGTCGGCTGAGTGTTGGAGTTTCCTCATTGGCTGTTGCTCTTTCAAAATGAAAAAGTGGGAACAGTCCTTTATTCAAATTGGTCCATCCAGCATAATGCATCTGGAGCAACACGTCCCCCAGTGTCCTCACCGGACCTGGTAGACAGGTACTGCTGCATTTAACATTATAGACATGACCACTTATTATTTGTGTAACAATGCTGTGTTGGAGGAGCACAGTGAGACAGAGAGGCTGAGTGATCTCCTTATTTTATGCATTGAAAATACATTGAAAAACTAGCAGAGAAGTGCACAAAACTCACAGAATGAAGCTCAGACAGTTGAGGACGACAACTAGCTCTCCAGCTCAGATGAAAACCACTGTGCTACACCATCTGTGAAAATGTCTCTCCTTTGCTTTAATGTGTGTGTTTGTGGACTGCAGCCACTTTGGAGTTTATATTGTTTATATATCTCTGTGATGTCTTCCTTGGTGATGCTTTCATTTACTGTTGATGCTATAAGAAGTGTCAGGCTATTCAATTTATGTGGTTTAATAATGCTTGTTGCACGTGCCTCGGTGTCCATGGACTTTTTATTTGTCAGGCATTTTTGTTTAATTGTCTGAGTTTTGTCTCTTTTCTGGTTAATTCTAGTGAGGCTGCACAGAGGAAGGCGGCTGTATATTTACTTATATTTAATTATATATTTATATTTAAGTACCCTCTACGGACAAGGAATATATTGTCGTTTTGGACATAAGGGCCCAGTTCCTCGAGACCAAAAACCTGACATTTACGGAAATTCATTTTGAAGCTTATGTTCTTTTGCACACAAGTACTTTTACTTGATCAAATATATTTAAAGGAACAATACTTTTATTGGGTGTAATATTTCAGTACGTTTTCCATCCCTACTTAAAGCCCATGTGGGCTGGGCAATTGTATGTATGTACACAGCAAACAAATTATATAAACATAATATAAGATGACAACTGATGCCATATATACAGTATAACAGCAATGATTACATACTGGGACACTGGTTGAACGATAACCCACATCCATTAAGTACTTTGGTTGAGTTTGTGTATGCATCTTATTAACCAAAATGCTGACCTTCAAGAGCTTCACAGTTGTAGGGCATAGGGCTGCATGATTATGGCCAAAATGACAATTCTGATCATTTTTGATCAATACTGAGAGCACAATTAATTATCACAATTATTAAGTGATTTTAGCAAACAAAATGTTTTTATTGCACTTTCACATTCAAATAAACAGGGCACTGTTTTCTCTTCCATGTTGAGCTACAATTCAGCTCATGTACAAGTTTTCACATCAAAATAAGACTGGTCCTTAGTCCTTATTCACAGTTCATCTCCTGGAAGCAAAATGAAATTGTACCAAAACTTGAGGGCTGGGGATTTGTCTGTGTTGTCCTTTAACAACGTTAACCCTTTCACACTGTGTTTTCAGTTACTCAAAGTTAACTATAAGATTTTGGTCATCTAATATGTCTTATTCAGCGTTCGTTGTACTTAGCTACACCCTCTCATGTAATTTGTGGTTCCAACAAAACCAGGACGGTGAAGCCAAAAACCAGTGCTTTACAGAACTGTACAGAAGATAGGAGGACTTATCTGTTTTGTTGGCAAGGCTTATTTTGTGGTTCATAAATTGTTCATCATTTTAATTTGCTGGGAATATAAAAAATGACATGAAAAATGAATTGGTGTATGTAATGCAGGAAAATAAAAGATAAGTGACTTGTGGAATTATTAACAACATATACAGCTCTAAATGTTATATAAAGTACTGTATGTTACTGAATAGAAGAGGCTAGCATTAAGTTTTCTCCCTAAGTTACAATGTGCCGTGACCGTGGAATATACTGTTGAATATCCAGTCAAAGTGTATACACAGTAATATGAAGTTCAACAGAACAAAAACAGAAAAAAACCTGATTTATTGGCAAAGACTTTAATATTTTTTTCTTGCATTTTCTGGTCACACTCATTTACTTGCTCCAACACAGTCTCACGGCAGTTTGTGAAATAGTCCCAAAATTGAATCTATTCGATTTGTGTACATAGACAGAAATTTCCCCTTCGTGATGCTCCGCACAACTTTCAACAGGATTAGCAACAGAGCAACATGTTTAGGCTTTTTTTGAAGATCCTAGGAAAAGATCACTGTTTGTCTTATAATAACACCAGAAATACTGTAACTTAAGTACCAAAGTTTTGTGACAGAAAAGTATAGTTAGCTTTAGAAAAAGATTGCAGTTTGGGTAAAAATAACTCTGGAAGTGCCGTAACTTACTGTCAGTATGGAAGTTACAACTAAATCAACTTTGACCTGTGGTTTCACATGGGACATAAACCCTGGTTGAGAGAAAGGAACTCATGTTCACAAGTATTGATTGAACTTCCCTGGGCCATTTATATAACATACTGGATTTTTTTAATTTAGGTGGTGTTCCCTTTAAAACCTCCTCCATGTGCCTGGCTGTCATGAGGCTGTAAAAATCGCTGTCCATGGTGCTGAAAAAAGTTGATGATTTAATTTTAAAGTGATTTGGTTTGGCTGTCTGAACACCATGTTGCATATTAAAAAAATACATAAAATACGACACATAAATGACACAACCAATACAATGGACGCATTTAATCTGCTTAGAGTCATCACATTAAGTACAGTACATCATAAAAACGCAGCCTAATGTTAAGTCTTCAAGCTTCTACCTTGCTGAATTTTATATGACACACATTACTTGGTGGAAGTAGATATAAACAAAAAAAAAAAGCACGCTCTGACTGATGTAGCTGTTTTGAGGCCGACATTAAGCACAGACATTAAGCCCTTAAGCACAAATTGAGAACGAGCCTCAAATCACTTGGTGACAGTTCTTATTAGCCTCTGCAATAGGAGGAGCATCTACAATTCATGCAGGTGTTTTCATTCTGTCAGGACTTAACGTTCGTATATCAGACCTCTATCAGCAACCAGAAATTCTCTGTCAACCGAGACAAATAACCAGCTACACAGAGAGCCGAAAAAGAGAATATATGGAAAGAGATAATCAATAAAAATGGCATTTAAGCTATACGGCGCAAAGTAAATGTGCAAGTACCAACCTTGTTTACTAGATTCAAGGCCACACTGACAAATAACGATTAAAAGAAATATAGCTGACATCAGCATAAATAAAAAAAAAGTCTAGTAGCCCACGCTTCTCTCCATCACAGAGCTTAGCAGTGATCACTGTGACGGCTGCGTTGCACATCATTTCTATCTAGACGATGACACCCGTACATGACAGAGAGGAGGAAGACGAGAGTGAGGAGGAGTAGGATGGTAACGTACATTGGCAGATGCAAATCGGTCGACAGACACATAATACAGGGCCAGTTTAGGACAGATCAACAAGGAGAGTTTTTTTGAGTTTTTTTGAGATTTCCTTAAAATGAATTTGTTTAGTCCTCCAGTGGCTTTCCTCACATAGATCTAAATGCTCTAGTCCACGAAGATGTATTCATGTATTTCGTTTTTACATTTTGTGGGTCAAGTTGTGCATGGTATTCTGAGCATGATGCAGTTATAAAACCAGCCCCAGGGCCAACATTCAAACATTTTGAGGAGCTACTTATTGAGCCATAATGACACCCTTTTTTCCATTTTGTCCTTAGATAAGTACAAGTGACCCTCACTCTTCAGATCAACCCTAGAGGCGGACTGCATGCTACACAGGTGACAACAAACCTTAGTATTGATTTCACCTCTGGCAAATTAATCATGAAAGAAAGAATTGGTTTGAAAACAGACGTTCCACCTCCTGTGGCTTGTAATCTCACTCATCTCTCGTTTAACGTGCAGTAAGTATGCCTTTCCTGATTCTCGCATGTCTTTTGTACGCCATGTATCCTGTGCTGACAGTAATGTAAACACCCCCACGTATAAATGCTGTGGAAAGAGTTAGTGATGGAGACCACTTATAGCGGGCGGGTTCAACAAACACCATACTTGTAACCAGCACACTGTATTCTAGACTGTTGTTGACTAACTTTTTGGAAGTTACATTAGTGATGTTTGTGATGTGACGTTTGTCAAGTGTATTTTACTGACGTTCATAACTCTCAGTCTTTTACTTACTTTACTTATTTTTAGCCCAACCATGAAGTTTTCCCTTAGCCAAACTAAGTGGTTTTCTTTCTTTAACCTAAGTTAGTAATTTTTTGCCTAAACGGCGTGGCATACAAATGACATGCAAAAATGCTAAAATGTTTACTATTGTGAGACCAGGTTGGTAAACTATACTGTAGCAGTCCCACCAGAACAAGCGTAACTTTGGTATTTTTCAACCCAATTTTCCCATGCTTTAACGGCCACAGCAATTTCTGAAAATGCTCCAGTATCGAGGACTGCAAGGGCAATTGTGCAGCGTTACAGTCACTAAAAGTGCTTGTTTTTACAATGACGGGCTCTGATTTTTAGAGAGTTTTAGTGGATGTAAATGATGGTGCCGGCTTGCCCCAATAGCACCATTTTGCAGCCTGTACGCAGTGGTTACGGCGTTATCCCTTAATACTGGACCAGTTGCAGAAATTGTTGTCCCCATTAGACAGTTAGACAAAAAAAACTTGAGAAAATAGGGTCCAGGTTGAAAAATACAGAAGTTACCCTTTAATCATGAACCAACTACTATATGTTACTGAAGCTATACATCAGTAGACCTGGCTAGCTATCATGCTTTGTTATAACCCCTCTTTACGTGTCGCTAGGGTCATATGTGCACATCAAGCTTGGTGGTAGCCCACTGTCCTGATATAGGTATAAAATGAGACTGAAATGAATGTGTTATTGCTATTGTAAAAAATAATAATTTGTTGGTTATGATGCTCTCATGATGATGAATTAACATTCTAGCTTATGACCTCTGACCCCCATTAAGTCACAAAGGCTAATGATATTTTCTTGAGTAAAACATTTGCAAAAAAAAAAAGCATTTATTGTTTATTTTATTTATCGGTAATGAGGCTGCTGTAAATAGTTTCAATTCTACCAAAATGGCTGGCAAATAAACAGAGAGACTGAGCAAGGAAAAACATAATGTAAATAAATACCATGCATAAAAACTATAGTCAGCTGTTTTCAGTAGTACTTAATAAATAATGAACCATACATGAAGAGCCTGAAGTACACACTGTGAATACTGTTTCTTAAGTTAAGGATACACCCAATATCACATAAACATTGTGCATTATCATAACTTTAAATGATAGACGCAGTGCAAAGTGCAAACACGATACAAATCAACACACATACTTCACACACACACACATACACACACGTATACACAGTCCCTCTCTCGAGTCCCACAGGAAATGGCCATCACTGTCAATTAGGATCACTCTGCACAGTGGCCAATGTACTTTACTACAGAAAACCATTACACCCTGTCCTCTCTGGCTTTCTCTTTCTCTGTCACACTCACACACAGATAGAAAAACAATAAGACACACATTATGAATAGCAAAACCTCATGGGATACTGAGCCACTGACAGCCCATTACAATTCCACTGAGACTGAGGATGGCTTACAGGCACTTTAAGCTCTGGGAGCACAGACAGATGCCCCCCCCCCCCCCCCCCCCACACACACACACACACACACACACACACACACACACACACACACACACACACACACACACACACACACACACACACACACACACACACACACACACACACACACACACAGGCACATACACTTTCAACAAAGATGTAATGAGGTGCACACCCACACACCCACACACAGAGTCCACCATCCAATCTACGCAGAAAGATGCGCAGCATCTCTGTTCAGGATAGTGCAGTGCGAGACCCCGGAGGCACTTTAATATATTCTAAATTCAATTGTGACAATAGTACAGCCCTGTCAGCTCTGGACACCGGGAATAAAGACCTGGCTAGACACTCTACGTTAAAGCTGCACTAAAGCAGGATTTCATGCAATAATACACCCAATCATATACAGGCCTAAATCACCACTTCAGCCAGCAACACATAATACGCTACATATAGATTCAAGCTATTTACGTCATATACCGACAGCTCCTAACACTACTGGTAGTGGACCAAATGTAGTAAATTAATAATTAGTCAGTGGAGATCACAATTATACTGGACCAGAATTGGCATACTTGACTTGAACGGAAGGGAGAACAGGCCATCTGCAATATCAAATGACCACAGAAGACAAGGAGCTCTGACCGGGTACCTTGCATTTTTTCATAATAAACAATATAAAATGAAAAACCATACAGTTCAATTCCATAAAGATATATCTTTTTCGACTCAGCAACAAAATATTCCCTTTGTCCCACACTGGTTTGGAACCACTGCGTTTTTATCAACTATTGTATTTTCTGACTGGGTGCATCCCACTATCAGCAATTCAGAATCTCTCTTCTCAATATTTGGACCTAACATTAGATGAGTAACAATATTAAATCAATAACCTGGTTCAATATTACATCACTACACGACTCATATCAACCTTACAGTACCGTACCTGCCAACATTGAGACCTGACAAATAGGGAAGATTTTAAAACCAAAGCGAGGGTCTTAAGGTCCTCCCCATGAAAAAAAACTGTTTCAGGGACTTTGTTTCTGTCATTCTAGTGACTTTTAAAGACTGAAAATAACAAACTAAACAGCACTTCTATGTTAAATAGACCTACTTTTGATTTTACTTTTAATTCTCAGGAAGGAAAACTGAGCAATTTGTCCCTCTGATGTGAACTTGTCTGAATATGTGGTATATTCATCATTTTTCACTCATTCAGTTTTCATCCATGCTGGAGTATTTCTTTCACTTGGTACTCTTCATTTCTCTCTCCATCTCTCACTTACTGAAGGGCCTTTCAGACACAATACAACAACAGCACCACTGCTCTCTAAAACTCATTATTTCTAATGACTTGCGCCACGCCACGCGACCTTTTCGCTTGGGTGCTGTGCGGCTCAAAGCGTAGATATCTACGGTGGCAAGCATATATCTCTATGGTGACTCTTCTGCCGGGAAACGACATTTGGTAGCTCTCCTGGTGTCCAAGTGGAAACAGTTAGGCTTGTACATGCTGTACAGTGCCAGAAACAGATTGAGATAAGAAGCTTCCACGAGACTAAACGGTGAGAGGGTAATGAACCTAAGTCTCCCGGAAAAATTGGGAGGGTTGGCATGGTTAACTATTAACTGTACCAGTAATAATCACAACCAAGTCATCACAATACACCACACTGATAATATGAATATCAGTCCATTTACTTCAACCGGTGATGGTTTTTCCTTTCACAGGCGCAGGGAAAGTGTCTGAGAAAGCAGTGCAAAGTGTACGCAGGGTAAAGTCAGAGGCTGGGATTTAGGTTGTGCACGGGACACAGAGAGTTGAGGGCATGAGTGAGTGGCGTGGCCTTGTACAGTTTATGATGTTTACCTACTGCCGTGGCAGTGGGTATGCTTCTAGGCTCTGGGATCTTCAATCAGGGATCTAGAGGTCTCATCTAGGTTGGCTCACCATCACTTTATCTGACTCAAAAAATAGGACCTTGCATGTAATATATGTCACATAGAAGTGGTGTGTATCTGGGGGAGCCTGAGGATTAATTTGAAATGCAACTCAGCACTGTGCTTTAATTAATTAATTAAAATAAGTTGTGAAAACGTATAAGGGTTCAGAACATTATGATAGAGGTATAATGTCCATCCCCATACTCTGATAGGTCTCTTTGGGTTGATAACATTAGTTACACAGAATTGGTGCTAAATTTAACCATTTTTTACCACTTGAGAATTAACAAAAATGGCCGATGATCCCTCCAAAATACCACATTAAGACACCAAGACCTAAAGGAACACCATAGAAAAAAGCCATCCTGTGATTTTTTTGACATTTGGAGATTTCTGCAAGAATTGCATTTTTGGCGATCGGATGGCGAACAGGATTTTGTGACACACCACACACATACTCAGAGCTCACTCATAATACAATGATTTAGCTTCGTACCATGGCCCCTTTCAATGGTTCTCTGTATCATGGGTAGTTTTAGAGAACTTTCAAACTTTGTTAAAGAAATGATTTAAAAAAAAAAATAACATACTTTAAGAAATGTTTTTCCCCTCTAAGTCCATTTTTGAGTCAATAGGGATCCATTTAAATGATTTATCCATGCAACCTTGAAAAATATTCTTCCTCTTAGTGCACATAAAGTCTAAAAAAATGCATTTCTAAAGCCATTGCAATGAAAAATCACCTTGTGCCCAGGTAACCAACAGCAATAAAACTGGAAGAACTGCTTTAATATCTATACACCCTAAGATGGTAATAAAAGTATTGCTTACCACTATCTGGTTTTCTCACTATTCTGCCACCTTGGTGCTAAATTCATCAACAAGTAAAATCAGATGAAGCAGACTGGAGTTTTGTCCACACTGTAGGCCACAATCTTTTCATAATTATACTGCTTTATTGTTTGTACTGTACATACACATTGGTTTTACTGTTAATTTAATAATTATATACTTGCTATGGTCTTCATGGTGATCTATGATGACCTTATGCACTTTGCACATTTTGGGTAAATGATAGATTCCAGTGTATTAATGACAGTATGTTAAATCCAATACCTCCTGCAACCGTGAATCCTCATATGAGGACATTCAATTTTGGGTTTGCTGTTCCTTCTGCGTAACTTAGACCTATTGTCCTCATTTGTAGACATTTTTTTTGCACTACTATCTGGTTGTAGCAAAAGCTCAACACTTATTTGTTTAAAAGCAAGGCAGCGGGCATCTCAACCAAGTCGTTCTACAGCTGATCCCAAGTTAAAAGTAGATAAGGTGCAAAACCTCATAATACTTTATGTTTGGAACTTGTTTATTATGCTTAATAATGCTTGTAGTTTGACATGGCATACAAATTTGACAAATTTTAGAAACAGTTACATGATACGCCACTGCTAATTAGGAAGTACTCATTTGAGGACACTGGGACTTAATTAGTACTTCACACAGACCAATAGGTGCGATGGACTGTTCAAACAATCAACAATGATATTCTTAGTTTGGGTTCTGGAGCTAGTAAAATTCATACAGTTCACACAACAAACAAATCACAAGATTTCAAGAGGTGCTGCACTGTTTGCAATATTGTTTTTGCACATATTCATATTCAAGCATTGAAATGAAAAGTTTTGAACAGTTTTTGGCTAAACTTGAACAATGAACAGTAATACTTTGGAATACCAGTGACTTTGAGATGTAGGCTAATATTCCCATGCTTGCAAACAGAAAAAAATCTGTTTTGCAGCAGTTACACACATTGTCTCCATATGAAGACAGGTGTTTTTAGGGATGCACCGGATCAGATATCAGGCCAATACTGACTCAAATAGCTGGATCAAATATCAGTGACAATGGGGCCTATTTGTTCAATTTAGTTCTATGTTTACATATGAAACACATTATATCAGTTTTAAAATAACAACATACCATATTTTTTGCACTGTAAGGTTTAACTCAGACACTTATGATGAAGGATTTGATGGATTTGTGGAAGAGGAATGAACTGAAAAGTGAGCGTATTGTTTTGTATTTAATTAATTGAATAAAGTTTGACTTATCTGACCGTTTTGTTTCGCTTAACTCGCCTTATAATCTGGTGTTCCTTATAGCGTGAAAAATACAGTATATATAAAAGAAACACTGATGAAAACAGACAAACAAAACAACAACAACTTCCGTCCTCTACTGGATTAAATCAGACCAGATCAGGTGCCTTACAGGACTACCCCTCTGTTGATGTCAAGAAGGAGAGATATTCACAAAGTTAGTAAAGCTGTGTTTATGTCAAGCAAGATGTTGTTTTACATTTTCCCACAGTGAGGCATACAGCTTATTAATTAAATACTGGCATCGGATCGGTACTTGAAAGCCCACACATCGCTGTCAGTATCGGGACTGAACATGTCAGATCAGTGCATCCCTAAATTATTTTCAAAAACTACTTCCTGTTCAAAGACGCTGCTTATTTTTTTTCATTATTATTATTATTATTATTTTTTATAGTTATCAGGTACTACTAATTCTAAAATAACTAGGAGAAATTAAAAAATACATACCAAACTCAGCTCAGGTCTCAGGAGAAAGATCCAACAGGAATGATTGACTGTTAATTTTATGGCTGTTACTATTAAAACTTCAAAAAGGTCAGACAAGCAGTAAAATGGGAGGAAACATAGACAATGAAAGACATAATAAGAAAGCAGACTGTCAGGGAAACGGGCAGAACAACATCTCCGCCATTTCTACTTGGGAACAAAAAAAAAAACACCTCCCTAACACACACTGTACAGTAGATAAACATAGCCACAAACCACATCATTGTTCTCGCCTTCTTCACACTCCATGAGGCTTTCTTTCCCCTGACACTTCTCTCTCTCTCCCTTTCTGTCCCCTCCCTTTTTCATCTGTCTATCGCTATTGCCCACCCACTGCACACACACACACACACACACACACACACACACACACACACACACACCTTCCCTGTCTGCTCTTCTCCCTCGGAAAGAAGGCCAGTAAACACACAAAACACCATGCTTGTGTGTGTGTGTGTGTGTGTGTGTGTGTGTGTGTGTGTGTGTGTGTGTGTGTGTGTCGCCAGTAAGTAAACACACAGTGAACACTGTGAAATCATGACAGCAAAACAAGGAACTAGACAGAGAGAGAGAAATTGAGTCTTTGCAGGAAACTAAAAATGTTTGAGTGCATCTGTGGGATGCATCGCATCCCCGACTGCTGCACTGTAACTCACACACACAGGTGTGCGGGGGCACTCGGCTCGCTGCAAATGCCCTAATGACCATCCTTCTCATTCACAAGTTTGAACTTTCCCATTTCCTCTGTCTGTCTTTAACCAAATGGGCTAACAACACGGATGAATCAAGTGTAAAATGCTCCAGGAATATACAGTAATGACGGGACAAGTAAAGTCAGACTGTTAAAGTACAAAACCAAAGTAAAACAAAACACCGTAAATGACGATGAAATAAAAATTAAAAGAGGAAAATTAACCAACAACACTGTAAATTGACACTGGAAACAAAACTTGAACTAAAAGAGGAAACATTGGCATTGTAACATTTTAATTGAAACTACTTGTACTTGTGCTCTGAAGCCTCCAGACTAGCTTGACTGTGCACATACAGCAATGTCTTATGATTTTTAGGTGATAGCGGGCTCACTTTTAAAGCCACAGTGAAGACACTAGCATCATATGACAATCTAAGGAATCCATTAGTGCCAATCATAATACCAGCTTGTCGCGAAGGAGGCTTAATAACGTTCCAGACTCACGTCAAATCTTGGTGAGGACTTGGTGGCCATTTTTAAAGGGGTCCCTTGACCTCTGACCTCAAGATATGTGAATGTAAATAGGTTCTCTGGGTACCCACGAGTCTCCCCTTTACAGACATGCCCACTTCATGATAATCACATGCAGTTTGGGGCAAGTCATAGTCAAGTCAGCACACTGACACACTGACAGCTGTTGTTGCCTGTTGGGCTGCAGTTTGCCATGTTATGATTTGAGCATATTTTTTATGCTAATTGTAGTACCTGTGAGGGTTTCTGGACAATATTTGTCATTGTTTTGTATTGTTAACTGATTTCCATCAATAAATATATACATACATTTGCATAAAGCAGCATATTTGTCCACTCCCATGTTGATAAGAGCATTAAATACTTGACAAATCTCCCTTTAAGATACGTTTTGAACAGATAAAAAAATGTGTGATTAATTTGCAATTAATCAGGATTAACTATGGACAACCATGTGATTAATCACGTTGATATATCTTCATCGATTAACATCCCTAAAAATTATACATAATATTATAAAATAAACCAACATCATTGCCTCAGTAACATCCCATCTGATCTGGTGTTCCTGCTGACAGAACAGCAATGTTTGTCAGCAACTTCTCATTACATAAATTTTACATATGAATGCTTTTGATTTGGTAGCTTTGTTTGGTTTAGGCACAAAAACTCCCTTTTTTCCCCCAAGCTGAGACTGCTGAAGCCTCAAATATATGGAGGCAGCACCACATTAGTACATTTTGGCACTGAAAAATATTGGATTGAAAACAAAACTTGAATTTAAAAAGCAAATGAAAAAAATGAACCTGTTTTGTGATGACTCTTGACCGTGCACATCCAGCAGCATCTGTAATGCTGTTTGGATGTTAATGCACGTCTGTTGCTACAGTTATGGTAGCGGTGCCAAAAAGGATGAAGAAAGACAGGTATTTCAATAATAATTCTTGCATTTTATACACCAAATAACAAAAAAACCCTACAAAATAATAAAAAAGTGACAACAGGAAAAATCACAGATGTCATAGAAAAACACATCAGAATTTGTTCAACTGTTTTCAGTGCCAATACTTGTGTCAGTGCCAAAGCAACTTCTTTTTCCAGTACACGTGTTTCAATGCCAATGTTTCATTTTTCTGTTCAAGTTTTGTTTTTTAATGCCAATTTTTTTTTCAGAAGTAAGTCACTGTTCTAGCTCCATACAAATAAGATTCAAACAAACTGTGGAAAGGATTTCTGCACATGAACAAGTACAGAGGATTTTGTCCTCCATCTCTTATGTTGGACGAATGTTTGGAAGAGTTCTCCGGTACAAACAGGAGGATTAAAAAAAACAACCACCAGAATTTCTACAATACAGCTAGGAGCTAGCCTCTGAAGCGCTTTAAAGGCCTTAAAAAAACATTTTCTTAACCAACCTCTCTATGAGTGATGGGTCCTACTTTTTGTGCCGAAGTTGCAGTTATGGTTATTTCACATTAGACATTATCGTAATAGTATTTTTAAGTTGGTGGGAATCAGCTGGAAAAAGAACTGATGTCATATACTTCAGTGCAACAATCAGGATTTTATGATATTTAAGTCTGATTATAGTTGGTGGGTTGTTTGCCGACTGTATATTGACAGGACATGATCAACCTAATCACACCCACATAGTCTTCAGTGATGTTTGTAGGTTTTTAATGTAGTGAGTCCCTGGGACCACAGGTGGTCATTTGAACAGGTCCTTTGCAAACGCAAAGGCTCAGTCACCTCTGTTTCTGAGTCTGCTTCTGGGGACATCCAGGAGCATCTGATTGGTTGAACTCAGTGCTCTATCTGGAGTATTAAGGTGCATTAGATCTGATAGATATAGTTGTTCGAGCCCATTTAAAACCTTAAAAACAAGCACCAAAATCTTAAAAAGAACCTTAATCCAGTTTGGGGCCCTTCAGTATGGCGTTTGCATTTTTTTCCTCATGGTAGCATGAGTTTTCTCCAGCTTCCTCCCACAGTCCATAGGCATGCAGGTTTATTGTTGACTGTAAATTGCCTGTAGGTGTGAATGTGAACGTGAATGGTTGTCTGTCTCTATGCCCTGTGATAGATTGGCGACCTGTCCAGGGTGTACCCCGCCTTCACCCAATGTCAGCTGGAATCAGCTCCAGCCCCCCCAAGACCCTGAATAAGACAAGCAATTACAGGTAATGGATAGATGGTTCAACATTTTTCTTTCATTCATTGAGATTATGAACAAAATGGGATTTTGTGTCTTGCGTGAGACACTGTATATATATATGCAGAGCCGCAGACCAAAGAAGAAGAAGAAGAGAAGAAGATATTCCTTTATCAGTCCCACGAGGGGAAATTCAATTTTTTTCACTCTGTAGTTAACTTATACACGGTACATGCAGACCCGAACACACACATGCACAAACATGCAACAATGGAGAGAAGGAAACGGTGGCCGCCGGTGAACATATTTTTTTCAACATGCTGCGTCCCTCAGACAGTAAAGTATTGTTGTGTCATCATCAACATGAGTGAATACAGCATCAATCAGTGCCCACGCAAGATTATTTACCTTTACGAAGCCTTGATTGTTGAAATGTGTGCAGTGAGGATTGGTCTTGTCACCGATGGCATTTAGTCTCGCCTGCGGCAACTGAGTATGAACATGTCTGCACAAGATCGATGCTCAGAAAGTAGGAAAATGGTGACTGTACAGTGGATTAGGGTTTTTTTTTTTTCTGTGATTTCAACATGTTAAAAATGTAGCACTATCAGGGAAAAAGGATGCTTCCCATAGACACGTTGATATTGAGTTTACTGGGTCCTATCAGATAAATGCATCAGAGACGTCCTGATGATTAGCTGAGTTCTGGAAGGTTAAACTCTGTAAATAATGTCCAAAAATGCAAACTTAACTGTTGCTGATTTAGTATGAAGTTGAAGCCGAAGTTAGTATGAAGTTTTCAGGGGCTTTAACATAATCATAACGTGACTGGTAAGGAGAGGAAAGAACAGGGGTCTGGGTTTTTTTAAAAGCCAAGCAGCTGCATTTTTAACACACTGATTTTGGCTTAACCCTCAATACAATGAACTGATGTGAATGTGAAGATATAAAAGTATGCATGAGTTTTTGAGATGCTCCACAGTCCTCCCACTATCCTCTTCCAGCAGCTGTTGGCACCCTCGACCACTGATTCCAACACCCCGAGCCAGCCTCCCATTTCCGTACCATCGACCTAGATAAGTGTGAGTGAAGACTATTGTTTAGAACAGCAGCCTGTGTAATTTCACCATTAGTCTCAATCAAAGACAACCAGCCTTCGGGCCTCAGGACAGCGTGTGGATGTGTGCGCGCCGCTGGATGTACTAGTGTCTAAGACAGAGTAATAAGACACCCCCACCACCACCCCGGGGCCATAGAGCTGAAGGGGGTGAAAAAAGATGAAAAGAAAATGAAGAAAGAAATAGCCACAGAAAGCAAAGGAAGGAAGGAAAGGAAGGCAGAGGGGAAGAAAGAAGAGCCCAGGGATAAAAAAGGGAGAAAGATGGAGAGTTAAAAACAAACAGGGAAGAAGCATGCATAAAAGAGTACGGGTGGATGGGTAGAAGAGGAATGGGGGCAAAAATGTGAAATGGAGCACCTTAAAACCATTATGTTTACACACTGGTGTCAGGGTACACTCCTGCACACACACACACACACACACACACACACACACACACACACACACACACACACACACACACACACACACACACACACACACACACACACACACACACACACCCTCAGAATGGCTGCTGGGCATTTGGCATCTTAGTGTATCTCCCATTTCTCTAAGCATTGCACCATGCAGCCTTAATCTGTTATAGGCCTGTGCTTATAACCTCTCCTCGCACAAGCATAAACGCGCACATTTCCCTCCGGCTAAGTAGTATGTAGGTGCCATGGGAAATTCTGATGGATTGCGTGCAGCTAACACACACACACACACTAACAAACAATCAGGCAGACAGTGGACGGGGATGGACAGAGCTTATGCAACCTTCGGGGGCTTTAGCCGCTCCTTGGTTGTATTGCAGCTTTCAGGAGCCCAGGGATCCGATTTAATAAAGGGATTTGCGAACTGGGAATGGGAGCAGGGTGGGAGGAAGGAGGGAAGAAGTGGAGAAGGAGGCGGCGGGAAAACAAATGGCACAAAGAAGGAAGGAGGACGAGTGAGGACGATGATGACTGCAGTTATAATAATGATGAATGATGATGGTGCTGCTGGTGCTGATAGTGATCATAGTGTTGACTAGAATAATAATGGAAATTATGACAATGAAAAAGGTAGCTATGATGATGATGATGATGATGATGACGATGGTGGTGATTTCGCTAGTGGTTCTGATGACGATAAGGATGGTAATAATGATTGCAGTTGTTCCAACAATGACGACAACTGCCATGATACTGATGAACAGGATGGGATGAAGACGAAGAAACAAACACACATACACCAAGGGCTGTCAATCAATTAGAATATTTAATAGCAATTAATATTAATAGCAGGATTATTAATCATGATTATTTGCAAATTAATTGCAATTTTTTTTCTGTTGAAAATGTACCTATAAGGGAAATTTGTCAAGTATTTACTACTCTTATCAACATGGCAGTGGACAAATATGCTGCTTTATGCAAATTTATGTATATATTTAATTCTGGAAATCTCACAAAAACACAAAACATCAAATCATGACATGGCAAACTAAAGCCCAACAGGCAACAACAGCTGTCAGTGTGTCAGTGTGCTTTTTTAGAGATTAGATTATCATAAAGTGGGCATGTCTGGGAGACTCGTGGGTACCCACAGAACCCATTTTTATTCACATAATTTGAGGTCAGAGGTCAAGGGACCCCTTTGAAAATAGCCATATCAGTTTTTCTCACCAAAATTTTAATTCCTCCACCTGAAACGGTTGTATGACATGGTTGGTACCACTGGATTCCTTCCATTTTCTAGCTTCATATGATTCAGTAACTTCACTCTAGCTCTAAAACTGAGCTCACTGCAACTTAAAAATATGCAAAGTGCGTTAATGCCTTCAAGAAATTAGTGGCCGTAAAACAAATTTGCATTATGTTAGCTTTCACGTCCCTAATATTACCTCATTCTCTCTCCAACAGAATACGGTTGGTTAATTTAGCATAATCTTCTTATCTTGTTTAGCGTGACTATTAAAAGGTACAGTGTGTAGGATTTAGCGACATCTAGTGGTGTCGCTGCAGATTGCAACCAACTGAGTACCTCTCTGCTCACTCCTCCTTTTTCAAGACTGTGGTAAAATGAGCCGCTGAGCGCAAAACTGTGGTAACGCTGTTCGACCCGCTCAGAGGTCATCCATACCATAATAACACAACTTAATGAGCAACAGACGTCAGACAGCGGCTGGTGGTTTCACAGTTTTTCACTCAGTGGCTCACATTACTGCTGTTTGACAAGCGTGTTGGAGAACTATGGTGGCCTTCAGGTAACGTAAAAATGTGAGAGGAGCAACATAGCGAAGAGGGCCCACTCTCTATATACAGTAGATATAAACGGCTCATTCTAAGCCAACATAAACCCAACAATTCTTAGTTTCAGGTGATTACACACTAATGAAAACAAAGTTATTAATATCCTACTTTCTGCTAGAGCCACCTCAGTGTTACACAATGTTCCTTCGAGCATTAATACTACAACAGAATAACATTCACCACAAGCATTACCAGGGGGAAATCATCTGTTTTACCGCCTCTCTAAATCCCTGGAAAGTGGACTTAATGGTCGACAGAGAGGGTGTTTTTTAGGACACCATCAGCGGGAGGTTCAGACAGCATGTCACTTCATCTTCTCAAGCAATCATTGTTCTTAGCTCAGCAACAGGGACTTCCCATCAGCCCGTGAGCCCGCGGACGACAACAAATTGGATTCTAATCCCCAAAAATTACTGACACACTCCCACTCTCTCTCTTTCTCTCTCTTTCTCTCTCTCTCTCTCTCTCTCTCTCTTCTCTCTCTCTCTCTCTCTCAAATACAAAAAGAAGCACATGTTTAAATAAGCAAAACAAGGTTACTTAAACTACTTAAATGCATGAAGCAGTGCTTTACTTGTATATGAGCCAGTGGAAATACATCTGTCACATGATAATACTGCAAACAGCCTCACAAGTGATACTTTTTTTATATATTTACAATATCCAGAGCATTAATATAGCATCAAACAACTATGTAAAATTACAGAGGAGTAATGTCTATCTGAGCAGAGTATGAAGTCTCGCTCTCTCAGCAAAGAGATGAAACATTTTCGACTGAAAACACTTATTATATGTACAATTCTTTGTTTGTTTTATATATGTTAAATGTTAAATATGTTTTACTTTTGTACTTTTGACTTGTTACTGGCATCTGGTTGTTGCATTCAGTCTAAAATGGCGGAAGCGTAGCTTTGCTGCTGGGCGCTGATATTGTAATGGAACAAACAACCGAATTTCACTTTGTGGAAATATACATTCTTGGCCACCGCCTGGTTGCCTCGGTTAACACTGTTCACACTGTTAACACTGTTAGCTGCAGTGCTAAGGCAATAGAAATGCTCCTAATCTTGCATTTAGCGCCATTTAGCAATTTCAAAACCAATTTTGAACACATCATTAGATAATGTGCCACCCCTTTATTACCACTCTGATGAAAAAAAAAATGTCCATAACAAGTTTTTTTATGAAAATGAATTTGGTATTAGTCATTATCAATGGCCCTTACTTTCTAAATTTATTTTATTATGTATTAATTTGCTTTCCCCCTGGTATCACAGCTTTTCCGATTCATAGCAGCTGTAAAGAATTTATTCTGAAGCTCTTGGATCAGGGGAAATATTAATACCTGGCCATCTGTCAAAGTGCTTAACACTGGTACTGAAGTGTAATCTGCATATTGCACATTTTGACAGCATTTGGTCAAAGCAAGACCGTGTGACTTTGGAAAGAAGAAATACAATATTCTTACAAATGAAATGTTGAATTCAAGCAACAGCCTACCAATTTTCCCTCCAGAATCAATTACGTATTTCTGATTCTGATTAAGATAGGCACTGTTAGCAAAGTTAGCTATAGTATACTGTTGTGTAACTGGCATTAATGAATGATGAGAATGTCTTTAAAGTAACTGACTCAGAGAAACTCTGGCCAATGAAGGAAATTAAATGTGCCATTATCCTACAATTGACACCCTGATGAACAAAAGTTGTCTTCTTCTATTTATAAAGCAGGCGATTTCTGTCTGTATGTGTAACCGTTGATTTGATCTACTTCACACTTGGTGTATTACTGGCGACCCAAAGACATGCAGTGTCACAGTTGGATGGTTTGAATAAACATACAATAGTGCTCTGTGCAACGTCAGGGGAGGGTCGAGCATGTTGTCTGCAGCAGACCGTTGCTGGATATACGGCAGAACCGAACACTTCTTCTCCTCCGTGGAGCCAGGGAGCGTTGAGCGGTTCTCAACATTGTGGCAAGCACCACTTCCAGTGGCCAAGCCCCAAACAGGCACCACATTAGTGCTTTAAAATCTGTGCTTCGTAGACATCATGAACAGGTCAACAACATGTACACAAGCTGAAACGCCAGTGATCTCTCACAGGTGAGGTCAATTACCTCATTAGCTCCCCTCATCACATCATAACTCTAGGCCTTATATATCGTATAATCAACAGTGGCAATCAGGTGAAGCTACAAGTCAATGATTGAATCAAGCAATCACAATGCCAGTCTTTGAATCGTTTGCACTGACTAATAACCTCTGAGACCCACAAAAGACCTGGTTATGTCTTATTTTAGGGGGGCACAGGGGGTCTGTAGGGGAGGATAGCAGGTCAACAGTAGATAGAAGTGGTGTGCATCATGTGAAAGCTGGGAACCTGAAGATTAATTTGAGATGCAGCTCAGCACTGTGTGTAAAGTTGTTCTAGTCATGAATCATAAATGAACATGAATTAATAATTTATGAAATAAATAAATAATTATTTATAAAATGTAAATGAATTGTAAAAGTATATAAAGGTTTACGATCGAAGAATATGATGGTCATTCCCATGCTGTATTGTCTCAGAAGTTGTTGCAGCAATTTTTGGGTTGATGACATTTGTCACACAGATTTGGTGCTAAATTTAACCATTATTTACCATCAAGAATTTGTAAAAATGATCAATAATCCCTGTGGACTAACATCATGACACATGAATACAATTGGACTCACTGGATCCACAAGAGTCTCAGCTTTGCAGTGATGCCCAATTTATGTAATTACATGACTGCTTAGAGACCGCAGTATGCAGAAATATTCAAACACATCATTTTTAGAAAATGTGAATATAACACAAACAACTGCATGTGATTATCATAAAGTGGGCATGTTTGTAAAGGGGAGACTGGTGGGTCAGAGGTCAAAGGACCCCTGTGAAAATGGCCTTGCCAGTTTTTCCCTGCTAAAATTTATCCCAACTTGGGAGTGTTAACTGGAAGTTAGAAAAATCCAGCACACAGATTTCAAAAGCAATCTCAATCTTTCTCATGTCAAGGATGAAAAATCAATGCCCAGTACACTGCAGACCATGGATGAATAAGAGGCTACATCCTGTTCCTTTGCCCTGTGTGATAGTAAATAGCCTACAACTACATTAAATTCTGTTTATGTCATGCTACTAGCACTACTAGCTACTGGCCGGTAGCTGGTTGTTTGGGAACAGAGAAGTTAATATATCCACCACAGTACAGGCTTACAGCATACAGCCCCTGGTTGTATTATAAGATAATAAAAGTGCTAAATTACAGCCAATATATCCATTATTAATAGTAATAAATAATAAGAAACTTGACTTGTATCGCACCTTTCATACAGCATTGCAACTCAAAGTGCTTAATTATTACAGCCGCATACAGCTGGCATGAAGCCGGCAGAACTGGCTATGTTATATGAGCGTGCAGGGCTGTGTAGTCCTGTGGGTCTGATGCATGTTCATTATGTATTGATTTATCATGTGTCATTTATGGATGTCTCTTTATGCATTCATGGCTGTGGACTCATTGGCATTTTCAGTCCAAAAGGGCGGCAGCGCTACCGCAGCACTATCTAGCAGTCATTGTCAAAAAAGCACGAGAGCTTTTCCTCTTTGTTTCTGTACTCTTTGACCAAACTACATGATCTAATGTGAATGATAAAGAACAAAAGACAACGAGGAAGGTGTCAGTGAAACAGTCTGTACACGCCCACAGAGTCCTGAGAAGAGGTCTAATCAGGCGTAATAAGTGAAAACACCTGTGTGGGCGGACCATGGCTGAGCGAGGCCTTTAATATGCCTTGAGAAAAAAAGTTTCTGCGTGTCAAGTGTTTCAATAGATTTTTAAATGACTCTTTTGATGCCGCAGCTTTCTCACTAAAATAGCTCCACTCTGGGCACTGAAGGGATTTTCATCATCTCTGGGGGTTGGACATGAGGACAAAATGGAGTTTCTGTTATGTGATGTTTCAGGGCTCATCAAAGGGCATGATTAAAAGGTAATGATGATTAAAGGTAGGTGTAAACTCTGGTCTACTTGTTTAATCAGTTTTGTTCATCAGTTTTAATAAACTGATTTGCATAACCATCAAAACAGCCACTTGGTAATTACCATGTGCTAAACATGGTAATTTCCTCAAGAGGCTTCATCAGATTTATCACACTCCCTTTGTAATTATGAGCGTTGCTACTCTTGCTGTATTTGCTGATATACTGTACCGCATGTCTTTTGTTGTAATACCAAAAGCAGGATTATAGATTATGTTTGCTGATGATTACAAGCAACCAATGCAAACACATAAAAAATGACATTATTTTTAAATCTGTAGTCGCCTGGACAGTCAGTCTGTATATCAGTGTGTCCCATTGGCAAATATATCGATGACACAACCACCGGGGCCCAGAAATCACCTTTGTACACCGTGTCCACACTAAATCCATCATATACACTTCTGTTACGTCATGTAAACAAACCACAAATTATGAAATTTAATGGAAATGACCATCTATACCAATATGGCCAACGGCAGTAGGAAACTTTTGGTCCCATCTCCCTTCAGCCTGCTAACACCCTTTAAAATCTTTAATGTGAAATGAGGAAATATCGCATCGATAACTCTTCATTTCAACTTCACCAATCATCTGCTCCTGGTCCATTGAATGGGGAACCATTTAAATGGGTGAGTACTGGTTTCTTTTTGTTCTTATGGAGTGGGATCAGGGACTTTAATCTATATTGATCTATAGCGCTGTTCTGGCTGCTGTCCGTGGTGCTGATCTAAAGCTGGTTTGGAGAAAGGGAGTAGCATGTTGAGCCCCTCCATGGTCTGCTTTGCAGTTACGTGGAAGGGTTGTGTGTGTACATGTGTATGTGCACGAGCATGCTCTTGTGCTTGGGGCGAGAGCCCAAGAAAAATATTTTCAACGGGGCCAATCATAATTACATTATTATGCTGGCCTGTCCATCCAAAACTTGGTCCAGTACAAGATTCTTATCTTGACAACTACTGGCCAGATTTCCCTTTAATGTGACTAACATATACATGCTGTAAGTCTCAGAAGGGGATAACGAGTGGTTAGGGTTCATACCACATCGCCTGAGCAGCTGGCCTCCTACTCTCCTTCTCCACATTTCCTGTCTCTCTCCACTGTCAAATAAAGGCATAACATGCCCAAAAAAATAATCCTTAAAAAATACCTCAGAAGGATTATTCCTTATGATGGAGGTGAGCTCCTGACCTTTCTCCCAGCATCCTTCTCCTTTAAGGTAAAATTAAACCCTTGCCGACACACTGATTCAACGCACAGTATCAAGGTTTCTAAAAATACCACTGTATTTCCATGAAATTTGATGTGGATACGTACAATGCCCTGAGGATGAGTCCTAAATTTTTTGGTAACCTCCAGACCTTTTGCCTCGTTAGAGCCAAACGTCCACTTGGATGCAAGAAAAGTCCTCCCTGAGATGTGTTCAGGCACTACTTTTACTGCAGGAAAAAGTTTAACCTTCCTATACTAGTGCATGTAAAAACAAGTATGGAGATTACCATAGCAAGTAAACAGGGTTATGGAAATGTGCTAATATGTATGTGTGTGTGTGTGTGTGTGTGTGTGTGTGTGTGTGTGTTGTGAGACAGGTCATACACCACTGTGCTGAATGCACATTTTCCAGGTTGGGTTGGGGGAGGTGGGCTCTGGTGTAATTGTATTTGTGGCACAGAAGAAGACAAGCTGACTGGTTGCTTGTTACAAAGTTGGAATGAGCTGCAAGAAACTGCAGATGGAACTGTCTTTCACTGTGTGCACATGCATGTGTTTGTGCGAGTGTGTGGGTGTGTTTGTGTGTGTGTGTGTGTGTGTGTGTGTGTGTGTGTGTGGAGTGGGGCTCCACTGTAATTTGCCCATGACCACTTAAAATGATCCCAGAAGTTCTCTTCTCCTCATCTACTCTCTCTACACCTCTCGTTTCTCCTCGTCTCCCATCTCCTCTCCTCTGCTCAGGTCTCCTCCTGTCTCCTCTCCTCGTCTCTCATTGTCTCCCCTCTCCTTTCCTTTTGTATCCTCGTCTCTCCTCTTGTCTCCCATCTCCTCTCCTCTGCTCAGGTCTCCTCCTGTCTCCTCTCCTCGTCTCTCGTTGTCTCCCCTCTCCTTTCCTTTTGTCTCCTCGTCTCTCCTCTTGTCTCCCATCTCCTCTCCTCTGCTCAGGTCTCCTCCTTCTCCTCACCTCTCTCTCTTTGTCTCTCCTCTCTCCTTTCCTTTTGTCTCCTCGTCTCTCCTCTTGTCTCCCATCTCCTCTCCTCTGCTCAGGTCTCCTCCTGTCTCCCTCTCCCCTTCTCCTCGTCTGTCTTTGTCTCTCCTCTCCTTTCCTTTTGTCTCCCTCGTCTCTCCTCTTGTCTCCCATCTCCTCTCCTCTGCTCAGGTCTCCTCCTGTCTCCTCTCCATGTCTCTCCTTGTCTCCCCTCCCCTCTCTGCTCCTTGTCTCCCATCGCCTCTCCTCTGCTCATGTCTCCTCACCTCTCCTTGTCTCCTCTCTCCTCCTTGTGTCTCCACTCGTCTCTCCTCTCCTTTCTCCTTGTCTCCTTCTCTTTTATCCTTACCTCCCATCACCTTTCCTCTCCTCTTTGCTCCTCTCGTCTGTCCTCTTGTCTCACCTCATCTCTTCTGTCCCCTCATCTCTCCTTGTCTGTCCTCACCTCTCCTTGTCTGTCCTTTCCTCTCCTTGTCTGTCCTTCCCTCTCCTTTTCCTTCCCTCTCCTTGTCTGTCCTTCCCTCTCCTTGTCTGGCCTTCCCTCTCCTTGTCTGTCCTTCCCTCTCCTCTTAATAATGTACAAAGTACATTAAATTCACAAACAACAAATAAATCCCTCCCTCTTAAACCCTTGAATAAAAACCATTCTGGCCCACATTATAAATCAATGTATTCACCAACAGCTAATAAGCAACAGTTGTTTAGCCACCACGCAGCCACAGTGTTCAAGAGACAATTTGTCCTCACAGTGAAATAATGTTACCGAAACAGTACACAAGCATACTGGTGGTGCAGCACATCAACACATTATATTCAGCTGTAACTACTGTAATTTGTCAGGAGATCATATCATGAAAAGCTTTAAGTAATAGCTATATTAACCCTTGCCCCATGACCATGTTTCTAATAATCCCTTGAAAATACTACTTGTTGATGCAGATGGGACTTGGCAAGACATTTCACAAAGACATTTAAATGTTCTTGATGCTGTTTTTTGCTGTTGTCCATTAGAGGAAGCACAAGGGCTGTGTCTGTGTTTTTTATGATTATCCAACACTCGCTATACTTCAGCTTTAATGATCTGCTTTCTTTACGCTGTGAATATTTTTCTGTTGACCTTTCCTCAAATTTTTTTAACGTTTCACAAAATTCATTTTGACGGTCAGGCGGCTGTTTAAAAAAAATTATTATTATTTGTGTTATTACACTACGCTGAAAAAGACACCCGTTTTTATTTTGCAGATAAATTGAAGACTTTCACTTCTCCTGTGCTGCACTTTGTACAGCCTAATCGATGCAACACACCGTTTTATCTACTCTGAGCTCCTACCTCTTAACTCCATTCTCTTCTCCTTATCCCCTCTGACATATGTCCTGTGCCCAGCAAACCCCTGTCTGGTCAGCACTTTTTGACTCTGGTTTTAGCCGGTCTCCAAATGCTGTTTTTTTTTTTTTATCATTATGTGCTCTTTGTTACCCTTTTACGTCCCTTCTGATACTCAGCATTGGAGAGGGTCGATAATAGTGTGACTATTCAATAAAGTTTGATGACATTTAATGAAAGCTTTGTGCCAAGGCATGGGCTTTGTACAAAAATCCATCAGTGTATCCAGTAAAATCACATAGCATTTGGGGAAAGTAGGAGCATAGCATATGCATAGCATAGGAGCATATTTCTCAAATTAATTAATATATTTTTTTCACTTTGCCCAATGCAATATTTCCAACATAGTTGTACTAAGTTATGAGTGCAAACTCATGTTTAAAGGAAAATTGGGTATTATATTCTATATAATTACGTTTTGGTCATCATTTCCATTGGTTATCATAACACTGTAATCACCAATATTAATTGCTGAGATATTGGAACACTACCATTAAAAAGAGGCCTGATGAAGCAAGAAGCAAGAGACTCAAATGATAAAGGTATAAATGCTGTAAACCACTTTATTTTGGATGTAAAACTGAAATTCAGTGCAAAATGTAATAATCCCCCGTTACCAGAGCTGGGCAAACCGCTTGAAAACTGTAATCAATAACTCATTGCCTTTAATTATTACAATCTCTGTATCTTTAATGTTAGCCCTGGTGACTCCACAAGTTCACACAACTCTGGACAAAACCAGCTCATTCCTGAATGTCGGCAGATTAGAAGATACCACAAAGCGAACAAGCTGACCCGAAAGTCAGAGTAACAGAATGGGATTAAAAGATGTAATGCCATTATTGAATTTAACTGTAATCCCTTACATTAATTGTTCCTGAAAAACAGTAATTGTGTTACCGTAATAATGCCTTACTGCCAGTGAGCAACGCCACAAGCTGTGAAGTGAAGCAAATGCGGAGGTGCCTTAAACTTGCATTATTTCTAATAGCCAGCAGGGGGCGACACCTCTGGTTGCAAGAAGTCTGATTGTATAAAAGATGAGCCTAATTCTCACTTGATTTATCACCTCAGTAAAGATTGTGAACAGGAGTTTATGGTCTCAATCACTAGTTACAAGTCTTCTTCAATACAGCATGATGTTCATTTAGTAAATTATGGTGCCATTTAGAGTCAAATAGACCATAAAGCTGGGTGTGCTATAAGACGTGGCTACCTTGTGATTGACAGGTCACTACCACTGCATTCTCCGGTGATCAGCACATCTGGGTAATGCTGCTGAGTGCGCGTTAGCATGTTTGATGTGTTAACATCGACTACAACAATGGAGCAATGCCAACACACCGTCCTCATCTTATCAACAACTCTCTCTGCTGCTGTTGCAGCTGACCAGGAACCCACAGCTCCAGAGATTCATTTACGATCTACATATGGTGAATAATTCATCCGCCAATAACCGGTAATGAAAATAAGACCCAAGTTTTAATAAACCAGAATCAAAATAAAGCCACATCAAACTGTTGCTAATGAGCTATATGTCAGTATAATTTCAAAAGCTAAATGCACCCACAAGCAATCTTTAGTAATCTTAAGTTTATCTATTAATAGTATAATATACAGTAATTTGTGTGTTTCTCACTGGAAACAGTAAGTTGGGTGATTGAGAGCTCAAACTTGCACATATCCTTCCATTATAAGAAATATACTTTGCAATCTACCGTCCATTTTCAACTCATTACAATTCTGTTGTATTTACAATAAACAGATTTTGTTGTTCCTTAATTTACGCTGCACTCATCTTCAGCAATTTCTACTCATTAGATTGCAATACTTGATTAATTACAACAAAAACTTGTCTGCCATTTGTTTAACTTGCTGCTTTTGTCCTTACATTCATTTAATTCTGTCTTAAATCCACACAGATGACCCGGCGTATACTTTCAGCATCATTGGTTACAGACAAATACACAATATTTTTCTGACAGTTGACATTATTGAAGTTGACAATTTTATGCCACCTTGCTAGCACAGTTCTCTGCGCCGTCTTGTTCTGATTAAAAAAAAAAAAAAAGGATTACACGATCCAGTTCAAAGCAGAAGATAATAAACCTGAGAAATTAACCCACTCAATGAAGAATGCAATCAACCCTCACCTAGTTTTCATCATCTCAGCGAGGAGGGGGGGAAGCGAATATTAGGATTCTGAACAAACCCTTGCACAGCACAACACAGCAAACTGTCAGTGTGCACATCAAATAAAAAGCAGCGAGAGCTCAAATATGTGTACACCAATTCACGGTGGAGACGTGCATGGAAGCTTTGCACAGCTGAATGTAGTCTTAAGGTTAGAAGGTATATTGTTTTCTTGCCACATCACACTGGGGCCAAACCAGATCATTTTGGGACACATATCTGTATCTGTATACTATTCTATTCATAAACCAGCAGTGTTTGTCAAGTCGCAAATACAGAATGATTCATTCACTTCCTTTGAAGTGCATGTGCATGTGTGTGTGTGTGTGAGTGTTGTTCGCACATCTGTTATCCTGTCAACATCTGACTGGGTTATACTTCTTACGCACACACAAACATGAACCTGAATGCCATTGAGCACAATAATAACAAGTTGCACATCTGCACTCTGATCATGTCCCCGCCAGGCAGGCGTACAATCAAAATTTAACGAGACTGATCCATCACACAACCAGTGACACACACACACCGACACAGACACACACACACAGACACACACAGACACACACAGACACACACACACACACACACACACACACACACACACACACACACACACACACACACACACACTCTAACTCCATAACTCACCACTTGACTTGTCTTCTAGCAGACAGACCTTACGTGGCGTACATTCATGTGCATTCACATTTCATGCATGCATTCTTGTTTCTTTTTGATGCTACTGTAAAAGGAGAGATGAAAGGACAATGATATGTCTAGAAATTCAAAAACATCTTAGTTTATACCACTTAAAATCCTACAGCATTTTAGGTAGTTACTCAACAGACAGTATGGTACCCTACTTTCTGTTACTTTTATCATTAAAAAAAAAAGATATCTATATTATTTATATATATCTATATATATATTTTACAGTCTCTTGTACCCTCCAGATAATGGGTTGTCTGTCACAGGTGGCAATGCACAAAGGATCGCCATACCCAGCATAGCGGCACACAAGGGAGATTCAATTTAGGCACAGTCAACACACGCTGGTGTAGCGTTGTCTTTACCTCTACCAGTTTATCGCTGTGAAGCTACAGCCGTTGGTGTCATTCTTAAGACAAGGCATTGCCCTCCGTCATTTACAGGTGATTTTTTTTTAATCCAACGCAGAAGCGTAACCAAAAATGGCAACACAAATACCCATGAGAGAGAAAGATAGATGGCAAGAAGTGACAAACAAATGTGTAAATGAGCAACCTGTTCTCACTACCAGCTCTTTAAATACTGCCATTTGGTAAGTGCCCTTTGGCATCGAAACCAACGGTGGCAACAATATATGACGAACCTGGTTTTCAGCTAACTCTAGTGTAAACCCACCGGCGGCGTTATTCAACTATTTAATTATTAATAGTGTGAGTCCAGCACTACCAATCAGACTACATATATACATAGGCTCATCCCATGAGTCCTGTGAGTCATGTGAGTCACTTGTTAGTGAAGTTAACATCAGTAACAACCATTTCCTGACCCTAACAAAGAATTTTATTTTGAAAGGACACTGTGCATGTAATGAGGGTACTGTATACTGACACGCCATCCCCGGTCCGTCCAAAAGTAACACAAGAGGGATACTCCGGGCGTTGGACTCTGATGCTGAGGGGCACTGACCAAGCGGTGATATTTGATAAGTTGGGAGTGAGAAAGTGTTGGAAAGAGAGACAATGACTCAAGGATGCAAGGACAGAGGAAACACACCCAGGACATCTCACCTCTTTCCAAAGCTGCCTCCATGGGGATGCAAAATGTTACCAATTTTGCTTAAAGATGTTGTGCTACATAGGTATGTAAACATAGATGAATGGAGTTCAGGCAATCATATCTCAAACTGTCCCCAGTTAGTTTTAGGTGTAGTCACACCTGTATTTAGTTTTCAACGAACAACAATTTCTCAACTCTCTAGCGTGCATAAACGCAAACTCAGCAGCGCCTGAGAGAAACTAATGAAAGGCATGACATTTCTATGTATGAATTCAACACATTGTGTGAAAAAGTGGGCTCAATAATATGTCTTGATAAACACAAACCAGTAGCTTGGAAGGTGCAAGCTTCTTGCTTTTTCCATTTGTCAATAGCTATGCTTGCTAGCCAAATACTGTATATTAGCACCATTGGGTTCCCATACAACCAGTCTGAAACATCACTGCACTGTACAGTGAAGATTTAAGTGATTTGTCATGGATCTCTTTTAGATTTATATTCCTTAATCTCATGCTTTCTATATCCCTTTAATTTGCTTCCCTTCAAAGGAACATGAAACAAAAGTCCTTATGTTAACGAATAGTCATATACCATAACTACTATAAAAAGCCATATTAAACATTAAGGCATGTAAGTCTATTGCAGAGGGTGTGGCAGCACTTGCAAAATGATATTAAAGGGCCCTGTGTCCCCCAGGTAAAGGTCCTTTCAAGCTGGGGATGGCAGTATATTTTTGACGTCATTGGGCAAAAATTCCTTAATAACCTTTCAGCACATTGTAATTCAAGAAAACTAGACAGAAAACTAGACTTCTACACCTCCTCATGGCAGGAGACGTTGGCCAATCACAGGTCAAAGGAGAGTGTTCCTACTGGCTGATCTAGAAATGCAGATGTGGGTGCACGTCACCTTCAGAAGGTAAAAGCCCGATTCAACGGTAGAACATCCTGCAGGAAAAGTTCCTGTTCTGCCTACGCTGCAAAGCAACCCAAAAGAGGAAGCAGACTTATCAATAATTGTATCGAACAACATCACGTTTCAGAGGTGGAGAGAATATGTTGCTAATAGTTTAGTCTTGTCTGCTGACGGCTATGACAGCAGCTCGGAGAAAGCATCATTTTCTCTCCATCTCTTTAATAGTTTAGCTTTCTGTGCGAAACCACTGCTGCAGCACAGCTGTGCGGCTACGATTAGCAAAAGCCTAAACTAGCAACACTGTAGTACAATTTTTTGAAGTCTTGGACTTGTCTAGGACTCGGGCTTGGCTATAGAGTACTGGTCACATTCCATGAGAGGAAGAGGGAGTGAGACAGCACCTGGACGAGAGATGCGGTCAGTTTAGCGCAGTTTATAAAAATGCAGCGCAGCGACAAAACAGCCATTTCATACATCAAGCACACTGAATATAACATGAACCTGCCGATGCACATTCGACCCATACTGGACCCAGTCATGTGAGTCAGTTTGTCACTATAGGTAGAGACTTCAGTCTGCAGTGTAGTTACTTCACTGAAACACCTGTGAATTGGACAGTAGCGCCAGGCTTCATGATAAACTAAATAAAACAGCTTAAAATGCAGAATTACTGTTTCATCTAAGGCATCCTGAAACGATATGACAATCATCGCTTCAGCGCAAGCACAACAACACAAAGGTCATAGGTGTAAGTATCCAATACATCCACTAACACAGCAGCACAAGCATTTAAGTGTTTGACCTGTCTGGTAAATTCTATGTGACACTGTCCATCTGCTGCAGTGGCTAAGCATCTGCAATGCAGGGTGATGGGTGCTGAGACAGACCTGCAGCCTTAACGTTCTCATTGAGCTTTGAAAGGGAAATTTCACTTTAAGAAACACTCATTACAGTGTTTTTTTGTTCTTTACTTCATTATAAGACCTTTACGGGTAATTAAGAGCCCTTCAGCACGTGTTATAATTATCGAGCGTCACCATTTCTTAGAAGCTCACGTGCACACACAAGATATGATGTACGTGTCATATTACTTCACCTGTGACATCCAAGTAGGGCTGGGTGGCAATGAGTTGAGCAGTGGCGGCTGGAAGACAGGAGGAAAACCAACCCACAGCGGTGTCATGTTATTTCAATATGTTTCTCGTATTTTGCACTTGCACCTCCATTTTATGTATGAGCTCGGAGCTGCTTGCTATATGTGCCCTCATTTTGCTAATTTTATCATATGGGGGAGCTCACATGGAATTTAGATTTTTATTCTGTAATTTTTTTTAATCTGGAAAGAACTTTGTGCTGAAGTTTGTCAAGTGTTATATAAATCATTATTATTATTATTATTATTATTACTACACTAGTTGCCTAGGTTACTTATCTCTACTTTCTAATGAAAAATTAAAAACTAAGCAGTAAAACAGGCCACCTCAGAGCAGGAATAAACCTTGTGTGTGTAATGCGTCACTAGAAGCATGTCTGTAAACTGCCCATACAGCAGGCTGTTGTCCACACCGGGATCCGGAGCAGCACAGTGGACTGACCCTCAGCAGGACTACGATGGCGAGCAGATGTCCAACATGCTGCTCTGGATCTCGGTGTGGACAACAACCTGCTGTATGGGCAGTTTACAGACTGCTGCACCTGGTTCTTCAGGGCTGCTACAACAAGCTAACTGTTCCATTAGTTAACACTAGTAGCTAGCTACAGCTCAGTAAACACACCTAAATAAAAAGGACTTTTATTATATGTTTAAAAGTAGTTCACGTTGCATTTACACATAATTCATTTCCTATTATGCTGCTGTCGGATACTTTGCTGCCAGTTCATCACAACATACAGTATGTTCAGACTGAAGATGACAATTAGATGTCATCAGTGGACCAACAATGATTGGTATGAAGCTAAGGGAGGTTTTCTTTTGAATGCTCGAATTTGAATGATGGATTTTTTCCAAAGAAGAAAGAAAAAATATTTTAGAAAAGATACTGAGATTTGGTAATGGTTTTTCTCAATAAATTACTCTTTTTTTATATTTTGATCTACCTCTTATGGACCAGCCTTCACTGGAGTTTAAGAATGTCTTACTAAAAAGACAAAAAAAGATGAAATAATTGAAACTGTAATAGGTCTATCATACTGTATTTCTGTAGATGATTTCATGCTGTGAAATCATCTGTTTTCTGATTCTGACATGCTCGTGACTCTTGGTTTGAGGATTTGCTCGTGGTAAATGTGTCAGATACTTTTGCCTATTCACTTTGAAGAGGAGAAGAATTATACATAAAGATGTTTTCTGGCTCTTCTTTGTTGATCTCCTCTCTGAGCCATCGCTCAACTGTAAGCAAGGACATCAGGACATCTATAAGGGAGGACAGATAATGAATCCTAAAAACTTTTTTTATGCTGTGGTGCATAATATGGCTTTTATAACTCCTTAGAATCTCACATTGAAGAAAGTATGAAACCAACTTGACAGAGCTAGGTCAATTCATGTCAACTTTAACTACAAAATTTGTTTAAGAAAAGTTTTTTAAATGTTGCAGTGAAAGAAGATGAAAGGAGGAGGATAAGCCATCATTTCAACCTCATCAAGGCCAGCCTTTCACATAGGGGGAGAAAGATAGATACAAAGATCAAAAACATCTTGTGAGAGGGAAAGATAAACTTCTCTTGGGGCTAATGAAAGGCATTCCCTTGGGCTGCTGATGCTTAAAATAAGGTATTTATTATACAAGGAAAACCTTGATAGTTGTGAATAGCTTCAGATGTTGCAAAGATCGTAAACATCAAGATCTGAATGTTTCCTATACTGACAGAATGAGAGCAGTGATGAAAAGCCGGCACATTGGACCTCAATTAAGCAACTGAAATCTCCACCAGGCCTTTCAGACAGTAGAGCACTAAACGGACAACAAGATAATGTAACAACAAGACGAGGTCGGCTTGCTGGCTTTTAATGTTAAGTGTTGGGTTGTATAAGTTACGGAGAGTCCATATATTTTTGAAGTAGGCTTTAATAATGCAGGCTGTTCTCATTCAATGTTCGGAGCTATACCTACGAAAACTAATGCACTGTAATTTGTTTGTATCCCATGAACCGATGTGTATTTAACCTATGTAATTGTGAGTGCAGTATAGTACAGTATAAAGAGCGACAAAGTCAGCCTATGGAAGTCAGGGTGGACGGGTGGGTCAAAAAAGATCAGAATCAATCTATCAATATATTTGTTAATTCTATCATGGGGTAATTCCTACGGCTGGGACGATACGGCTATCCCCCAGTTCAATACTATCATGATACTTGGGTCCGATTTGTTATGTATTGTGATTTTCAAGTTTTGTGATTTTACAAGTATTGCAATTTGATGGTACGATTTATTGTGGTTCTTTTTGGTAACACTTCATTTTACAGGTCTGTAAATAAAACCATTGCCAGTCTGTCAGAGAGATCAGATCAGGCTGAGATGCACGCTATAAATTTGAGAAAAAAATAACTAAAAGGGAAAGGCTGTGGAGTGTAAGGAGTATCCCCTTATTAAAACATAACATGAAAAATGGAAATCCACTGTGGTGTCAAAGTGGTCGTGCATGTACTGTATTCACTTCCACCCTGGAGGGTTCACTGCATGCCATTCATTACCCTGTACCGCTCCTGTCTGTCCTGTACTCAATAGGTGTAATAAATGCAAAAAATGTCCTGCAAGCACCAGGAACCTCATAGTTCTGCTTTGTAACAGTAGTTCTACGAGCACCGCATGAGCCCACTGTCTGGGCTCTATAGAGTTGACATGTCATAGTTTTTACCGATTCACGCACTACATAATTTAAGGGTTCACCTATTTCATTTTTTTCCTTCCTGATAATGATTTCAAGACCTCAACTCAGGGTTTATGCCAAACTAAAATCAAATTTAAAATCTATAAAACACACAGCATGGGACTTTTTTCATGTAATGATGCCAGGAAATGCTGTGGTGCTTAAAGCTGACTCGGTAGCCCACTATTACTTTATGAGTGAACTCAGAATGACATTAATGTGGAATCTCTAAACTGTGGATGTGGATTGGTCATGCCTGGCTGATACCTATGTAATTAAGTCTGCATCAGTCAATACCATGCACCCCCCCTCCAAAAAAAAAAAACAATCACATGAACTATACATGAATGGATGAAGGCTGTTCTCAACCCTTTCTGTATCTAGTTTTGGTTGTGTGATTATTAAATGCAGACATGTACCAGTCACACTGAAGCATGTCGCAAAGGGCAGACAACAACATGCTCTCTCTGCATGAACTCAACCATAATGACTGTCAATCCAAACCTGGTTAGAACTCCAAAAATATGATCCTACAGTGTCCCCCTCCAATTAGCATACACCTTAGCTAGGTGGAGAGGTCGTATAAATCACCCACCCTCTCAGCTGAAAGGTAAGCAGCAATGCAGTTTAGTCAACGAGCATACAACCGAGCACTGCAGCCTCCTCCTTGAAGTTCAAGGAGTTCTTGAGAGGATTGCTGAACACCGACCGTTTCGCTTATCAGCTTATCCTACCTTATCAGGATAAGCTGATTTCTACACCTTAATTAATATAATGTGAACATTGTTTTTCTCAATAAATTGCAGCAAAGAGAGCAGGAAGAACAGTCCTATTTGCTCATGGCACTTCTACCTCCAGATGGGGCCAATCCGATCCGGTATCATTATCGGGCGACTTTCCGGCTTTCATCCGGCAACCACGGCCGTTCTGCCTGTTTGTTTTATCACAGTGACGGTCGTTCAGCTCTTTAAATGAGTCATTTGCGATGCTCTGGATAAACCATTCAACATTTAGGCTGTTCGAGTGGGTATCAGTAATATCGCTTGTCATATACCTGTCGCTCTTCCATTTGATTTTAATCTATGGATGGTAACCATAGCAACCTCTCACCACTTCCTGTATTCAACGTCAGACACAAACAAACCGATGGCCTTGCCTTCTATTCCTTGATCAAAATGTTTTTGTGCGAATAAAAACATCTGGTCACAACACATACTACTTCATAACAAAACCGATTTAAGAAGCAGTCACGCACATTGACTGCGTTATTCTGATTGACGTTTCGTTCTCTACACACTCACTTTGAAAACCTCCTGAAGGAGCTATCAATTTGCTTTGGAATTCTCAAATGACTTTTGAACTCATGTATAGACACCTACAAGTAGTTGATAATGACTGTGCACAGTTCAAGTTTCAAAACATAATCGACGTTGCTGTAGCAATTTGCACTTCTACGCCTGCCTGTATACAAAGCCTACTTACCTACAGGTCAGATAAATTAATGTGGAATGCATTTACATTTCATGTAAAATTGCAATGCATTGTAAATCATTTGCAAATAAAGAGCTCTGATATCAGAATTACAGTACATCAGAATTTGCAAATATTCAAATTCAGTGAGAAGAAAGGTGCACTTCACCGTTTCACGAGGAATAGTATGTCAGTCCGGTGCTCACAGAATAGGATAATTTTGCAATAGGAGAGACGTCCCAGGCCAAAACCCCCTTGCACCCATTGGTTTTATGACATTCATTTTTTTTTTGAGATTGCTTTTTCTTCTTCTTCTCCTTCATATTCAACCCACTCTTTAAATATTATTATTAAATTTTTCCTTAGAAAAGCTTTCTGGATCAGTGAACTCAACACTGTTGAACTAAGCCTGACATGTTTTTTATAGCCTAAACCACGTCTTACTCGTTATTTACAGGCACAGGCTATTTACTAATGTCATTTATTCAATAGGAGATGATATCATCACATGGTAGGGATTCTTTATATCCCCTTATTAATGTCTTTTTTAATCTATTAAAAATCTCTATGTAACCCTCATTAGGGCGAGGTATTTAAGATATTAAAGATGTTTTTGATGTTTGGATATCTTTACCTTTATCACTGTGATACAAGTTATTTATTTTTATTATTATTATTCTCACTAAATTTCTGATACATGTACATGGATGTTGTCACTGATGAAAAGTCACAAACAGGTATTTATTTATTTACTTCTCTCTTTTTATGATAATATGATATATGATTATTTACCTTGCTCACATGCAACCTGTTGTACCCTTTTCCCAGCCGATGCTGAATCTCTTCCCAATCATGGGAGGTTATTTTAAGAGAACGATCGGTCTCAGATCGGTTTGATGCTGATGAAGACGCAGTTGGTGTTGAAACGTTAGTCTTCTGATAAAGTTGACTGCTTTAAATCTGTGCGCTCCAGAGTGTTTTGGATCTGGTCTCTGAAGTCTCTCCCGATCCAAATTCAGGTGTTGGATCAGAACTGAAAAAAAAGTAGCTCATGCATCTGTACTTGTAACAGGTGCAGCACTGCTCTGTGGGCAGATGGGTGTAGTACTCCCTCCTGCACCACAGCAGCAGATCATCTCAAATACACCCACCTGTCCCTCAGGGGGCTTGTCCAGGCTGGATATTGCATCATGGCCACAGAGTGGCCAAGCTGTGCTAATGATCATCTGGATTCAGATTCTGTATTAATCCACAGCCCTTTAACCACTGGGGAATGAATAGGTTAGCAGGTGATGCTCATGACTTCTCTTCTGAAATCTCAGCTTCTCAGCAATCTGTTCAGCATGTACTTCTATTTCATGCAACCATGGCAACTAGTGGTGTACTCTGTGGACCATGGTCTCTGGACTATGACTTAATATGGAGGTAACCCAGATACAGGTTGACTCCCACCTAAAGTTCAGCTATAATTGATAAATTTCACAGAGGCTGTAACATACATTAGCTCTCCAGTGAATGAAACTATGGGGGATGACAGGAACCAAAAACATGACACCAAATATTCATAATGTCATGTATCAAACCTTCATTATACTTTACCCTAGGACAGACAGTCCAATGTGATTCATTACATAAATGACAGCATGTTCAGGCACACACAGTCAGTAAAGGAACAGGGCCTGTTTATAGATGATGATAACGACTTAGACAATTCATTATGACACTCATAAAGGTTTTTCTTTTTTAATTACGGCGTCATGCTGACGGCTCTATGACATTTAAAAAGCCTCTAATTATTCTGCACAATGGAGGGACCACAAGAGGAGCTAAAGCAAAAGCAATTTTAACATTTTAACACGGCCTTGTGGTGCCATTCACAGTTTGGCTCGCAGCAACAGATAACAGACAATGATGCCTCAGGGAACATTTTTCAATAATTCCATCATACGAGCAAAGTTCATATGTCTCCAAAAGTAGCTTTTAGATTGAATCAAAATTAAAAATCTCACTTCCCCACTGAGATGACGATGATCCTGTTAAAGTTTAATATTACCAGACATCCCACATCTTGTGGCCCTCAGGAAAGATGATTGAAGACCGAGTGCTGTTTTTGTTATGTCATCTCATAACACGATATCACTCCACAGCGTGTAACAGACCCACCTGTCCACCTCAGGACAGCATGTCAGTGTCATGTTTTGCCTCGCAGGAATGTGAATATTACTCGCCTGTATCAACATGCAGTACCAGCAGGGCGTAAGAAGGCAAGAAAACCACTTATTTAGGATTAGGCAACAAATCGACTTAGTTACTACAAACTAATAGTGGTGGGAAAAAAGAGTAGAAGGAAGTTACTACTTTTATTACGTAGTCTGAGTAACGTGGCGTTATATCTGTTCAATATCCATCAATCAAAAGAAACCGTAGTCAGCCGAGCCCAGATGAGAAAGCAGAAAATAGTGGAGGGTCAATAAATTAATAAATATTCAATATATATATATGGTGGAGGGAAAAATACACGTGACTACATCTGGTTTTCAAAATAAGGTAAAAAGGGAACTATATATACAAAATACATATATGGAAATAAGACTGATTTGATTATATTCACCAAAAATATAAAACATTACATGCCCCTTGTATATTAAAAAGCAAATATCACTAATTTGTGAGGGAAATGTCTTTATTCTTTGATTTTTGGGCTGCTGGAAAAAAAGCACTTTTGTTTTTGTTCAAATTAAACCAACAAGATATAACATGTTATATTAGGGATGCTGGGACATGGATGCATTTTTACCTTAACAGGTGCCAGGCTAGCTGTTTCTCCCTGCTCTCAGTCTTTACACTAAGCTTATTATTAACCTATTCATTAAGGTTAATATTATTATTAAGCTTATTATTAACCACTCATCATCATCATAAACTCTCAGCAACACAAAGCAAATAAAAGTATTTTCCAAAAGTTGAACTTTTCCTTTAACATTAAACAGCAGTCCAGTGATTAGACATTGCACTTCCATTAAGTTGTAGGACTAACGGCTACTTAACTAAAAACAGTGGACTTACTTTTCCCATATTGCAACCAAGAGCGTCCTTTCCTCACATCCTCCCCGATAGCTGGATATGCTCATCCTCTAAATTCCAAAAAGCCTCTAAGTCTCCAAGCTAAAGCCAAGTTTATTATGATGACATCATCAGGGTTACTTTCCCAGACTTGATAAAGCTCCTGCAAAGCCTCAGAGGACTACTCAGTAGCCCTTGTTACCTTTATGTGTGAAGTCAGGGGCGAGTATCGATTGTATTCAGTGAATTTCTAGCTTCGGACATTTTCAGTGTTTTATGTTTTACAATGCAGATGTGGTGTGGGGAATACATGTAAAGGTTTGAGACTCAAAACATCTATTCATAGTCAAGAGGCAAATATCTGTTGAAGTAATTATGGCTCTTTTTCATCAGGAGCAAAAGACAGAGTCAGGTGACATTATTACAGTGACACAGTCCCTGAACGGAAGAGATAGAGGGGATGGACGGATCCAAAATACTGGATTTAACGCAGGACGCCGTTGTGCTTTTCCAGTTATCTGTAACACTGGTTTATTTAAACCATGATCATGATCATTCCCTCGCCCTAACCACATACTGCTACCATGTTGACAAAGTCCTCGGTCCTCGAACCTTAATAGAGTGGTTAGCTTAACCAAAATCACAATCCTTTCCTAACCTCAACCAAGTACTTTCTTTGCTCAAACCTAACCAAACCTTAACCATAGCGTAGCCACATCAAGAGGCTGGTTAATTTTCCAGCAGTGATTTGTAACAGTTTTGGAAAGCACAGACAAACGTTGTCCTGCCGATTTCACTAGATTCTTTAATACTAAGCATTTGGTTTGTCAGACCTTCATCAGAGTAAACATTACTCAACATAGGACAGTATTTTTTCAAAATACAAAGAGGGGTAGAACATAGTGAATATAGAAAATAAAAAACATGAAATCATGAAGCACCTAATAATGGACTAGAATTACTGCTTTGTAGTTGTATGCCTCCACCAAGCAGCCAAATTGCAATTTACACCCATGTCACTGCTGCATCATTTTATCCTGTTTGACATTTGTGTGAAATTGCCATAATTAGCATATGAATTCTTGAGTTATAGCAAAAAAATGTGTTTTGTGAGGTCAGTGAACATCACCTTTGACCTTTGACCATAAAATTGTCAGTCAGCTCATCCTTCAGTCTAAGTGGACGTTTGTGCCAAAACTGAAGACATTCCCTGTAGGCAATCCTGAGAATAACGTTCATCTGACGACATATGGACACGGCAGCCAGCAGCATGTTTAGGGACACAAATGATTCATAGAAAATTAACTAATGATCCAACAGACAAACAAATATAAAAAAGAAGCAGCTGCACAGGTTTGACGTCCATCTCATGGAGTGCTACTGCTCTGAAAGGGCGCTGTAGCTCAGTGGGTACAGCATTCCCGGGGCACTTCACAGCAGCCCACAGCTCCTAAAATACATAGAACAGGTTAAATGCAGAGGTCAAATTTCACCTATGTACCTGTATGTACATGTATATGACAAAAGTAATAAAAGGTTTAAGGTTTTAAGATTTTTTATGAAGAGCAAAACAGAACACATCACTATGAATGTGGTGAAATTAACACGAGGATAGGGCCAAATCATATAAATATATCCTTGTGCAGAGCGTTTAGCCATTAAGTGAGGTGGTGCTGCTGGCAGTCCATGGCAAATACACAAAGTTAATGGTCACCTCGCTGCACAGCAGAGGAAAGCAAATCAGGATTGTGGCAGAAAGATCAAAAAGGTGCCAGCTGCTTCGGCCATGGACAGCTGTTGTGCAAAAACATTTTTTTTCAGCTAGAATAAGGCTGTTTTTCACTGATTGCGCTCTAACGGAAGCTGAATAACAAGCTGTGCTACATACGTTGTGAAAACTGGTGTGTTTTCTATCTAGAAGGCTCCTGAAAAACAATTCGTTCTTGTTGGCAGATGCATTGTGAAGGGTAACAACTGTTCAGACGTCACTTGCTGTCTGAAGCGTTTTCACAAGAACATGCAGAATACCGTCTCTTCTTCGGCGGCTCCCGTCTGTTTGGTTGCATTGGAAAATGACATGGCACCTTGTAAACAAATGATTCTGGACAGAAACATGAAATCTCTATGCTACACAGCATTTTGACTCTTCAGAAAACTAAAAAAAACAATGACATGACATGTAGCTACGACATGTCTAAATCAAAGGCTTGTACTCTCGGATAGACACATTATTATCTCCTCAAATGAAAATTTTACAAGTGGAATACACTCCAGAAAAGATGAGTGACCCCAAATTAAGAAATTAAAGATGAAGAAGATAGCAGGGTTGTGTTGAGAAAAGTAATTTAAAATGCAGACAAAAACAGTGGAGAAAGAGATCATTTAATTAGATCTCACTTCAAACAGACGCACATTAGTTAGATCATATGGCGGCAAGAGACCAACAAGTCAATGTCTGTAATAAAGAGAGGGCTTTTTTTTTATCATTTTATCTTGCCTGTCTGTTGCTTATCATATTATATCGAGCTCATCTTTCTAGAGATGCTGGGCAGTGGCTTTGGCAGTATATTTAGAGGAACTGGATATCACACATTCAGGTACATAATACAAACACACCACCTACACTTCAGAGAGCTGCTCCGCATCACATGTGGAATATGTAAATTTAACTGATGTGACTAGTTGGAAGAAGAAAGTAAAAAAAAAAAAAAAAAAAAAACAGGGCCAAAGAAAATGCCTTGCTTTGGAGAATGGAGCTTCAGTGAGACAGCGGAGGCTGTCTCCTCTGATTGCTCTTCACACAAGATATCTCATAGTAGAAGGAAAGCAATCCGTGAGACAAGGCCAGCGTTAAATAGCAATCAGACAATAGATGCAAAATGCTGTGGGACCAAATGAGTGCTCTTCAAACAACATGAGGAATAAAAAAAGAAGAAGCAAAAATGCAACCGATGCCACCTGGGGCTCTTAAGTGACGTGGCATCTTCCCAAAAAACAGAGCAAGGCACTTTGATGTTCAGAGGCGACTGTTCTCTTAATACACTGTTCTACTAGTGGCTGATATTATTGGATAAGACAGATAAAAGGTCTGGAGGGACTTTGACAGGTAGACAAGTGCTGCTTAACAAGGCAATCTGCAGGGCAAACGGTTCGATGTTCCCTGACCGCATTGACTCTTCATTCCTCTGCGACAAAAGGCTATGAACTCCCCCTACATGCACACACACACACACGCACACACGCACGCACACGCACACGCACACACACACACACACACACACACACACACACACACACACACACACACACACACACACACACACACACACACACACAGCCATGGATTTATCCCCTCATACAAGGCCATTAAGTGTCTGAACTTGCTGTGTCTGGGAGGCTGGATCAAGTGGCTGTGCATATATATATATATATATATATATATATATATATATATATATATATATATATATATATATTACATAGGTATCAGCTAGTGAAAGAGAGCTGCATTGGAGCCCCTACAAGTGAAGTTTGAATTTATGTTTGCACAATACTTCCCAACAACTTGTGGGAAGTCATACTGGTCTCCAACGGACCGGAATCCAGTCTGATAAAGAAGAAAAAAAACACTCAGCATTTGTATGGTGTGACCTGCCAACAATTTGAATTTGAATTGCTGAAGTGCTTACGAGAATAGGCTAAACTGACCTGGCTAAGAATCCCGAGAGTCCCTCACACAGAGGAACAGGGTGGTCATGGGACACTGGCAAGTACAGGGGTTGGATAAGCAGATGTATCCTGTTGTGGCGTATCCAGATAGAACCTGATTGGTGGAAAGTGACATCAGGGTTTTTTACTGGTGAATATAAAAGAAAGGATGTTGGCTGTTAACTTTCAATCTTTTTGTCTTGTATGTATGATTGCAGGAATAAATTGCATCCTGCCAGGCTGACCCTTTCCCAAATCGCCTCTCATCTTATTTTTGCTACAACAAATGTCAGTGTTATGTATGAAGCTTCAAACTATTTAGTACAGTCCTCCTGAAACCATGCAGGTCTGACATGACAAATACTACCTGCTCTCACCAAATGGTGTATGAATGACACAGTAACTTGTAGGTCAAATTGCGTGCAATAACAAGGCCTTGGTTGCTTTTGGCGTGTCATGTGTCCACCATGTAGCCTTTACTGACTGCGATGCAAATGCATCCATATGAATATGCTCCATTCAGAGATAGTGGCATAGCATAAAATGCCAGACAGACTTTGGATGGGTCCAGCAAACACTGGATCTCACAGGAGATCAGTTTTTCAGACGGGTGTTCGCAGGGTGTTGTTGAGTTATTTTAAAGTTACGTTAGTGACGTGTTTTCCATATTTCTGTTACCTTGTTTACATACTGTATTTATTTTAACTTCATCCAGCCGTCCGTTATCTGTAACTGCTTCTTGCTGTGAGGTGACACAGCTGACACAGTTATCGCCGGCCTCATCACTGATGGGGACGATGGGGAGTACAGAGAACTTTCCCAGGACTTCGTGGACTGGTGCCTGCGGAACCACCTCCAGATCAACGTGGGGAAAACTAAAGAGCTGGTGGTGGATTTCCGCAGGCAAACTCATCCCCCTCCAACACCGGTGAACATCCAGGGATCAGACATTGAGATCGTGACATCTTATAAATACCTGGGTGTTCACCTGAACAATAAACTGGAGTGGACAACAAATTCCTCTGCACTCCATAAAAAAGGCCAGAGCAGACTGTATCTGCTCAGGAGACTGAGGTCTTTTGGAGTGCAGGGGACACTTCTGAAAACATTTTATGACACCGTGGTGGCATCAGCCATATTTTATGGAGTGGTTTGCTGGGGCAGCAGCATCACAGCTGCAGACAGGAAGAGGCTGGATAAGATCATCAAAAGGGCCAGCTCTGTCCTGGGATGCTCTCTGGACACAGTGCAGGTGGTGGGAGAGAGGAGGACGATGGCTAAGCTGTCATCCATGATGGAGAAGGACTCCCACCCCATGAGAGAAACCATCAGAGCTCTGGAGAGCTCCTTCAGTGACAGGCTGCTACACCCTAAGTGTACGAAGGAGCGTTACAGAAGGTCCTTCCTGCCTGCAGCTGTTAGACTCCACAACCAGCACTGCTCCCAGTAGACCACAATCACAGTCACATTCACAACAAACTCTCCGGACACAAGTGCAATAACAACACATATGTGCAATCATATCATCTGTGCAATTATAGCAACTGGACAATTATATACATTTTTTTTAATATGCTGGACATATTCTTAGCTCTACTTCTCTTTTATGTATATATCGTTTAATTTATTTGCATTAATACTCTTTTAAAACCTATGCTTCTTTTTTTTTTTTACTGCACTATCCACTTTTGCTGCTGTAACATGGAAATTTCTCCACTGTGGGACAAATAAAGGAATATCTTATCTTATCTTATGAGCATGAATTGTTATGCTACAATGGCAGGGAAGAACTAACCCATCAGTGGGCAGAGGCCTTGGGCAGAACCAGGCTCTGGGTGGGCAGCCATCTGCCTCGACCAGTTTGGTTTTGTGCCCAACCATCTTCCAGGACTGGCACCATTTTTTACTCGAATGGGAACCGTGAATCAGACGTGCTTCTCGAGGCTGGCCACTGTCTCTGCGTTCCACATGAGTGGTATTCTTTTTATATTTTAAATATGTTCACTTTTATTTTTAATGGGTCACAGACTTTCATCCATTCCAAATATTAGTATAATTTGATCTCGTCTGTTAATGGTTGTTGATAAGTTAATATGGGTTGGCTAGCGTAAGAAAATAAATAAATAAATTAGCATCCTTGTCCGCCCGAACAGGGCTAACTATGTAGGCCTTGTCTCATCTGTGCTCGCCAGGGCATAATGTACAGAAATTCTGCCGTTATTTTCATTATCAATAATATTTTCACGTACATTGTTGTTACGATTTAGGCATGTGATAAAAGGACTCCAATGAATAACTATTGTCATTTTTTATTACTACCAGCCCGATACTTGCTCAGTGATACTACTCAAGGTCAAAAAAGGTGAAAAGTTTTTAATGGCATCAGTACAGACAGACACAGTGGAGGTCATCGCCCATTCATTTCTACTACTGACTATGAATGAAGATTCAATGTAACATCACTGAAACAACAGCCATGTACCAAACAACAATTTTGTACCACTAGAGCTGAAAAGCATTTCAAGGAGTTGCTTTTTAGCAGATGGCCACAACTATTTGGTCCAAATTTCATTTGGGTCTCTTTGTTCTTCAGTCAGCCAGGGTGGCTATCACGTAGTGTAGCCTGGATTCACACCTAAGAATACCTGCATGTTTACAATGTTTTCAGCTATTCAATTAGTTCTTGCATTGTACTTGTTAAATCTGTTCCCCGTTTTAGACAATCAGACCAACAAGAGCAGGCTTATTGGTTGGCTGGATTAAGAATGGGGACTCCATCCTCATATATACAGTAGCTCGCTAACTACACGGCTGTATTCATGAAAAAAACAACAACATGGCAACAAGCAGCAGTGAGGTCAACACAGCGGCACAAGTCAACTCGCTCACGGCGTGCCCAGTCAGAGTGGACAGACTGCCTGCCTCACGGTTTTGCCAAGGAACCTACAAATGATATTACATTCCTTGGGTATTGTTGCTTGAGTGCCAGTGCCCTTTGGAGCGCATAGCTACGTAGCTGTTCAGAGCGGGCCGTGAAGTTCAACAGCTCATCGCTTGTTGACTCCAGGGAAGTGAAGAGAAGAAGAAGAAGATCTACCTTTATTAGTCCCACAGTGGGGAAATTCAATTTACACTCTGTTAAACTCATACATGGTACATGCAGACCTGAAACACACATACATGCATTAATGGAGAGGTGTCAGAGTGAGGGGGCTGCTCCTGACAAGCGCCCCGAACAGCTGGGGGTTTGGTGCCTTGCTCAGGGGCACCTCGGCAGTGCCCAAGACTGCCGAAGAGGAATTTGGATGTAATGTTAGTATTCCAGGATCCAGCTGCAAATGTAAATGTTCCACTACAGGTGACATTCTTCATTAAGTCCACCATGCCCCGAGGCAGTTGGCTTGTTTATTAAAAGTTTATTAACACTGAAAGTGTCTTGTCTCCAAATTGCACAAAATTTGACAAAGCACTCCCTCGAGTCCCCCAGCAAGACACCCGCCAATGTGAAGGAGATAGGAGTGGGTTCTCGAGACATGCGAACAACACACAGCCAGACAGAGATTCCTTGCTCTATAGTTAAATAACAAGTATTGAGTGAGAAAAGGTAACTGCTCCTAGCAACTGGTACTGCAGACTAAACATGATGACTATGTCACCGCAACCAGCCCGACAAGGCAAACTGACAAGAGGAAGAGGGAAGGAAATGAGGACGAGACACGACAGAGCAGAGTATAAAACCGAGTGACAAAGAGCTCAGGGCTTGATTGATATGGAGATGAGATGTTAAAGAATCTTGGAAATGTAATTCTGTCTGGATTTGTAAGCTTCTGAAAAACAGCATTCCAACCAACACAGGACTCTTCGGCTCTCCATTAAAAAATGATTAAAAATCTTTTAAGTTTGGCTGTTTCTGTTCCTCAAAAGGTCATCACTGGGTTATGATGGTTTGTAAGCTGTCAATGCTGCAAATGTTCCTCAAAGTGATGTCAAAGATTACCAAACTGCGCAAAAAGAACGTGTGAATTTACGCCGTCTCTGCAAGCAAATCCGCTAATCACTGTGATTCCATTGAAATATTGATTTTGGCTGGTGCGATTTTGCCCTTGTACTAAAAACCAGCTCATCTTCTGTTTATTCCAAAGTTATGAAAAATATAAAATGCATCCCTCTCAGTGCAGCAGAGGATTATTTTCCCTGTAAAGACTTATCAGACTCGGGGTGCAGAGTGTAACTAGCTGCAGGCTGAATCATTGTGCTGTAGCGGCTGCTTACACACACAGCAAAACAGACATGAAAATTCCACAAATTCTTACTTTAAGAAAAATAATGCAGATGCATTGCATTTTCTCTTTCAAGTAGACAAAGTCTGAAGCCTACATATGCATCTGTTTGGTTTAGTAAGAGCCTTTTTAGAGTGCAATTCTAATAACATGAGTGGGTGTACTCAAATGTATGTTGCCCAGGCTTCTCCATCCATGCTGTGAATTTCATGCTTACGTGCTTTTGTAGCTGTGTGGTGCACATGTGCATGTGCACACATGCATAAATATGTTCATGCCTCCAACTGATCATCCACATCTCTCCAGCCGTAGCGGTGATGAATGACAGCGAAGCAGCCATTAGCGAGTGCGCCCGACACAGAGAGGTCACGGCGTAATGTAGACCTCAACGTGGTGCGGTTGCACCATCAGTCACGGTCGGCGGGTCAAGACGGAAAGCAAGAGGGACGCGCTCGGGCCTCAAACAGATAAACGACTCCACCGCACCATGGAGGCAGCCATTGTTCTGCTCCGGACCATTGCTTCCCTCCCACCCTGAATAGCTGGGTGGTGGGGAGGGGTGGGCTATCTGTGGGTGGCAGTGGAAATAGACATGTACTGTGTGAGCACGCACACAAGGACGAGACTGTGTATGAGCATGTTGTAATTTTCTTCTGACAAGCAGGAGAAAAAGTCGTCAAAATAAATTGGAGTGACTGGCAACCCATTTCCTACAGAGGGAAGAACAGAAAGGGGGCTGCAGACAAGAAAGGAACAAGAGATGAAGGGAGGGTTCGAAGGGTGTAAGCGTATAAGGGAAAAAGAGGCAAAGCAGGAAGTGAAGATGTAGCAGGAAATAAGAGGAAAAGTGCAGAGCAGGAAGAGAAGTGAAAAGACAGGAGAGCAGTGACTACCTCTGAAAGGTCAGTGTCTCCTTTCTTCATTTGTCTGTCTGATTGAACTTGCCAATTAGCCACAGAGCTCTACACTCTGCACAGTGGATGGGAAGCAACCTAATGGGGCGGGAGGGTAGATAGAGACAGACCGGAGGGAGAGAATAGTTGAAAAGTGTATTGTTTGTGATTGCACTTTATTCCAGCTATTCAGCAATGCTCGTCTGACAGTCGTTCATATTGGATTTGAGATGGATTTGATTGAGACTAGTTTGGAGTGAAGTGGACTAAATGCAAAAGAGAAATCAGTGGGAGAAATGAAAAAAAAAAAAACAAACACAGAGGGAGAGTGAGAGAGAGGCTACTCAGGTCTTCCAATCACTGACAGGGTGATGGACAGGAGATCGATGAAGAGAGGATATAGTCTAACGACGCAAATTGGCACGAGGAAGACGGAAGGAAGGAAATGAGGAAGAGACATAACAGAGCAGAATGTAAAACAGAGAGACGGAAAGCTCAAGGTCTGACTGATGTGGATCAACATTTCTGGACTGAATCCACCAGTAGCTAATATTGCAAACACACACTGATGACATTCAAATTCAATTCTTTTAATTCTGTCAGGATGTATAAGCCTCTAAAGAAACCTTTTGTCCAACATGCAGCTCTCCAACTCTCCATACAACTCTTTCAAGGTTGACAGCTCCTTAAAGAACAATTCAAGCCTTTAAAAACTGAAGCTATTAACAGCAGCTACTTTCATTTCTAGCTCTACTCAGGCTTTTAATTGTGGTTTTGTCTTGTTTCAAGCACATCTAACGCCTTCATCGGCAACATCAGCCTTAGTTTTTACAAGAGTTCAGGCCAGTATTCAACAAGCGTGCAGGGAGCATTTATTGTACAGGAGAAAGAGAAAGTGCTTTCTCTCCCAACAGCAGCCAGAAACACAGAATGTAAAGCAGCCAAGAGACAAAAAATGTCTTCAGTTAGGAGGCGGACATCTTGATATGGAGTGGAGAAATAGTGTCACTGAAGACACCCCGTTGGCATTGGAAACCAAACCACACAGCAAACTTATGTGAGGAACTGGGTAAACGTTTATCGTTATAACAGGATGTTTTTTATGTTATGAAATAAAAACTTATCACATTATTATAAGGAACTTGTCTTGTTTTAACAATGTACTTTTCATCTTGTTGTGACATGGAACATTTCAATTTAAAATATGATAACTTACATTCTAATGACAAGAAGAGTTTCATGTTATGGTGGTTAGAGGGTTAGTCCCAGAAGGAGGTGGACTCGCAGTGATATATACTCAGGTGGTGAACTGGCATCACCATGATCCCAAAACATGGATACCCATCCTAATATCATCCACCATGCTCAGTAGCAGCATGTCGCCATGTCTCAACCCAACCATAAAGTTGAACTTAATCAAATTGTGTAAATGAGCCATATTCTTCAATTTATCCGTTCTCTGCAGTGTTTCCTCATTCAAACACGAGCATCATGTTATACAAATATAGGCTAAATAATCACGTTATAACACAAAACTTCATGTTATAACAATATGAGTAATAATAAGATAATTTGCATATCATCATTACAAGAAAAGTTCCTTATAATTCTACATTTTACTCCTTGGTGTACTGTGAAGACTTAAATGTTCAAATGCAATATTTGTAAATAATAACTACGACAGCAATACCTGGGCTTTGGGTACCGACTGATACCGAGTACCGATCCGATACTAGTGTATAATTAGTAAGTATGCCTCACTGTGTGGAAGTGACTGGGATCATTCTTTTATGTAAGGAGACATCAGGCCTGACTTACATATTGCCTTCCTAAATTTGTAAAACAAATACATAAATACATTATAATTAGTGAAATTTTTTAAATTGTACGGCGGCAACTTCGTTGGCTGCATGGTGGTGCATTGGTAGCAGCACAGCAAGAGTAGCAGGTTCGAATCCGGCTTGGGGCCCTTCTGTGTGGAGTTTGCAACTTCTCCCCGTATTAGCGTGGGTTTTCTCCGGGTTCTCCTGCTTCCTCCTACAGTCCAAAGACATGCAGGTTAACTGATGACTCTAAATTGCCCGTAGGTGTGAATGCGAGAATGAATGTTGTCTGTCTCTATGTGCCCTCCGATGGACTGGCGACCTATCCAGGCTTAGATTTAAGTAAAAAATGTCACATTTTCTTGGGGGAGGAGCTGCAAACCCAATATGCGTCACTGTATTATATGTAGCAGCACCCTGACTAGGACTCTGCTCCTAAAACCTGAATTAAGAGCTCACACCCCTCATCTCTGCATGTGTACCTGCCTGTCTGACTGGCCGCTGTTGATTCCAGCCTATGGACATCCTTTAATATATTATAGAGCAGTACTACAAATCACACAGGAGTAAATATTAAGTATTAACACTATATACAAACACATCACCTGTAATGTCACCGTTGGGAGTAGGCCTACTATAGAAGATGCATAGCCCAAATATATAAATATAACAATGAAATCACTGGTGATTATGACTGACCCAGTACAACATGCTTAAAGAAATAATGAATGAATAGGAATAAGTCGACAGAGATTGCTGATACCGGCTGATACACAGTCCAACATGTGAATAAGAGGAACACTGGCTCTTATTTCTTTCCATAACAAGCTCTGGTTATAATGTTTATGTCGTAATAATAATGTGAATATATCTTGTTATAACATAGACTAACCAGAGACAGAGAACAGAGAGAGACAGAGAGAGAGAGAGAGAGAGAGAGAGAGAGAGAGAGAGAGAGAGAGAGAGAGAGAGAGAGAGATGTGGAAAGTTGGAGCAGAAAATAAGATTCACCAACTCATCTGTTTCTTTCTTTCATTAAACCATCCATCCTCCACCCATTCCCCAGTCCTCAGTCATTGGACACTGTCTAACATACAAATACAAAACACAAACACAAACACACACACACACACACACACACACACACACACACACACACACACACACACACACACACACACACACGAGAAGTCATTGATGGGCACTAAGCATCGCTGTGATCTCTCAGTCAGTGATATCGATCTACCCCAACTGGCAGCCTCTCCCTCGCTCTCTGGCTCTGATGCACACACCCCCACACACACTGACACACTGATAGGAAGATGGCGATGACAATGACGGAGCAGTCTCATCCCGTTGCGGCTGCTGCGGAGAACAACTGGCTGGCAGATACTTCGGTGACATATTTGTGTGTTTGTGCGCATGGCTGCATGTTAGTCACAGCCCGGGGTTCAGCGTGCAAATACAGGCAGCTTTACGGCCAATACTCTGCTCCTACTCTGCTCCTACATTCAGATGATATCCAGACAATAAAACACATTCCTTTTTTTAATCTTTTCAATTTCCCTCTGCCTCTACATGGATGTATTGAAGCAATTAAAAAGCATGCCCCCTCTCCCTCTCCCTCGCTTTCTTCCTCTGTATTGAACATGACTGTATAGCAGTAATTAAGAGTGTGTTGTGTTACACACCACTGCTAATCCTGCAGAGCCAGCTCAATCCACTGTGTTAGCAGATTACCGCTCACGGCATGGGCTCTTGTTATTGTACTTCCGTGTGCATGCACACACACGCACACACACACACACACACACACACGTGCACACACACCGCAGGCTCTCGAAAATACACACACAATGAATTGTTTATGTGCCAAAGTGGGACTGCATCTTCTATGACACCTTCAGGCAATTGGATTACCCTGACTATGCAATTTAGGATGACAAGTGTTTCCTAAATCTTTGTGAGTATATTCATTGTGTGTGATGCCTAAGTTTGCATGTTAACTCGTTTGTGTGGAGCCGGCAGTACTACTACACAGGCGCCTCTGGCACTATACAGGCCCGTGTTTTCACTCTTTTAATGTTAAAGGCCTCCCCACAGAAATGACAGAATGACCAGTCCTTTCAGCAAATGCTCAATAACAACATAGGTTTATGTTTACTTAACGGAGCCCTTTAGTTGCTGTATGAAGAATGCTTTTGTCCGACTACAGCAAAGGAGAAAACTATGTGGTGTTATTGTAGAGACACAAAGACTGCAGAGGGAGGACGACTGGAATGTTTCCTACGGACAGTCAGACATTACAAAATAAAACTATTTTCTCATCTAACACCACAACAGTTAAGGTTTGGTAAGGTGTAGGCACAAAAACAACTCAGTTAGGTTTGGGTTAAAATAGAGTAAGCAGTTGGTTAAGGTAAGGGAAACGTTTCGGTTAAATTTACTTAGTTAAGCAGTTAGCAAAATTTAATGAAATGATGTGTGAACATAGAGAAGAATCTCTGTGATGGTCAGCATGAAATCAATTTGTATGTATTCCATGTAATCAAGAACTGGGAAGTATAGAAAGCCCCACAGGGAGGAGGTCGGGGTGGATGGGAGGACACTGAGTCCCATGTGAAACCACAAGTCATGTGATTTATTTGTCACCTAATTTCCATACTTGGTTCTAACCCAACTGCAATCTTTTGATTGATTTAAAGATTTATTGCCTAAACCTAAACAAGTCATTCTTTTCCTAAGCCTTACTAAGTAGCATGTTGCTTAAGCCTAACCAAGACAATCTATTTCTAAACTTAAATAGTATTTTTATTTTGAAAAGACTGGAGAATTAATCAACATGTCCGCCACGTGTTGCTGGATATTTACAGGAATAAATTCAAAATCAAAGAATCAAATGAAATTTTGTGACTATTTCACAAAGGTCAGCGTACAGTTGTGGCCATGATTTTAAAAACCTACAGTACATCAACTCTCACAGGAAGTGAATGTCAGCCTCGAAGTCCAATATCTTGTTGACTCATCCAACCACCCTGACCTCCGCTGTCTGAAGACTTTGTGGCTCTACAGCAATGTTAAACTACAAGATGTACTACTTTTTTTTTTTTTTTTTTACTTCCTACGGTTGGAGGTCTAGTCAATAGATCCTTAGCATAAGCAACCTGGAGTCACTCTTGTCAAATACTGCCGTCAGTGCCCCTCAGCGTCTGATACAGAGGCACTTAGCTTCTGTATAACCCACCACGCTTTCAGTTAACTCCATGGTAAACTCATCCATATCATTACTAGACAGTCAGAGCAATTGAGGAAGTATAAAGAATGAAATAACGTGACTTTTACCCCGGAGGCAGCTGTTTGTGTTCCATGTGAAACCAAGTCAACATTGACTTATTTCACCGACAATTTGTTACGTAATTTACGACTAGACAAGAGTAATTATTTTATGTAACAAATGTACTTACTAACCTAAACATGATCTTTTCATCAAGTACTTTTGTTGCCTGAACCAAGTCATTTTGTTGGAAGTTTATTTTGAAAAGAGGCTCCCTCAAAAGGGACCTCCTGGTTAAATAAATAAAAAAAACACACATGTGCATGTAATGAGCAAAATGATGTTTCCTGTAACACGAAGTATTTTAAAGCACTATGCATTTAACGAGTGGAAGCTAACTCACCCTGCCTGACGTGTCCCAAACTGATGCTAGAGGTGTATCATAGTTTAGATTAGGGACACAGACCAAGCAGGGATATATTGACGAGTTGGACATGAGAAAGTGTTGGCATACAGGTTTGTTGTTTTTGGCATTTACTGAAATGACAAATTTATTTATTTTTTTTCAATGTAAGGTATCATTTTTATATCCTATTTGGTTCAGATAATCAGGTACTTTATTGTCTTAAAAAAAAGGAAAGAAATTCAAACGATACCGACTCTTGTTTGGATACATTTTAACACATTTTAATGTTTGGTTGTTATGACTCTGGTTGCCTTTTGAAACCCATTGTAGCTACTGTGAATCCTAGCGAATAAAAGCCGCCATTCTTCAAGAAGCAGCAAGTCCCAGACCCCCTTTCAGATCCTACAGATGGTGAGGATTGAGTGGCGTATTCCTTTAAGGACAGCTTAAATCTCTAAAATAGTCCTCAGGGGCATGTCTCAGTTACCGTCAGAGCAATGTCCATGCATCCTTTATGACATTACCTGTCCTCCTGCCTGGTGTAATACAGGTAATGTGTTAACATTGTGTAGTACACACTGTGCTAGAGAGGGAAGCGCTGTATAAACTGATTTGTCTCTGTCGCCGTTGTGTTCACATGAAAGGGAGGGGAAAACAGATCTCGAAATAAAAGCACTGCATCACTTGAGCATGTTTGCTCACTCTGTTGAGTTAAAGAAATGTCAATACATTTTAGAAAGTCACTCAGGAGTCCAGCTGAGTCAAGTTAGCTTTGCAAACACACTCTAACTCTGGAAATTCATGGCAGGATTTCACTCACACAGTACTCTTCAGGTGGAGGTGGGGCCCATAAAAGTCCTGCACTGTGGCCTGCTGTAACTGGCAGCCCCTAGCCACCTTCACCTGGTAAACCCTCGGATACTTGTGATCCCATTGTCTCCTACATGATAACAGCCTTGTTATAACCTTACAATGTAGGATTTGAGAGAGTTTCATAAGAATCTCAATTTGCAGCATTGTGCTGTAGACCACAGCTTAAAACAAAGCTGCAATATATATATATATAAAAAAAAACCTCAGAACTGTAGCTGCAAGATGCTTTTTACATGAATGAAGTGACCTTTAAGTTTGATTAAGTATAAATAGAACAACAGGCTGTCTTTGTGTGCAGTGGCGTATGTTACCATGCAGTCAAAAATAAATTATGTAAATGGACAGAATGTTATTGTTGGTAATTTTATTGGAAGAAATGTTTGATGTAACTGAGCCACATGTTGAAACAAAAGGGAATCCATTGTCAAGTAGTATTTCAAACCGATCGCCAGACAAGAAAACGATTATTGGACTCCAAATTACATTCAACGCCAGAGTTTTTAAAATTCTCAGTCTACAATATTTGCACATGGAAACTACAATATAATTCATGAAATAGTGAAGGTTAATGGTTTGTGACTGGATGCAAACTCCAGTCTCCACTCTCATCCATCACCCCGACCAGCCTTACTTTCTACCATGCAACATAAAGGGCATACTGTACTACCTCCCTTCATTGCCATAAGATGTTGTAAGTGTTAAGTGCATAATGTCCAAAATGGACATAGTCTCTAGGATGCTGGATTGGGTATTTAAATGGCTGGCTGATGAGGTACTTCCTCTCCTTCTCTTTTTACTCACTTTTCATCATGGCACTGTGCCAGCTTTGTGGTGGAGTAATACCCCTTTGCAAGTGTATACAACACTTCAGTGACTTTAAAGGAAGAGTCAGACAGGATTAGTCGTGGAGCACAGATCAGCTGCAGAAGGAAATGAAGGGAGTTTGGGAGCCGACATCTCTACAATCACTTCTACTCTGGAAATTACACTACGGCCATGTGTATTAAGTAGGGCTGTCAATTGATAAAATATTGGAAATCGATAAAGATCTAGAAATGATTAATCGCAAATTAGTCACACATTTTTTATGTGTTCAAAATGCACCTTAGTGGGAGATTTTCAAGTATTTAATACTCTTAACAACATGGGAGTGGGAAATGCTGCTTTATGCAAATGTATGTACTGTATATATTTGTTATTGAAAATAAATTAACTCAAACCAATGACAAATATTGTCCAGAAACCCTCACAGGTGCTGCATTTAGAATAAAAACTGTGCTCAAAGCCTAGCATGGCAAACTGCAGCCCAACAGGCATCAACAGCTGTCAATGTATCAGTGTGCTGACTTGACTATGACTTAAATTGCATGTGATTATCATAAAGTGGGCATGTCTGTAAAGGGGAGACTTGTGGTTAGCCATAGAACCCATTTTCTTTCATGTATCTTGAAGTGAGAGGCCTTTAAAAATGGACATGGCAGTTTTTCCTTGCCAAAATTTAGCATAAGTTTGGATCGTTCTTTAACCTTCTTCATGACAAGCTAGTATGACATGGTTGGTACCATTGGATTCCTTAGGTTTCTATATAGTACTGGTATCTTCACTCTAGCTTTAGTACTGATCCTGCTACAACCTAAAATGGCAAGTTGTGAAAATGAGCTGAAGAAATTAGTGGTGTTAAAACATTATCATATTAATTTTGACAGCCCTAGTATTAAATGACAAAAGAACAGTTCCCACTAAAATTCCTGAACAGAAAAATGCCGATGTTCGGTTTCCCAGCCCGAGTGTTTCTGATAAGTGAGGCAAAAGACATCTGCCGCATAGCTTTTTTGATATATTTAGATTAGCTTGTTTAGTAGCCACCCAACCAGGACTAGTGCAATTTGTTTTCAGTATTACTATTACTGCTACTGTTCTCTGCAGCCAAATGGCTCAGGGAAAAAAAAGCAAATTTTTATTGGCTTCCAGTAGCACTGAACCTGCATGCGACACATGCACCTGCTTTGGTATCTTCAGTGTGTGAACTGCACCTGTGAGAACATAATGCTAAATGTAGAGCACAGAATGGTATAGAGCGTGAGAGAGATGGATGTGAATTTCCTCTGAACTTCATGCTGCTGCTGCTCTCCCAGTCCCTTCACACTGAATAATTGCAAAAATCCCATTGCTGGTGCAATATAACACAGAAGGGGATATAGACCTTTAGACCATTACATGTAAAATACATGATTTACACGCTTATTGTAACTACAAAAATTAACCTATACCTTCCTACTGATCCTTTAATCTTTTACATTTTCTAGTTTCCCTTGCATCCATCCTCACTGCCATCACTGCCATACTGAGATCACTGCAGCTCTGACCTTAGAATTTCCATTGCTTGCTTGTACTGTTGCTGTTGTGGCAGTCAGCTACTGTCAGTGCATAACTAAATGTAAATGGAGAGTGCTGTTGCAGATATGGCTATTACAGAGGTCTAATTCAAGTGATTTGCTGCTGCACTCTACCCTCCATGGAGCCGCTACGAGCTGACGGATCATCTGACAAACAACGTGGTACATGATTGCCAGCTCCACTTTCTGCACTGGCTGCTACCGTAGTGGACAGATAACAGATCGGGCACTTGTGGGACGTTATTTTGTGTGTGTGTGTGTGTGTGTGTGTGTGTGTGTGTGTGTGAGAGACAGAACAAGTGGCTTCCAATCTTTAATTTCCAACTTGTCTGTCTTTAATCAGATGAACTGACTTCCTCTGGTTCAGACAGGAAATCAATCACGGTGAAGCACACCAATCACACTTTTTTTTTTTTTCCAAAACATACTTAAAAGGGAGATTTGGCAAGAACATATTACTCTAATTAATATGGGAGTGGGTAAATATGCTGCTCTATGCAAATGTATGTATATATTTATTATTGGAGATCAGTTAACGACACAAAACAATGACATATATTGTCCTGAAACCCTCACAGGTACCGCATTTAGCATAAAAAACATGCTGAAATCAACATGGCAAACTGAAGCCCAACAGACAACAACAGCTGTCAATGACTTGACTATGACTTGCCCCAAACTGCATATGATTATCATAAAGTGGGCATGTCTGTAAAGGGGAGGCTCGTGGGTACCCATAGGATTTCATTCACATATATGGAGGTTAGAGGTCAAGGGACCCCTTTGAAAATGTCCATGCCAGTTTTTCCTTGCCAAAATGTGGGCTAAGTTTGGAGCATTATTCAACCGCCAAGCTAGTATGATGTGGTTGGTACCAATGGATTCCTTAGGTTTTCGAGTTTCATATGATACCAGTATCCTCACTCTAGCTTTAAAACTGAGCCCTCTACAATCTATAAACTGCAAGGTCCGTTAATGTAAAGAAATAAGAGGCGTTAAACAAAATTTGCTTGAATTTTATTTTAGCACGTTAACTTTGACAGCCCTAATGCATATCTAAATAAATCTCTATTTCATAATTGTGACATCACACATTACATCTTTGTGCTTTTGTTCATGTGTATTTGTTCATGTGTGTGTATACACTGGTCTGTTTCCTCGCCTGCATGTGCGACTGACACGATTGCCTTTTTGATATGTTTGTGTTTAAGCAACGCTGTGCAGGACGGGAGTTAGAAGACATATTCAGACACTGTCTATTGATCTGTTTGACAGTCTCCTCATGTCTTTAACACGCCGCCGGATTGCACAATCACTCACATTGATAGCATGAACCAGAGCGAGGGAAAGAGAGGGAGAATGAAATGAGTCTCCTCTGAAATAAAAAAAAGTGACGCTGAAAGAGTAAGTGAAGAAAAGGTGAATAAAGCAGGCATATATCAACAACTGTGGGGAAAAATGTAATAGGGTGGAAAGAACGGGGAGGGGAAAGGATCAGGGAGAGAAAAATGGGAACGTGATAATAATAAAAAAAAAAACAGCTGGTGTAAATGTCGGAAGAGATAGATAGCAGTGAGGGATGGAGGTGGGTGTGTGAAACCACAGGGAGAGAAGAGAGGAAAGGGAAATTATAGGAAGAAAGGAGGTTTGGTGGATTCGATGTGGGAAACAAAATCAGTGTGTGTTTGTGTGCTGTTTGATGCACAGACTGTGTATAAGAAGAGGACAGTGACGTTGGTGTTTTACATCATGGAAGCAAAGAAGGAAATGTGTCCACGAGACGGACAGAAAAAAGAGATGTAGAGAAGTAACGAAGAGGAAGCAGAGCAAAAAGGAGCTCTCCTGTGTGCTCAGCATATTAGAGGAGGTGCTGCGGGGCAGCGGTTAGACAGGGGAGGTCTGAGACACACACACACACACACACACACACACACACACGTTTGATCCAAACACGCGTGTACTGACCCTCCCACATGCACTCACAATTAAACGCATGCACGCCCACACCGTGCACAGGCACACGCGCACACACAGACATTAATTGATCCCGCTGCAGCAAAAGGCAGCAGAAAGGCGAGACATGAGGAAGCTGCCCTGTGGCCTCTACCCACACACACACAAATAAATAGGCTGTTCCTATTTACAACAATGCTCACTTTAATTAGGGAGCAGCTACAGAGGCGATATGATTTAAGCATGGCACGCGACCTTCACTGAGGAGCAGGAGGCACGGAAGGAAGAGGTTGTCAACATATTAACAGACACTTTTAACGATGTAGTTTTTTCTTACTTTTCTTTGTGAGTGACTGCTACAGGCTCAGTCACACACCACTTCACGAAATGGTCACAAAACTTGATGTGTTGATTTGGGTACATAGACACAATTTTTTATTTTTTATTTTTATTTTTTGATGGTCAGCACTAAATCAGTACATATGTGATTCGCATAACCGTGAGCTGGGATGTATAATGTCTGGGAAACATCATGTAGGGAGAAAGTCAGTTTGGATGGGTGGGTCAGGAGACCGGTGTTTGTGTTCCATGTGAAACGTCAAGGTTGATTTATTTGCCTCTTAACTTTCATGCTTAAGTTATGCCACTTCTGACAGTTCACTTCAATTATTTTAACCCAGACTATGATCTTTTCCTAAACCTACCAAGTAGTTTTGTTGCCTAAACCTAACTAAGTAATTTTTTCCTAAGCCTAGCTATGTAGACTTGTTGCTTAAGCCTAACCAAGTTGATTTTTTCCTACACCTAACTAGGTAGTTTTGTTGCCTAATCCTAACCAAGTCGATCTATTCTTAAAACTAAGTAGTTTTGTTACCTTAACCTAACCAAGTTGAACTTTTCTGAAACCTATGTAGTTTTGTTGCCTTAGCCTAACCAAGTTGATCTTTTCTTAAACCTAACTAAGTAGTTTTGTTGCCTAAGCCTCACCAGGTTGATCTTTTCCTAAACCTACCAAAGTAGTTTTGTTGTCTAAGTCTGACCAGGTCGATCTTTTCGTATAGCCATCTAAGTAGTTTTGTTGCCTATGTCTAACAAAGTTGATCTTTTCTTAAACCTAACCAAGTAGTTTTGTTGCCTTAGCCTAACCAAGTTGAACTTTTCTTAAACTTAACTAAGTAGTTTTGTTGCCTAAGCCTAACCAAGTCAGTCTTTTCATAAACCTAACTAAGTAGTTTTGTTGCCTAAGCCTAACAAGGTCGATCTTTTCCTATAGCCTAACTGAGTAGTTTAATTACCTAAGCCTAACCAAACTGATCTTTCCTTAAACCTAACTAAGCAGTTTTGTTGGCTCAGCCTCACCAAGTCGATCTATTCCTGTACCGAACTGAGTAGTATTATTTTGAAAAGGCTGGAGAAGAAATTGTCATTTGTAGGAAAATGCATTTAAAATATGTCACAAATCATCACAAAAAGGAAATTGTTGTCTATGTACATGAATCAAATAGATTAAATTTCATGACTATTTCATGAACTGCTGTGATGTGTAGGTATATACAACCAAAATAATTCTATAACACTATTTCTATCACATGGTCCTTAGTATGTCTTAAAGCCCTATTCATGTAAAAAAAAGCAATGAAAAAAAAATCCACACTGCCAAAGTCTCTTGGCACATTTTCACACCCAATTGGTTTAAAGTAGATATTTTGACCCCTAGATCTGAATTTGAATTTGTTTGAATAAATGAGAGTCCAGGATACAAGACCGAGACTGCAATGAGAAAAAGCTCAGCGTGTTTTCAAAGCAACCTTGGACCAGTGTGTTTGCAGTGGTATGAGAATATATTATGAGCCACATAATGGCAGGAAAAGCAATGATGCTCTTCCCCCTCCGATACTGATTTCATTTGATTACGCCCTAAGAACGCCATTAAAAAATTCTGACCATTTAGGGGAAAAGACTGCTGTCATGTGGCTTTCTTGATAAATTCAGGCTCACTTTGCTGTGTGTAATGCCACCAAAACCTTTGTGCAAATGCTGCCAAGCAATGAAGCACTTTCCCTAATTTGGATCAGAGTAGACAGATAATAGGTTTGAAAAATGTTCTTATTCAGGAACATCTCTGGGAAAACAAAGGCGACAGTGAGGACTCCCTGTCCCAGTTAGCTTGAGCGTAATTAAACCATCAGCTTCATCAAGCACCCTGCATCGTACTTAAGGTGATATCACATAAGAACATTTTAGGGGCTGATTTTGAAACAGCAAATCCGAGAAAATATCTGATCACTCAGAGCAATCTATTTGTAATCTGGAGAGCGAGATTTTCTGGCAAAATTTCATCAACCAACTGAAGACCAAACTGTCCTCAGCCCATACTATCTTTGAAGCAACGACAGATGGTGCCAAGTGGTGAAGCCAGAAATATTCAATTATGATAAAAAAAGTGAAGCAGTTGGATGGCAACACAATAGATTATTCTAGTTTGTGAACATGTTCGTACACATACATAAGGCTACAATATATGTATTATTCAATCAATGTGTACAGTTGGACTTTTAGTCAAAACGACAAAGCCAATCTGTCATTCTGTACATTTCCAACATTTGACTTTGTCAGTTCTCGTTCCCCACTGATTTATTTTGTTATTGTCATTGCCAGTCCTGGCAAATACTGCTTGTTCATTGGGAATTGAACTGCTTACACTATGCCTGTAAAATACGACAAAACGAAAACAATCCGTTATCACAATAATGGCAACACCTTGATAACAACATGAGACAGTAATTAATTTTCAGTTGTTTAATTTCCTTTTGATTGTTGTGTTCTGAGTCTGTTTCCAAAGCCGAGGCTTTATCTCCCAATTAACAATAGCGAGCCCGAATCAGTGCCATATTTTATCTTGGTGACCCACATCCCGTATCAAGGTTGGTTTCTATAAAACAAGATTTTTCCATTCTTTATCTCACGTTATTGAGATTCACATCACATTTTAGGACAGAGGTGTTGTGACCAGGAGCATTCCAATCTGACTTCCACTGTGCAAAACAAATTACTCCACACTCAAAAAAAAAAAAAAAAAAAGTTGACTTTCATACATTACTGCCCCCATTCACCTCTGAATTTCATTCCCCACTTTAGGTATAAGCATTCATTAATCTATAAACCATGACAGGCTGTGATATACCGAAATTAATCTCCCAGTTTCTCAAATCACCAAAGTAATATAAAGGACCGCAGTCTGTAAACAGTCTGACAGGATTGGTTCACCCATTTTACATTAGCTTTTATTAGCTACACGTTTATTTCACAACACCAACCTGCTATTTTCTGCACTGTGTGTTAAGAAACTAGAACATGCAGTGGATGCAAACAAAGTAATCATAGAAATGACCCGCTGTAAAGCTCTAGTACCTATTGAGGTACTAGAGTTGATATGACAGAAAGTTTTGGGTTTAAATGAGAGATGATGGGATGAACAATTTCAGCAGGGAAATTCAGGTGGGAAAAAAAGACCAAAAAGCTACAAGATAATATGGATTTGGTATTAAAGGCACTCTTACATCTATCTTACTGCTTTGCCTTTATAATAGTGGCATTTAAGTAATATGATGAAGGTCACACACTGCAGTTTGAACTATGCACTAATGTTGAAACATGTGGACCACAAAATGGCAACACAGCTGATGATACCGGTGCTGCTGTAAAATATGTAAACGGTGGGCCGTAGCTGAAAGGCACATGCCTGGCGTAAGAGGCCAAATTGTAAAACAGTCCAAATTCCATTAAAAAGGTAAGTGCAATGCTAAAAATCTAATTTATTGCTCAGAAATTAAAATTGATCTTGGCAAATTGTTGCTGCCAAATACAATGAATTATTCAAAAAAAATTTTTTGAAAGATGTAACTATGCAAATGGACTAACATTAACATTTGTCTGTCCTGCCATGGAAATGATAAAGGTGAATTGTGTGTTGTCACTGGATGGATGGATGGATGGATGGATGGATGGATAAATGAATAGATAGATAGCTGCTGTCCAGCTCTTGGCGTCTGTGACCTGCTGTTGCATGCCTGCTCCTGTTGATGGTCACTGCCTCCTGTTTGGCAAGCCTGCAGTCATCTGCTTTCTGGTCTGTTAAGCACAGACCACTGGTGTTATGTGATGAGTCTTTTTCACACCTTTCCCAGCACTGATCAGTTACAGCTTTTGGTAGTTTGCCTCTTGGTTTGATACCGCACTACAGCTGGCTCCTCGGAGAACAGGGCAACAGCGCCTAATTACATACTGATTGTAATGACATAATGAATCTAGCTGTAATAAAATTAAAGTTGTGTGACTGTGGCATCGAGAAAGGGGAAGTATTGAAATGGACACATACAGACTAGGCTGACCTGCATGGTATTCAACCTCCAAATCAGGAGTCGAATGTTTTGTTTTTTTCAAACGTAGCTTTATTTATAAGTATGTAATAATAATGTATAAGTCACAAAATAGTCCATGAAATGAGGAATAATCCCACAACATTATTCATATTTATTATTAATTTGTATTAGTTATTCTGAGATGGATATTGCTGTTTGTTGTGTGTACAGTAATGTGGCAGCATTACTGTCAAGGGCACTGAAACGGGGAAGATGGAGACAGATAAGCTTCAAATACATTTCAATATTTCTCACCAAAGCTATGAAGCCCAAAAAACTGTTTTTGGGGACTAAATACAGTACCAGCAGAAATCTACAGCTTATGCACATATCAAAGCAAAGGCACATGCCTCTTGCCAAGAATTAGATGAAAACATCAACACCACTTTCATATCTGTCCGATAAATTTGAAGCTACAGCCAGCAGCTGCTTAGCTTAGCATAAAGACTGGAAACAGGGGGAACAGTTAGCTAGTTACTCAATTTATATTTTAGGTTTTTGAGAGATTAAAACAAATGAGGTATAATGTGTCAGTTAGTGACTTTTACGGGTGCCTCTATTTTGTTACCGACTTTATGCCAAGCGAGGCTAAGCTAAGCTGAAGTCTCCCGGCTGAAGCTCCACTGAGTGTGGTGACAATCTTCTGATCTAACTCTAACAAAGTGCATACGCATATTTCCCTAAATGTAACCAGATTCCAAAATTCAATCATTTCATTATGATGGGTGATTATTGGAGCTGTCATTCAATTAAAATATTTAATCAGAAATTATTCACACTTTTATCTGTTCACTTTTACCCTAAAGGGAGATTTGTCAGGTATTTAATACTCTTATCAACATGGGGGTGGGAAAATATATTTGCTTTATGCCCATGTATATCTGAACAATTCAAAACAATGACTAATATTATCCAGAAACCCTCACAGGTGCTGCATTTAGCATCAAAAAATCTGCTTAAATCATAAAATGGCAAACATGAAACAGACCACAACAGTGTGTCAGTGTGCTGACTTGACTTTGACTTGCCCCAAACTTCATGTGATTATCATAAAGCAGGCATGTCTGTAAAGGGAAGACTCGTTGCGACCCAGAGAACCCATTTTCATTCACATATCTGGAGGTCAGACGTCAAGGGACCCCTTTGAAAATGACCATGTAAGTTTTTCCTCACAAAAGTTAAGCATAAGCGTTGTTTAGCCTCCATTGCGACAAGCTAGTATGACACAGTTTGCATCAATGGACTAGTTAAGTTTTCTTGTTTCATATGATACCAGTTTCTTCACTGGCTTTAAAACTGAGCTACAACCTAAAAATAGCATGCTGTGTTAATGCGTCACAGAAAACAGTGGCGTTAAAATTAATTTACGTTAATGTGTTATTATCGTGTTAACAGCCTTAGTGATAATGCAAATATAGGTGGTAGAATTTTACAATCATTTTTAGACAATACATACTGTAAGTCATGAGCCGACTATATTTTATCATTTAATAATTCATTATTAAGAATTTAACATTCAGTAAGTACAAAATGATTAAGGCCCTGTGGTGCACTGCTCAAGCTGTTGTTGATTGTTACATCTCTTTTACTGTTGTTGAACAGGCCGATCCACCGTATGTCCCTTTTACATTTTTTCAGTTAAACCTGTGCCCTTAGAAAAGGATCCATCTCTTCAGCCTCTGCCTCTCTAGTACATCTCCTCAGCCTAGCTGCCAGCGCTGTTAGCCTTTGCACAGCAGCCTCCAGGGCTTCAGTCATGCACATCACACTGCATACTTTACCAGCCAGGTCCTGTCCTTGATCATTACTACATCACTCTGTGAGCTAGCTGTTGACCTGTTGTCTTCATACTGTTTTGAAGCATTAGTTTCAAAGAGGACACTATGGCTTTGGCTGCTTACTTTGTGCACGATGTTACTGATGGATCTGTTCTGTGAAACGAGTATATCTTAAAATGGAAATGTGGGTTCTGTGCATAAAATGTGAGAAGAATCCATTCCCAGCTGTGAATGAAAGATACTCTGACACTAATACAGAGCAGAGGAAGGTGGCATTGTGAAGTTTCATGTACCTCTACACCATATATGTAGCATTTGCCTTCAACTCTGGTGACATGGATTCAATCCCAGATATTGTATTCGGTGCTGCTCTTGGGATGGCAATGTGACTAAAATACTAAAATATCTGAACTAGGGCTGTCAAAGTTAACAAGATACTAACGTAAATTCATTTTAATGCCACTAATTTAACACAACTTGCCATGTTGAGGATATAACATGCTGTTATAAAACTAGAGTGAAGATACTGTTATCATATGAAACTAGAAAACCTAAGGAATCCATTGGTAGCTTGCCCCTGAAGGACGCTAAATAACGCTCCAAACTTATGCTAAATTTTAGTGAGGAAAAACTGGCATGGCCATTTTCAAAGGGGTTCCTTGATCTCTGACCTCAAGACGTGAATTACAATGGGTTCTCTGGGTACTCACAAGTCTCCCCTTCACAGACATGCCCACTTTATGACAATCACATGCAGTATGGGGAAAGTCATAGTCAGCACACTGACACACTGACAGCTGTTACCTGGGCTTGAGTTTGTCATGTTATGATTTGAGCATGTTTTATGCTAAATGCAGCACCTGTGTGGGTTTCTGGACAATATTTGTCACGGTTCTGTGTTGTTAACTGAATTGCAATGATAACTTTATACATACATTTACATAAAGCCAGCACATTTGCCCATTCCCATGCTGCTAAGTATTAAATTCTTCACAAATCTCCCTTTAAGCTACAATTTGAAAAGATAAAAAAAACATGCAACTCATTTACTATTACATCGATCGTGATGAAATATTTTAATTGATCGACTGCTCTAATCTGAACAACTACTGGATGAATTAACATTCAGATTTGTACAAACATTCATGGTCCCCAAAGTATATTATCTACTGACTTCTCCTCCAGCAAGTCAAACCTCACTTGAGCAGTTAAGTATCTCTGCATACATACGTACAGACATGTATCTTCCCCAGATCACTGATCATAATAAGTTTGGTGGTCCTCCGAATTTTTCATCTAACACCATCAATACTTAAGCTTATGACCAAATACCAAAAACTAGGGCTGTTGCATCTTAGTTGATTAGTCAATCTTAATAATCTCTGGTAAACACAAGGTTTAAAGTGGTCCTTTTGTGTGAGTCTTTTTGGAGAAACTCAGTTTTACAGACCTGTTAAGTCAACTGAACGAATTGTCGACAACATCATATGACTGTTAGATGAAGATGAATTTCTTTGCTCGAGGAAAGCCTGACCAAAAACGGTGACATTTTCAGAAAAGCTATACCAACAGCTGAGATATGGTAGTTTGACACTAACAGTTTGTGTTTATTTAAACACTAGAGAAGTGCAATTTATGCACATTCAATAAAATATGCAAACACTTCCTGAAGAATTGTATGTGGCATAAGCCAAGTGGGACCAACATCCAGGACACAATAAGAATGTATTATTCTGGCAGGAACACCTCCCACAATCTCTGGTCATTAGCTGACAGCTGACCTTTTCAAACTTTAAAAGGTTTCTTTTAACACTGAACAGAAAAAAAATGTCCTTAAAATTAAAAGCAGTAATTATAAGAGGTAATTTCTGAAAGGTGAGGCATTGAAATGGCTACCGACATGCCTTAAGTAGCTGCTCATATCTGACATTAAACGCTGAAAAGATTGAAAGTTTCAGTTCAGCACTGATGGATTGCAGGTCAGGATACAAGCCTGTCTCCAACCATTTCATCTCAGACTGAGTTGGCAGCCTCTCCTGGTCTCTGCAGTGCATTTGGGTTCGAATGCAAATAAGCCAAACTGGTCCGTGTCACAAAATACGAAGAAGGCACTGTTCTTCAAGTGCAAATAATGATAAGCTATAAGAGTTTCTGGCATTGACAGATGGTGGAAGGAGTGAAAAGTCTACTTAAACCAATCACTTCCATCATATTTATCTTCTGCAAAGCCGGACAGCCAATGGCAGTGTAACAAGACTGAAAGGACCAGTGTGTAAGACTTAGTGGTATCTAGCTATGAGGCTGCTGAGGTGAAGATAGTCCATTTCTGCCAATAGATACCTGCAGTGGGTAGAAATGGACCAAATATGATTTAAAAAGTTATTTTTATAAAACAGTCACTACATCCTGACAGCAGTACATGAGACAGGAAATCTGATTTCTCTACCTTTTGGCGTCCTAATGGCATCTCCAAGATTTCATAAACCAGAGGAAAACAACCAATCAGAGCTGATCTGGAGTCTGCCATCCAGCTGCCGTCTATGAGCCAGCTGTCAATCACTTGCAGTCAAACTAAGCAGCGCTGATCAAATACGAATCAGTATCCTGTTACTGTAATGACCATTTCTCTTCTCAAATGTTTTCAGAATCATCTTGTAGTTACTGTTTAGCTGTAAAATGAGAAAGTTTGTGACCCTGCAGCCATGTTGAGAACAAACGAGAGAATATCAAGCACCACCCACCAACCAGAGCACAGCCAAAACAAGTTTACTATAGCTACCCAATAGACCTTAGCCCTTTCACTAACTAAGGTCCAAACGCTTCATACAAAATAGTAATCATACCTCAGTTCTACATGTGTTTAGCACCTTATTTTTAAACATTTTCTTTAATTTGCAAAGTTAACTACTCATTTTTAATTTCTTGTTTTGAACAAACCTATTCCCCTTGAATACATGGCTCTCTCTAATTTCAAACATCCTCTGGATACAGTTAGGAAGCAAATTATTTTATGTTACGTATATTATCTGTGCAGTTTTAACATCAACTAGATCACAAACTTTTAAAGTGAGTAAGTTAATAATTAGTTTGTTTATAATAATTTGATAAATTAACAGTTCATGCAGCTTTCTTCTGTAGCATGAAAAAGAAATTAGTGGTGGTTTTGGTATGTGTCACTAGACCTCACAGTAGGTAATGTATGTGTGGAACTATGAGAGAACAAACATTTTCATACTCCATCTATTTCTACATAATTTATCATTAGTTTTACTTGACTATTGATTTGCTTCTTTAGACTTTTGTTTGACAATTCTTGACTTAATTCTCTCTCTTCAGTTTCTGTGTGCACACGGCCCACATTGAGCAGGGCGACTGGGATCATCTGGCACACGCCTTCAATTTACAAGGAAATGGGATTCACCATGATAAGAAAACAGGTAGAAACATTTCAGCGGTTTAAGAAGACAACGTAAATCTGATGTGGACTTTTCTTAAGGACCTCTTTAAGGAACAAACTTAGGAGAATACTGGTGAATAGGGCACATAATCTATTTAAAATAATATGACAAATATGTTGCATTTTATGTTTAAACACTTTAACTGATATGAACTGTCAGAATTAAACTTATTCATTTAACGTTTACACTTTCAACTCCTCTCAGTGCTCGGAGCTTCAACTGATAACTGATACTCCATTCAGCTTGCACACTTGGAGACAATAAAACTACAGCAAGCACACATCAAATTTCTGAAAATCTATTCTTCTTTATGCTTAAAATCCAACATGCTGCATTTTATACCTTTAACTACCCCTTCCTCCCAACAAACTGTCCAACTGAGCTGTCTTGTTTACTGGTACCAACGTAAGAGTAACAGCGTTTTCCACTCTTCTCTGTGCTTACAGCAGATCATACAGTAAATTCTCATGCAGCCACTGAACCAGAGAAGTGTGCCAGGGAAAGCCAGCAATTCCGCATCACATTTGACAGTATCTGAAGTTGAGAACTGGGATTTCTACAAAGAGCAGTTGGGAAACCACTGGTGACAGACTTGGAGTCACCGACCATCAGAGGCACAGAGAACCAACTTTCTGTTGAAGCAAATGAAAAGAAAGAACAATCAGAAATGCCTCTGGAAGTGATGGCAGTGCACAGACTTTAAAAAATGTTGACGTTTCTTAATGAGCCATTTACATAAAAGGCACAAAGCAATGACAAAATCAGGGGCATTGGGCGCTGAGGAGAATAAAGAGGGGAATAAAAGAAGCGTTTAGGGAGTCAATGAAAGTCTGCTGTGAGACCACAGTCTCTGGATGATGAGCTGAACTTTGTGTGTGCTGACTGTGTGCATCTATGTCTGTTATTTTGTTTGTAGGACGGAGAAGCAAAATGCTAGGGCTGGGTGTTTAATCAAATTTTGTTTTCAATTAAGATTTTGGCCTTATGAAAACAAGATAATCAAGACAAAATGATTATTGTGCTGCATTCTGTTTTGCAATGAAGCTCTATGTTTGTCTTGTGTTATAAATCCAAAGCACACCTTTCTTTCACAGCAGGAGTCAGGTTAGGGAAGGCTCCCCACTTGCTCCCCACTGGGTGGCCCTCGCCGGGCACATATCCTCTGTGGTGGTTCACTATCACTGGCTCTAGGCTTGGAAAGGCCTACAGCATGATTGAGAGTGACAGAGCCCCTTGCTTTCCATGCTTTGAGGGTATAACTTTTGCCATGGCATCTCCATTCATCTATACAATCAATGATTAAATTGTGGACAATGACATTTCTGCAAACCAGGGATAGTTTAAATAGTGAAAAGAGACACACTGGATGGGTGGGAGGGGAGACTAGATGGGTCAAACAAACAAGACTTTCAACCAGGAGGCCGCTGTTCATGTCCTGTGCATCACATTACAATCAGTGATTTGTTTGTTTCTCATGTTCACAATGTTCAATGTCATGTCTATCCTTAACCGAGTAGTTTTGTAATCAGTCGTTTCACAATATGAACCACATGGCATTGCGTTGATAGTGTGATACAAAGCTGATATGAAAACATATTTATGAGACATATTTTTAGTTCAGAAACATCATCATTCATCATATCTGTGGTATGCAGAAATGTTCTGGAGACTAGGTTGTTAACTGAGAGCAAAAATCATTTACAAGCCTCCTAATTTTGGTCTCAAAGTGCACCAGTTTGATACTTGAAAATATAGACTACAAAATGTCTGCATGATGTTTACAAAGTCAATGAGTAATTCTGTTAAATAATCATGACCTCAATATTGCCTAAAACAATCAGGATTATTGCCGAGTATTATTGGATATTCATGTGCCTTTACTTTGGGTTTGTGTGGGTTAATGCAGTTAACCATCCATGTATACTCATTGTGTATGCATATACACATGTATACATAGAGGACCAAATGAGTGCTATTTATGCTCTTTGAAGGAACAAATGGATGCAGACTCTGTTTCATTTCGATAAACAAAAGACAAGTAACATATGCAGCTAACAGGCTTTCCCCATTGCCATCTGTCTGGGTATTGAATGGTAATCTGGCAACCCAGAACTCACAATAAGCACAATGTTGTATTTTGTGGGTGAATACACAGTTTGTATGTGCGTATGTGGGTGTGTGTGTTTGAATAAATGGATGCAAAAGCTTTCCATGTGCATTTTCCTGACTGGGAAGCCTAAAAACAGTTCATTTTGATCACTGCGTCAACACACTTTTTGTTTGCGGTATCTGCATTCCTGTGTGTACGTGCTTGGTTTCGTTATGAGTGGCAGAAATCAGTGTGAGATCAACTAACAGTTGTCTTGATTAAAGCCAGCTGCTGCTCTTCATTAAGCAAAATCCCATACAAGCTGTGTAGAACACACACATGCACACGCGATCTTCACACAGGCATGCACACACACACACACACACACCTACAATCAATCCTGAGTCTTTTGAACCAAGTGCTGGCCGATTTCCTGATATTCGTTCTCCATCTCTGTAATATTTATACCAACAAAATGTCTCATCCAACTTGTACAAAGCAAATAACGTTCAAGCTCAGGCAACTACAGCATTATGTTCTCATTTCTGATACACATCCATAACCACCATTTACACAAACATTTTAATTACTTAAGTTATTTAAGTATGTTTGCAAATTCTTTATTGAAATTGATCTTGTATTGTATTTTGTAAGTTTTGTGGGTAAGTTTGTAAGTAAATGTATTAAAATTTCTACAGTGCGTTGCTTTGAAATTAGCAGAGTTAAAACTAAATTGCAATTGGGACTGAAATAGATCTGTTCTGACAGAACAGTTACACATATAAAACAAACAAAATCATTTAGGATTAGCTAAATTTAGGAAAGTAACTGTATTGTAAATGTTACACCTAAAAACGTTTTGCTTGCCAAATGACTTTCCTATGCTATAAAAGTCACAAACTACTTAGAAAAACGTTCTTATTTGTTTTGCACCAGGAAATCCACAACACAACAGCTCTAATAAAACGGCACCAGGGATTGTCTTGGACATATAAGAGCAAGAATACATCTTTAGATCTGGCATGACAGTAACCAAAAGACAAAAAAGAAAGATAATTGAATCTTTCAATTACGTTAACAAAGCAGCCACTAATACCACAAAGTGCTGGCTGAACCTGGATTGAAAAAAAATACACTTCCAACTTGCAAAGGATTTGTAAATGAAGTGTAACACATCTCTGGCTGGAGCTTAGGAGTGCCAAACTGCTGAGTATAAACACTACAGCAATTTGTACTGAATACTGAAGAGGCCTTACATATATATATAAAAAAAACTGATAAAAACAATGAAGTCACATTGGAAACACAATTTGTTTAATTCCAGCCAATTGGCAGGTATTACTTCTAAATATCTAACAAATAACATTTTGACATTGTCACTAAAACAAATGACTCTGTAATGTAAAAGCTTTCCTAATACTGCTGAATCAACTCCCCAGTTCCTTTGCACAGCTTTTGGCTTAGTATTTTGGTATGCGGCATGTTCCACTATTACACAAGAAATTTGAATGCAAGTCTTTGTATTACTGCAGCACGATATTGGAAAAAAATATTTTGCAACATATTTTTTTCTCTAATATATATTACAAATTCACCCTGAATTTTGCAGGCTACATACAGTATTGAAGTAATGCATCAAAGTGGTGGTGCACTTTAAGAGAAAATTTTGTACTCTAGCTCTTACAATTTAGTCATAAACACACTGGTTATATAGATATGAATGGTGATGACATGTCAAAAAAGTCTCACAGAGCATAGTTAATGCGACGGGCTCTGTTCTGGGTGAGTTGCAGACATTCCCATAGACCCTTCGGACTGAGGACAGTCTGCTCAGGGTCAGCAGTCACACCAGAGCACCGTCCATGCCCTCAGGGAGAAAGGGCACAGTGAGCATTAAGTCCACAGTTCTGGGAAATGCTGAGTTGAGGTCCGGGTGAGAGGAGCTGTAGCTCACAGTCGGAGCTGTGAGTCACCTTCCCCCCAGGCTTTTCCAAGCCAACCTACAGCCGGTCGTGGTGCATATGGAGGAAATGCACCCTAGTGAGGACCAGCTAGCAACAGGGAGAGGATCCTCCCACAGCGAGCGGCTGTCTCTTACCTGCTGAGTTAAACCTCCCGGTCAGACTGCATGGACTGCCACAGGCCAACAATGGGCCACCGACTGTGGTGGGCCTACCTAGATTTTGATTTTACTTTGAATTCTCAGGAATGAAAACTGAATAATTCGCCCCTCTGGCATGAACGTGTGTAAATCTCTGCATAAACTATTCTTCAGTTTTTATTGATTCATTCATTTTTTGCCACTGCTTGTGTATTTCTTTCTCTTAGTACTATCCATTTCTCTCTTTGTCTCTAACTCACTCAAGGCTCTTTCAGACATACTGAGACAATGGCACCACTGTGCTCTGAAACCCGCTATTTCCAAAGGCTTGTGCCGTGCCATCGTGGCTTTTTGCTGTGTTAAGCAAAGCCCAACTTGGGCACTGCATGCTGTGAAGTGTGACGCCAGGAGGAAATGGGGAGAGGGCAATGAAAAACGGGAGTCGTCCATGAAAAGGGAGAGGGTTGACAAGTATGATGATGCTCTACATACTCCTCTAGAATCAGTATTGCATGTTTCATTGCATGTATACACTGTCTTTTGAAAATAAGGAAACAACTTGATAAGGTTTAGGCAACAAAACCGCTTGGTTTGGTTAAGGAAAAGATTGTGGTTTGGGTCAGAATAAGTATGTTTGTTATGTGGTTAAATATGTTAACTATGACAGGTTATGCAAGTCAACTTTCATATGTAACTTAAAATAAGTCAATGTTGACTTTAGGTTTCAATGGGACATGAATATTGATCAGCTGGGGTAAAGTTCTGTGTTTTTTCACCCCAAACATCCACCCCATCCTCCATCGGACTTTCTCACTCTTTGTACTACATCATCTTCCTTCACTCCCATCCATCGCTATGTCCACACAGAGCGCCACAGTTTGAAGCTTAGGGCCACTGATGAAGCTGCACTGATGAAGCTGCCATATTTGAAGACTTGAGAGTGAGAACGGGTTGCCCATGTTGCAAGAGTCCAGTGCAGTACCTGCTGCTTTGTTCTGAGCAGGTCAAGATGAAATGGTTAATATGGTTTTGAATAAACTCTTTTATTATTCGATTGTATAACATAATGTGGGTCTCGTGTCATAAAGGCTGTCAGAGCATGTGATCAGAGGAGTGTGAAAAAGTGTATCATATTAATTACCTAAAAGGACTGCAGCTGTGTCTTGTCTATTTTGATGCAATGTTTGTTAGCTTACTAGAAATGTTTAGACAGTGGTTATACCTTAACGGAGACATAAAAAAATAAGATATGTTAAGGAACAAGAAGAATATTGGTGTGGCTTTTTTAAAACTGAAAGCTCTGAAGATGGACAAAGAACTTGTGTGTGACTGACCAAATTAATCATTTAACTAATTAACCAAATTAATAATTTAATTAATCATTACGCCAACAGGAGTCACTGCAGTCAAAGAACAGTGTCAGACTGGCTGTTTTAGCGGGGGTAGTGGAGCAATCACTCTGTACTCTTTTAGGTGTTGGCACAATATTAAAGGACTTATGAAAATGAAAGGTTTGGGATATCAGAGGCTTGATGTGCATAAATACACACAAGTTTATGTTAGGAAAATAAAACAAAATAATAAAAAAAATCAGGCAATAGAATTCATTTTAATAAATAGCAGCTTTGCATTAAAATAAAACCTTGTGAACAGTGGAAAAGAAAAACCTGAGTGACATTTATTGGTGCACACAGGCAAGCTTGTCACTTACTGTAGGTAAGTATTAATTCCCCAGAGATGTGTCCTCAGACACAACAAGCCAACATGAGAGAACTGGCAGCGATGAAAGCTGACCATCGCCTCTCAGCCAAAAACTTGCATTTGAACACACTGCAGAGACTACAACCGACAGCCAGTGAGCATGTGCACTCTGCGCTTGCATGACATGAAATAACTCTCCACACCAGAAGGTGGCGGTAGTCTGTATTAATCAATAAAAAAGGGAAAACTGACTACTGAGGACGGATAATATAAAAGCCATTGTTATGATACATACATGAAACAAAGTGGCGCTTGCTGACCATTTTTACACCACCCTCACTTACCACTTAGCTTTATTCCAGATGTCATTGTGAAAATATCTGTGTACTGTCTGTGAATGTTCTCATTCATCCAGGTCATATTCATTCTGGCAACAATTGAATCGAAGGCAACTGGACTTAGATTTGCCTTAGAACTAGTCTGACTGACTGATCGTCAGACTAGTGGGGACTAGTCAGACTGTAGCGTTCGAACTGATGAAGCCACTTGGATAAGGGGCGAAACGTCTTCAGAGTCAAATCTAAGTTGCCTTCGATTCAATTGTTGCCAGAATATCTGTGTACTGGAATGAAAAATTAAGAGTCCTCTGTGTGTGCGCCCTCTCGTCTTTACTCGTTTGCTTGCTTTCCTCACTTCATACATTGATTTGTTTAAGCTGAACAGCCAATCAGAGCGACTTCTTTAACCGAAGAGCTCCGCCGGCAATTCAACATGCTGAATGGGCCAAAAAACCTTCGACATTGGCAGATTAGAGCCAAAAATGTGGGACACATCAAAAAAACAAGGCTGACAGTTGCTATTCGACAACCGACTGTCAGCTTGGTGTGTCAGGGCCTTAACTCCCTAACCCTAACCCCTAACCCTCAACCTCAAAACCAACTATTTATTCTAACATGGGGGGCTCAAATGGAAAGTGAGTACCCACATTGTTACTGAAAAGATTTATGTCCCCACAATGCGACTGTGTGAACAGATTGATGTCCCCACAATGTGGGTAATATAACTAGGCACACACACTCTAAGCTCCAACACTGCTGAAGTTCAGCAGCACTTGTGGAGTAGACCACAGACAGACTAGAACAAGTGATCTTAGATCCTGATATGAAAGCCTCTCTCAGACACACACACACACACACACACCTCGAAGAATCATACTAGAAGCTCTCTCTCTCTCGTGGTGTTAAACTGTGCCTCTACTCAAACTAAATCCCTGGAGTGAGAATGAAAATAAGAGCTAGAAAGTAAGAGAGCAAGAGGGAGAGAGGGAGAGAAAGCGAGACAGACAGAGAGAATGAGATGGGATTACAGGGATAATGCGAGCAGATGGAGGGAGGTCGAGGCTCCAGCAGGACTCTCCACTCCAAACGGATTAAACGACTTCAACAGAGCCACCGACAACCGAACGGATGCTGCGTTCCTCACGCTTCAGACACCGAGCTGAGCTGGGGTCTTTCCCCCCTCCGCTAAGCCCGGAAATGAAAACTTGCCGCCTTTTCAGCGTGACGCAGCAAACAGTTCGGTCGTGGAAATGTATTTCAATCCACTGCCCCACTCTTCCCCTCCTCGGGAACACATAAAAGGTTAGGCTTTTTGGCTAAACCATCCATTTAGGAAACATTTATGCTGATCCTCCTCCTCTTTAAACTTTGTATTAGCACACACCCTGTTAGAGCACTACTCAGCACAATTCAGACATAGATACACCCAAGACTAATTGCAGATTCAATCATTCAAACCAGCAGTGGTCAGAAAGCAATTTGGCCACATCAGCTACAATATCTCATATGTCTCTAATCTCCCAATACATTAAGCCACTTTACAATTATATAAATAACATATAACTCATCCTTACTGTAGCTGGTTCTGGATTACACATTCAGATGGACTTTCTACACCCTAAATATTCTCAATAAAATTCATAATAAAACAGATGACACTCCTGTCACTGCCTCTCATACATAGTATTTACATCTTTTTAAAATGAACAATAAATCCTTGTTTTGTTTTTGCTTTTCCTCCACCAATATCCTGACAATTTATTCTTGACAAAAATGTTATTATTCGAGCTGTCTCCCGTGTGTTTGATTCCTGGTAATTTGAACGAAAAAAGTATAATAATGCAGTCCATTTTAAAAAGATGAAACTAGTTTAACTTTTGACAGAGTGCAGGGGAAAAACATCGTCTGCTGACGCATTTCATCAGCTGGTGAAATTTGTTCAACTTACTTGAAATTGAAAACAAAAAATAAAAGTTTGGAGACCTGCCTACAAACAGGCATGTTGGGTAAATCTGGATGTGAAAAACATCCCAACAGAGGGCCTCCTTAAAATCAAATGGCAACTGAACGTTATGTTCTGTGAAGGAACCCTTAGAGGATGCTGTAATTCTGCAACAGCAAAGTGTCACATTCAACATTGAAAACATAATGGGGAGTGTAAATTAGTATTATGTGCCAAGAGCAGGCTCAGCTTCTTTCCTGCATCAGGATAATTCACATTACCAGACCAATAGGTCACATTGATTAGGTCACTCCCCCAGACAAATTGTCTTATTGAGTCTTAATGGAACAAACTGATCTGTTCCTCCAGAATGTTATACAGAGACAGAAAGACAAATAGATAGATCTATAGATAGCCATATTGTTTTTGAACTCTATATTCTGGTCTCCAGTGCTCAGTGTCACAGTCAATTAGCCCAGCGCCTCATCTCCTCACACATCCTTTTATTAATGTGAATATGACTGCATGTTAACTCACTCTCTGTCTCAAATCTCTTTCCACAGGTGATAATTAACCTGTTGGTACAGTGACCGTTACCCGCCATGCTTCGACAGTACTCCGACAACCCTGGCAGCATCTGTTGCAGCTGGCAACAGACACACTCACGCTACCCTGATTTATCCAAGCACATGAATCATCATCAGCACTGATGAATGTCACTCAGTTTAACCTCCTCTGTAAACACCAGACACTCTGACACTGCTTAGCCCTGATTTTTCACTGGGTTGCAGCAAGGATTGGAACTGGGTACTGTGTGGATGTGAGGCCTCATGGGAATACTGATGTTGTAAACTGAGGTAGCAAGGTTCCCTCAGTGGTTAACATTCACTTACCACAGCAGCAGGATTTCTAGTTCATTCACACCTCAAACATCAACCTTGATTTCAGGGTGCTGAATACATGGCTGCTCTCTGACCCTGCTCCAAATACAGAAAGTTTCAAATATTAAGTCCCATTGGACCAAATTAATAAAGTATAAGTAACACTTACGTATATGTGGTTACCTTTTCCGCTTTATTACCAAACACATACTGTATCTTATCCATTTTAATCCATTTGGGGAAAATTTTTGGGGAAGGACATTCGCATCACAATCTCATCAGCAATGATCTGAAGCAAGTTTATGCTCTTTGTAAAGGCACTCTGCCTCTCCGTGCGTATTTACGCACACAATACACTGTGCCGAATTCAACCAAATGACACTAATTATGACAAATTATGTTTGCGTATCGCTCAACGCGCCTCGCAGGGGCAAGGATTGTGCGCACAAACCGTCGTGTTTAATACGGTCTCTCACTTTCGCTCCCTCTCTCTTTCACACACCATCACTCACCCACACTCACACACCGGGTCCTTCACTCAACACACACGCACGCACGCCCGCACGCACGCACACACACACACACACACACACACACACACACACACACACACACACACACACACACACACACGTGTGTTTGGCCTTCCGCTCACCTCTTTTATCCTGAACTCTGACGCTGATCTCCACCAGAGGCTCAGTCTCTCGGTCCAGTCTCCGTGATATGACTATATCCCCGCTGTCCCGGCTCACGCTGACCGGTGAGCTCTCCTCGTCTGGCTCCACCAGCTCAAACGCTGCCGACTGAAACCTCACCGGGTTCAGGTTCATCACCACTGAACCGATTCCTGCATCCTCGGACACGTTGATGAAAACTGGGCTGTCTGACTCCATCACAGACCTGGACCTTCGCGCTGGTACTTTAATTTTCCTTTTCCCCGGTTGGGAGTTCGGGGAGGGCGCCACGGGCCATTGCCGAGGATTGATCTCAACGGCTATGCTCTGGCTCGTGCGGGGTGGCCACCCGCGGTCCCGGGCAAACACTTTAAACTTAATCGGTTTATCCAGACCGAGGATGGAGTCCACCAGGAGAATGTCTCCGGTTTTGGGCACCGCATAGAAACTCCCGTTTTTGGGCAAGGCGAAGTAGATGAGCTCCGCGTTCTTACCGCTGTCATCGTCCCGCGCGGTGACCGTGTAGACCGCCGTGCGGAGCGCAGTGGCATCATCCAGGCTCAGTTTCACATCGGCGCCAGGGAAGGTGGGCTGGTGGTCGTTGGTGTCCAGGACGTCCACCTTGATGGACGCCACCTCAGCGACAAACGGAGACTCCTCTTCCACTTCCCGGGAGAGTCCCGCGCACTGCCCGCAACACAAACCCAGACTCAGCGAGTACTCAGCCCGCTCCTCCCGGTCCAGAACCCCAGAAGTCTTCAGTAAAATATGCCCCCGTTTGTGGTGCGCAAAGACCCGGAAATTCTCCGACCCGTCTCCCAGGAGTTTAAAGTGCGCTGCAAATTCCTCGGTACCGCACAGCATCTGCCAGTTGAGCCGCTTTAACGGGACGCTCAGCCCGTTGACCCGGGAACCCGGAGACGAGTTCTCAAATACATGTCCGTGAAAGAACGGCACCTGCTCCACGGTCCTGTTCCCGTATGCGCACGAAACCAAAAAAGGTAAAAACGCGACCCAAATCATGACTGTATGTCTCATTGGCTCCACTGCACTAAAGCGCTCGTGCCACGCCGAAATCCATGGGTGCACACGTTCCTTGGGGGTATTTCTCCTGTTTCCCTCTATGATCGAAAACTTCCATTAAATTGGAACGCAGATATTTGTTGGCACCATACTTCATCTCGACGCAGGAGAACTTTGTCTCGGTGTTTGTGTTGTGCGTCCTCCTCCTCTCCTGCTCTCTCTCGTCTGCTGTCTCACCAGCAGCGCTGTCTGTGTGTGCGCGTCCCACGAAGAAAAAAATGCTTCTTACAGCTCGAGTGCGCGCTTACCTCCGTTCCCTTCCTCGCTCTATTTTTTTTTCGTGCGTTGTTTCCGGCCGATCTCACACGGGGATCACACTTAATCTGTCCTGCGTTTGAGTTGCTGTAAACTGTGTGCAGCCACAGACGGGCTGAGATGAATCAGACCTCTTATGAGGAAATCAGTCAGATGTATGCGTGAGACGCGGTTCATCACGGGGATATCACACACAACCGACTGTTTTTACGCATGCATTGCTAAAGCATCCAGCACAATGCATCTGTAACAGAGTGGTGCAGCGGGAACGGATTCTGTTATCGGAAATGAACTTATCAGCAAAAGAGCTGCGAGTCGAATCAACTCGTGCGCGAGCGCAAACACCCACACTGCCACAGCCAACAGCGCGCAATTTTGTGTGTGTGTGTGTGTGTGTGTGTGTGTGTGATGTGTGTGTGTATAGCCCGTGTCAGGGGAATCCTCAGGGAAACAACCCGACCTCCCGTCTCCCAGTGATCAATGTCCAGTCTTGCACGTCCGGATCCATCACTCCTCTTTCCAATAACACGTCAGTCCATTGGATTAAAATAATGTAAAAATCGAACATTATAAAACGCCTCCAGGGGGGCAAAGAGAAAATAAAGGCTTCAGCTCCAGGCAAGGACTCCAGAGCTGTCTTTATGTCAGAAGAAAAGTGCCCCATTTGAACGTGTTCATCAACCGCTGTTTTTAGTTGGCTTTTATCTCCAGGGGTCTGTGAAAGTTGCAGGCGAGGTCCCCAGCAAAATGAAGAACATAATTTAATATAATATACAATCCCTTTCAGATATCAGCTTTCACTTTCATATCTCCTCCCCACCACTCCATTTGGTGGGGAGGAGAATGTGGATTCCTGCTAATAAATCGGAGTGTTTGTGGATCCAAAGCATGCTGCACGGTCATTATCTCATCTAAAGCACCAGTCTTCAGTGTGCTTTTTGAACTTGTGTGCTGTTTGAACTCCTACTCACTAAAACACTGCAACCTGTGCAGTTTTAAAAGTTTTAAATCAGCAGCAGTCCTTGGATAGCACAAGTTCCAGGCTTTACACTCAAACCGGGTTCGTATTATTCAGTCAAAGTCTGGTTTTGTGTGGGACTGAATTTCCATCAGTGTTTAGCATAACATTTACATTTAGGATGTTAAGATGAGTTCACTCTGCAGTGTTTCGGAAGTGACTGCAACAGGTTTGATATAAAAGGATAGGCTACATTGGCTGCAATTAGGAAATCAAAGATAGGTTGTCCAAAAATGTAACACGGAATGACTGAGCCATTACCTTGACTTAATCATCATCATTATTATCTCTGCCAGGAGATTATGTATTCAGTTGTGCGTGTGTGTCTGTCTGTCTGTGTAGACGTGCTAGCATGTGTGTGCATCTCTGTGTCTGTCTGTCTCTCCAGGGCTAATCTCACATACTGCTGGACCCATCAGCCTGATATTTTTAGGGATCCACTGATAATGGATTGGATATCAGGCCGATACTGACTCAAATACCTGGTTGGATGTTGGTGACAGTGGAGCTGATCTATTAAATTCAATTGTTTATATACTATATACGTAAACTATACAATAAACTGGAATTTTAATTGCTGTTTAAGTTTTGACCAATTTGTTGCTGCATTTAAAAGGTTTACACTTGAATTGTAATTCCTCTAAATTTAGACAATGTGTTACCAAGTTGTTGGTGAATGATTTATTATATATTAATAATATTTAATTACAATTCAGTAAATGTCTATACATTTATTTTTTATCTATTTTATATTTAATATAAATAAATATATATGTATTTATTTTTTGATATATTTATTTGTCACGTTTATGTTTCAGGAAAGCAATGTTCAAGTCAGACTTGATGTTGCCTTACACACAAAAGAATGATCCCAGTCACTTCTACACAGTGAGACATACGGCTTATTAATCAAATACTGGTATCGGATCGGTACTCAATATGGATACCCAAAGCCCAGGTATTGCTATCGGTATCGGGATCGAAAAAGTTGATTCGGTACATCCATAGATATTTTTTTGTGCTCATTTATGACCGTACGCTCAAGGGGCTCCTTGTAGTTCCAGTGATTCAAACTTTTTAAAAACCTATTTTATTTACTGTTTCATACCATCACTGACTGCCGACTCCTCACTACTCTTAACCAGCCGTAGGGGCCACAAGAGATCAGCAACTTTCAGTTTGAAGTCTTGTTTCTGCTTTGTATTTCGGATTGCTCCTCCATTGTTTTGCATGCCTAGACAACTGCAAGTATGTATATATGTATGTGCAGTATGTATGTACAGCTGCCGCTTGGGATATGACAAACTGAACCAAGCACTGGCTAAAATGGCCTACAACACGTTCTCATGACTTAGGAGACAACAGCATAATGTAACTGTGATTGGCCCCGGTGCAAATTTTTCTTGGGCCCCAAACACAAGCACACGCTCATGCACATATATGCACATAAACACACAACCACTCCAAACATTTGCAAAGCAGAGAGTTATGCCACTATGCATCTCCCATACTGCAAACAAGCCTTTGATCAGCACCACGGACAGCAGCCGGGGTGCCAAATTTCTATCCATCGTCAACCGCTTATCCCGTTGTCCTACAGGTATCATTAACAACACTGCCATATCTTTTTTTACTGGAATGTCTTGACTTTGAGCGACGCAGCGTGACATGGCAGTTTTGAACTTTTGAACTGAACTTCAACTTTTGTCAGATGCCCAACTGTTTCTATTTATTCCTGTCGCTCACCTTGAAATCGCCTCAGTGGACTAGGAGTGGCTGATTGGTGAAGTTGACATGCATTATTTATACAATACCTTAAACGTGTGTTTTCTGTGTAGAACGAACAAACAAAGGAAGATAAGTGGTTACGTCTCCAGCCTTATCTCAAGCTCACAGCTGATGTAGCTTATGTGGTTTGTTTACATGACGTGACAGAAGTGCATATAACGGATTCAGTGTGGACATGTTGTAGGAAGGGGATTTTTGGGCCCCTCTTGCACTGTCAATATTTACGCCACTGGTAGGAGGCAACCTAGGTAGCTGTTTACGGCAATGTCTTATGGTGTGTTTGGCTAACAGAGCTAACAACTAACAGAACTAAGCACACAGCAGGACAGACATGTTCAGAGGAAGCGGTAAATGTCAACATGAGGTGTTATGCAATGTACCGCAGTTAACTATGCAGTTAAAACTGTTCACAACTGCAACCGTAATCCGAGAGAAAGTACGTTTCCCTCGAAACATAATTGAGAATGCAGTTGTAGACTCACCTGGCAGAGATCTGTATTTTTCTAGTTGTACCATACTGTATATTAACACCTCAGGCATCCATCCAATACATCCGTAGGCTACTACACAAATTCCTATAAATAAATGAATGTTGTATAATACACCTAGTGGCCTTGGCTGAACTTGATGTTATTTTTTCCTACGTGAAGCAAATATAATGCACCAGTGAGCTGTAATAATTTCACTTGTTTAAAGCAGCTTTACGTGCACACTTTAAATGAGTGACCATGCTGAGCACGCTGAAATCATATCGCCACTAATTAGTCATTTTATTAGACTTTTGGGGCTGTTCTTATTCCCAGGGCTTAAAATACTAATGCTTTGTCATGTCCGTTGGCATTCAATGACGCCACATGAAGCACCCTTTATTGGTAGTATCAGAATCCGGTTTATTAAGTATATACACACATGGAATTTAACTCTGGTTTTTATGCAGAATAAAAATAACAGATTAAAAAAAGTATCATAATAAAAAGTAAAAATATTATGTCTATATATAAGTCAAGTGTTTGGAAGTTGTGATAATAAAAATAGTGCAAAGAAATAAATGTTGGATGGACTGAATAATTTCATACAGCACGTACATGTTGAGATGTCTATATACTGTATGTACAGTGAGTAGGATTTTATATTTACAGGGACAGGTATGTAGATATTACAGTATGTGAATAAAGTGACATATCATATGTACATATTACGAAAAAATGTGCAAAAATGTGCATTAAAGACTGTGATAATTATAATCTAAAACAACAGCAACGAGATGCACCAGGCTTTCCATCAACTACAATGTAAATCCATCCAGTGCTACAGTAAACGCTTTGAAAAAGTGCAACGCGAGTGACGTAGTTTAAAGAGCAAAGAGACACAAAGGGTGGTGGATGGGTCCCATGCATTAGTTTCACTTTCACGTTACAATCAGCCGTTTGTTCGTGTCCCGTGTTCACAATGTCAAGTCGAGGCGAGGGGTTTGACAAAGCGTCAGTAAATAAACCACATTCTAATGACACCACTTAGACTTAGAAAAACTAAACATCTGACTTTAAATAGTTTTCTTATCAGGAGATTGAGCACATTCATAGATTTGTTGTGATTACAAGCATAGTTACTAGTATACTTTTCACATCAAGACTTAACATACAAACCACATGATTAGTTGATAAAATAGGATGCATTTATTTTACATTTATTATGACTAGAAGAAAGGATATTGACTCTTCATGAATACGATTTTGGACTTGATGTACCCTGGAGATTAAGATCCTATCTGGATAATACATTTTGTGTGAGAGCTCTGTTCTGTACATTTATCTCTGATGTTGCATGTTATTGCATTGTGCAGTACAGTTTTGCGTTATTTTGTATGGATTTGTCCTTTGTCCTGTTCAAAATTTGAAATCTATTAATAGATGGAAAAATAACAGCTGATATTTCTCTGTGATATATCTGTCACATGAAGCGTATCGTCATAAACAAATGTTCAAAGCAAAAGCAAGCCAAGCAGGAAAAAGCAAGCGGCAGACAGATAGATTTGGTCAGCTGTTAAGCCCGACTGTGGAGTAATATTCCCCCACTGAGGCAGCGACAATGGCCCAGTGAGCACCAGACTGAATCATCTCTTCCTCTCATCTCTTTGTGTTTATGTGTGCATCTTTGTATTTAAAATAAAACTCAATATGTATAAAGCCTCCCCTGGAAATGTTTGCTTATTCACATCGCAGTCTTCAGTCTGTCACTATTACTGACAGCTTCTCAGCTGATCACGTCTCTGGAAAAGTCACATATTCCAGTCCGCAAGCCATTTGAAGACGCCAGTGCTGAAATCATACGACAAACAACACTGTCACACACTTGCTATTAAACTGAACTTCTTCGAGTGTCACTTTGCTGAAATGCCAATGGGCAAAATAACACGATTGCAGTACCACTTTACTTCAGTAGAGTCAAGGAGGTTTGGCAGGGAGAGCAATGTTCAGAGGGTCAAAACACTTGTGGGTTGAAGTGTATGTAGCTGACGATACCTGGCAGAATACAGGAATATGATAGCTTTTACCATATACTTCATAAGCATTAAAGGTGTTTTTTAAACAAACTTTTAGTTTTTTTTTTCCATGTCCATATGTGTTTTCTGATTGTCAGCAAATTCCATCACCCATCTCTTACTACTTTATGATTTTCCTACTAATGACTACTGTCTGTGGCACTCAGGCCCCAGCTCAGTGTTTTTTACTGATCACATAAAAACAAGTGCAACTGAACCTCCACTAAGCCCCCCCCCCTTGGTTACTGTTGCTAGGCCTGTCTAGCTTTGACATCCAACATGTCAATAGAGTACTACAGGAATGAAGCCTTAAACCTGGAAATGAATTAGCCCTTTCTCATCTGTAAGGAAATGTCTTTTTTTTTTTAAAGCATTTCCAGTTAGATGCCTGAATTAAGGACTGTGGTTAACACAAGCTGTAAAGATTTTAACGTTTTGTTCTAAGATATAAATTAAATCAATATCGTGAATTTGTTTCATGTATCTTCAAGGCGTTTGCCATCTGAGACAACTAAACGCAGACTTGTCTTCCTTTACAGCCTCGTGGTGTGGTTAGTTTACAGCCTAACGTTAGCTTTTTACTTCTGCTGATCGCATTCACGCTTCAAAAATCATAGAGGTGGTGTTCATTTCTTAAGATTATCTCACTGAGCAAAATGTGTAAGTATCATAAAAGTTTGTTTGTCACAGTGTTCATTTTCTGCAATAATCCAAAACCAAATGGAAAATTGGCTTTTTGTTGAGGGAACCCAGGGTGATGACCTACAAAAATACATCACTGGAGCACTGACGTTTTTAACGATATCAGGGAGAGATATTCCTGAGGAAATAATAATGAATACTATGAAATATCAGAGAGAAGAAGACAAAAAGGATTACAATATGCATTTGAGAGCTGCATTCATGATATAAATACAGTTTGTCTGTGGAGTATTGTAAATGAAGAGGCCATAAAACTAAGGGGAACGCTCACCAGTCCCAGTGCAAGCATCTTGACAACTTCAGTGAACAACACATACAGAAACATACACGCTCTTGCACAGTAGGATAAGTCAGTGTATTGTTTAAGTTTAAGCTAACATTTAATTTTGACTGCCTAACATAAAACTGAAGTATCCCACTTTAAATTACGTGAAAGTTTCACCATGTACAGCCAGCCGAAAAGTGAACCACAATCACCTGCCAATCAAGGCTGACAAGGAAATTAAGGAACAACATAGTTCCTGTTAAGCAGGGTAGGTTTTTAGTCACTGTTACAATGATTAAAAAAGAAAAGCAGCATATGTGCAGTATACCTTCAGTAGCTTACATAGCATTAATGCTAGTTAATGATGCGCTGTAACGTTACGCTGCTCATGTTAGCTCCACAGGTTACCTCTCCGGGTAACAAGTAGCACTATTACACTGTTAATGTTTAACCATGACTAGCCCAAATCTACAAAACCAACCTGAAAATGCAAGAAATCTGAAACGACTGCATGATCGTCAGTGGAACAGAGCTGTATAGTTCTTAGACCGTGGTCGGAGTCAGTCGCTGCTATGCTATGATTGGCCAGACTGAGGGGTTTGACTTTTGGGGACTGTTTTTAGTAGTGAATTAATCCACATTTGTTGTTGCCATGAGTATTTTGGGGCAACAGGTTGTTGTTTGTGGACTTGAGTCAAAAGAAATATTGCTTGTGTTCATGGTAGTGGCTCATTAATGTGTATTTTTATTGGACAACAGTGGATCCATGTTAGAGAGGAAGAAGCTATATTAAGCTTTGGATGCACAGCCAAAAGTGTTATTTGCAAAATGTGTGACAGTAAAACTCAGAGGATTACCAGAATTGTGCTATTTGTTTTTCTCATATTTGTGTGATATCAGATGACAAAAAAGTGAAACTTACCCTGGATATTAAATGCAGTATTTTTTTCTTATAGTCATTGAAACTACAGTCAGTCAGTGTCCTAGCTTTGTGTGAGGGCTGTAGGTGGGATGAGGCAGATACCTTTCTGCAACAAGACAGGGAATACAACTTCTCTCAACTCCAAGGTGGCATTATTTACATGTTTACATATGTTCTTAGTTGGCTTGCTAACATTAGCCACTGGCAAACTAACATGCAGGAATCATGGTGAATCAATGGCTGGCTGCTCGTAAAATCCTGATCTCACATCTTTAATTCTACAAGTGTTAAAGGGGACATGTCAGGCTTATTTCCAGGAGCATACCTGTATTTTGGGTTTCTACTAGAACATGTTTACATAATTTAATGGTCAAAAACCCATTATGTTTCTCATCCTGTCTGTCTGAATATACCTGTATTCACACTCTGAATCGCGCTGTGTTAGCACCTGTCTCTTTAAGACCCCCTCCTGAAAAAGCCCAGTCTGCTCTGATCTGATGTTTCTGATCTAGGCAGCCCACAAAAACAAAAACAAAAAACAAAAAACAAAAAAAAAAAAAAAAGGTTGTCTTACATCACAGTTTGTGGGTTAGTTGGCACTCCAGATCAAAAAGTGAGTTTTTTTTAATGATACGTCCCTTTTAAATAAATAAGTCGGACGAATAACGGAACGTCACGTGACTAATTATTTTAGCAAACTGGTAATAAGTGAAGTAAAATGTAACGTCTTCTTCACTGAGACATATTTTATTTGATTCAGTTCAGTTAGGTTCCTTTTAGGGATGCCAATCAATTAAAATGTTTAATCCTAAATAATCCTGATAATCCATATTAAATTACGATTAATCACAATCTGTAACAGATACTCTCACCACTCCCATGTTGATAATACACGAGTGGTGAAATATGGTTGCTTTACGCGAATATATGTGCAGATTTCCATCCACCCATCTGCAACCAGCCGATCCCAGCTGGCATTGGGCGAAGCCGGAGGTCACCCTGGACAGGTCACCACACAGAGACAGACAACCATTCACGCTCACATTCACACCTACAGGAAATTTAGAGTCATCAATTAACCTGCATGTCTTTGGACTGCAGGAGGAAGCTGGAGCACCTGGAGAAAACTTTGCAAATGCAAAATCCAAGACGGACTAGAATCTGCGACCCTCTTGCAGTGAGGCAACAGTGTGAACTATTGCACCACCATGCAGCCCATGTATAGATTTATTATTGGAAATCAGTCAATAACACAAAACGGTGACAAATATTTTCCACAAACCCTCACAGACACTGCATTTAGCATAAAACTATACTAAAATTATAACATGGCAAACTGTAGCCCAATAGGCAACTACTAACTATCAGGATGTGTCAGTGTGCTGACTTGACTATGACTTGCCCAAAACTACATGCGATTATCATAAAATGGTCATGTCTGTAAAAGGGAGACTCTCAGGTACCCAAAAAACCCATTTTCATCCACATGTCTTGAGGTCAGAGGTCAAGGGACCCCTTTGAAAATACCCATGGCAGTTTTTCCTCACCAAATTTTATTGTAAGTTTGGAGCATTTGTTTGCCTCCTTCATGACAAGCTAATATGAAACGGTAAGTTTTCTAACTTCACAGCAGACAAGTATCTTCACGCTAATTTGTGCCATTAAAACAAATTACATTAACGCTTTATTATTCTGTTAACTCTGACAACCTTAATTCCTTTTGTATGTCAGCGGCAACTTTAGATAACTCTTGAAGTTGTTCAAACATACACCCAGATGCATTGTAACATCATAGCCATCATTCTCTTTTCCTAGTAATCATAATTGCGGCACAACAATATTGTCATACTAAGATCCCTTGGCTGCCCTTGTCATAAAGTTTGGCTGCCTCCGACAGTGAGCAGCACAGTGAGAATGGTTGGCACTGAACTTGTCATCTTCCATTCATTATCATGACAACTGACAGACTGTGCTGAGGATCATTCAAATCCATGCAGACCCACTAAATCTCAATAAAGTGGAACGTCAATCTGGCTGGCTCAACCAAGCAGTTTTCATGTCTGGGGTTTGTCCCCCTAGAACAAGAACAAGCTGTTAGATTGACACAACACACACTCCCCTAACTGCTATTGATTATTCTGCCCGCCCATTTTAACAACCTACCCGGTCTTAATTCTCTTTCTATCTTTGTTTGTCCTCCTCCCGCACTGTCTTTCTCATTGCAAACCAAATTAATTGGATTATCAGCTGTGGAACACACAAATCAGTTTCTTTTTTTTCACAAATGAAGCATCAGCTTCAAGTGTGTTGGAGATGCACACACATCGGGAAGGGAGAACAGATATATTGCTGGAGTTTATAGAGTGCTTGGCAGAGAAAAAGGAGAAGGTGTGAGTTCATTATCCAGACATACAATTTCTCTCTCTCTCCCACCTGCAACAGGCTAGCCATCAGGGGAAATATCTTGATAGGACGATAAAGAAAACAGAGACAGGGAATATGCTCGGTAGTGCTTTGGAGAGGTGCCAATTGGACTTTGCTGCAAACACAATCTGGAGATCCACTGGGCTGTAAATTGGCTGGCTATAATGTCAGTGTGTGTGGTTGTGTATGTCAGCGTGTGGGTGTGTCAGTGGATAGGGACATTCGGGAATGCTTGCCTGGAGCTTTAAGCAACTGCTAACCAAACAAACAAACAAACACATATAAAATTTTGGTTTCGTATCCTTGTCAATTTTGCACATGAAACTTATACATGGTTTTCCTCAGGCATGTTGGATCTTTATAATGTTAATCTACAAGATTTGTTTTGTCATGCAGGGGGTTTTCTTGGATTGTAAAATCAATAAAAAAGAAGATAAATGAAACCTTACTTGGACGAGTGTAGGTTTACGTTTAGCATTAAAACGGAGGGGATAAGCATCTTATATCTTGGCAGTTTTACAGCAACAAACTGTTTTTGAACTGTGTGGAAGTGCATTGAGAGCAACTTAAAACTGCATTATAGCATCATACAGTGTTTATTCAGTGTTTTTGTTTGGTATTTTTTAGTTAAATTGAATGAGATTCAATGTACAATAACCAATAACTGCATGCAAATCTTACAAAACTGTAGTATACTAATAGCAGAGTGGTAATGCTAATTCAGCAGAAAAAAGCTGTTGGATTTGCTGTTTAAAATTGTTTACATTTTCACTGCATTTTTTACGTAACTACTCTGGCAACTACAGCTGACAGTTTTTCTGTAAAAACAACATGACAGTGTGGCATTCTTTGTCCGTTCCTTGTTATGTGTGCCAAGAAAGCGGATTCTGATTGATAAAATGCTAGCCACAATAAATAAAGCCAGTTAGACTAAAATAGACTTACTGTATATGAAAACCCCATCCTGTTAACAACTTACATGGTCAGTTTAGTTCATAAGGCAATAAAAAATATCTGTAAAATAACATACTGATGATTTGTGAATATGGGAAGCTCTGATTGGCCTCCTTGTGGTCACACCTTCTGACAGGACAGATAAATTAAACCCAGATATTGTCTTTAATATCACTCTATCATCTTCTGGAATGTCAATGGTGTAAAACACTAAAGGCTCCCACTGTTTTTTGAAACCTGCCAGTAAGATGGAAACAAGACTTCTGTCACCTCTTGTTATATTATTATACTTGGGCTACGCATCATCTATAGTAGGCCAACTATACTCCAATAATTTTCCAACTGAGACATTGTTAAGATGGTGTGTTTGTATATTTACCTATAGTGGTAACAGTTAAATTGCTTTCCTGTGTTATTTGTAGCCTATCGTAGTGTCACAGTCAGGATGCTCCTACATATTATGCAGCAGGATAAATAGACACATTATGAATTTCTATACTGAATAAAGTCTGTGAATGTTCTCAATCATCCAGGTCATATTCATTCTGACAGCAATTGAATCGAAGGCAACTGGACTTGACTCTGAAGACGTTTTGCCCCTTATCCAAGTGGCTTCATCAGTTCGAACGCTACAGTCTGACTAGTCCCCACTAGTCTGACTATACTGAGTAAAAGGTAGGAGATAATGGGTTTGGGGCCCCGCCAACCACTTAAAACTACATAATTGCATTTAATTTTGGACCATTATTAGTAGCAAAATGGTTATTTTATGATTTATTGCAGCCTTTGTCTGAACATTGAATTTTTCTGAAAATGTTTGCACTGTAAAACTACACTGCTCAAAAATAAATAAATAAATAAATAAAGTGAACATTTAAACAACACAATGTAACTCTGTCAATCACACTTCTGTGAAATCCACCTGTCCAGTTAGGAAGCAACACTGATTGTGAATCAATTTCTCCTGCTGCTGTGCCAATGGAACAGACAACAGGAGGAAATAAGAGGCAATTAGCAAGACAACCTCTATAAAGGAGAGGTTCTGCAGGTGGTGACCACAGACCATTTCTCTCTTCTCATCCTTTCTGGCTGATGTTTTGGTCAATTGTAAATTTTGTCAGTGCTCTCACCCCTAGACGTAGCATGAGGCAGTGTCTACAACCCTCAGAAGTTGCTCAGGTAGTGCAGCTCATCCAGGATGACACATCAATGACAGCTTTGGCAAGAAGGTTTACTGTGTTTGTCAGCACAGCGTCCAGAGCCTGGAAGAGATACCAGGACACAGGCCAGTACAACAGGAGATGTGGAGGGGGCCATAGCAGGGCAACAACCCAGCAGCAGGACCGCTACTTCCTCCTTTATGCCAGGACGAACAGGAGGAGCACTGCCAAACGCCTGCAAAATGACCCCCTGTTTCTGCTCAAACTGTCAGAAACAGACTCCATGAGGGCACGACGTCCACAAGTGGGGCTTGTGCTTCCAGCCCAACACTGTGCAGGGCGATTCGCATTTACCAGAGCACACCAAGATTGGCAGATTCGCCACTGGTGCCCATGTGCTCTTCACGGATGAGAGCAGGTTCACACTGAGCACATGTGACAGACATGACAGAGTCTGGAGACGCCGTGGAGAACGTTCTGCTGCCTGTAACATCCTCCAGCATGACCGTTTTGGTGGTGGGTCAGTAATGGTCTGGGGAGGCATTTCTTTGGAGGGCTGCAGAACCCTCCATGTGCTAGCAAGAGGTACCCTGCCTGCCATTAGGTATCGGGGTGAGATCCTCAGACATGGTGAGACCATATGCTGGTGCAGTGGGCCCTGGGTTCCTTCTGATGCATGACAATGCTAGGCCTCATGTGGCTGAAGTGTGTCAGCAGTTCCTGCATGATGAAGGCATTGATGCTATGGACTGGCCCGTCCATTCCCCAGACCTGAATCCAATCGAGCACATCTGGGACATCATGTCTCGTTCCATCCACCAACGCCATGTTGCACCACAGACTGTCCAGGAGTTGACTGATGCTTTAATCCAGGTCTAGGAGGAGATCCCTCAGGAGAACATCCGCCGACTCATCAGGAGCATTCCCAGGCATTGTAGGGAGGTCATACAGGCACATGGAGGCCACACACACTACTGAGCCCCATTTTCACTTGTCTTGAGGAATTTCCACTCAAGTTGGATCAGCCTGTAATGTGATTTTCCACTTATATTTTGTGTATGATTGCAAATCCAGACCTCCATGGGATAATAACTTTGACTTCCATTGATCATTTTTATGTTATTTTGTTCTCAGCATATTCCACTATGTAATGAATAAAGATTTTCAGCTGGAATATTTCATTCATTGAGATCTAGGATGCGCTATTTCAGTGTTCCCTTTATTTTTTTGAGCAGTGTATATTCTATAAATCAAAAGAGCTGATTCAGAAAACTTAAATATGTTTTTATGTTCATGGCTTATTAAAAGCAGTGCAAAAACACTGGTGTTGCTCCGCTATGAATTGCCTATATGAATCTCACAGGGAACATGATATGACAGAAAAGAGTATGGGCAGCTTCAGCAGCAGAACATAATTGTACTTGGCTGCGGTGCAAATTTTGCACGCTCATGTGCACACACGCACATACACACACAACCACTCCAGACAATTACTAGACTCACAATGCAACTTATATACTGGAAACCAGCCTTCGATCAGCACCACGGACAGCAGCCAGAACGCCAAATTTATCAACACTAACTTAACAGCCTGCCCTGGATGCAGCCGCCAAATGTTTTCACAGACACAGATTTCAGCTGGTGCGCATTTTCCAACATATGAGACGTAACAGTTACAATGCTATAGATTTATATCCTTGATCCCATTCTGCAATAACAAAAAACAGTACTCAACTATTAAAGTTTATGATACGGGTTTTATGCTCCACAAAGTCAACAAAACAGCTTAAGAACCATGTCCTTTTTTATTAGTATGTCCTGCCATGAGAGACGCAGTGCATTGTGGCATGCCGTCTTGTGTTTCGATTTACTGTAGCTCACCTTGAAATCGCCTCAATGGGCCAGGAGCGGCTGATTGGTGAAGCTGAAATGAGAGTTATCCATACTATACCTCCTCATTTCACTAGAAAAACCTGAATCAGATGGCAAGCGGCTGGAGGGAGATCGCCAGGGAGCTGAAAGTTTCCTGCTGATGTTGGCTATATTATGTCATTTCCAATAAATATCACAATATTAAATGTGTGTTTTCTGTTTTAAAAGAACAAACCAAGGAAGACAAGAGTTCACATCTCCAGTCTGATCATTTCAAGCACTGCTTGGCTAACTGGATATTACACTTTCAGCTTCACTCCATGGCACTGACATAACACAGGAAGCAGCAGTGTAGCGGTTGTGTCACTTCTCATATTGTGAAGACAGGGGTCACATCCTTGGGTCTCAATACACCAACCCTCTTTTTAAAAGGGTTTCTTTGTGCTTTTTATTGGAAAGCACAGTGGAGAATGGTAGGAAAAATGATGAGGAAGGTGGATGTGCAACAAAGGTGCCTGGTTGGAAACAAACTTGGGATGTAACAATTATGTTGTATCTTAGACCACAAAGTTACCAGGAAAAAGTGCAGGAGACTGTTATCAATTGAGCTGAGAGGATAACAGTAATACATTTTATTTATAAGCATCTTTCAAGACACCCAAGGACATGTTACAATATAAGGTGACAGTCAATACAAGGTTACAGCAGGAAGAACAAAAAAATGAAATTTCAAATAAATACAGATAAATTGGTACATTAATAATAAACATATTACAAAGCACCATGAAAGGCTAAACTAAAAAGATGTTTTCAATTCTGATCGCACAGACCCTGAAGGAGAGCATTCCAGAGGTTAGGGCCAGCCACACTGAGGGCCCTGACACCCATAGTGTGGATAGTCCTGGAGGAGGGATTGGAGAGTAGATGGGCACCAGAGGAGCGCAGAGAGTGAGTCAGTGTGTAGGGGTTGAGAAGATAGGATTTAGTAGTAGTAGTAGTAGTATTTTAGTAGAGATTTATAGACAAGCAGAAGAAACAATTGCAATATTTAAGTGGGTGTCATTGCAGTTACTGAAGGGTGGGTGTGATGTGATCCCAGGACCATGTGTGGCAGAGAACTGTCACAGATGAATTTTGGACATACTGTAACCTTTTTAACCAATGTGAGTGTAACCGATGTGTAAATGAGGTTATATTTCACCCAAAACCTATTTCGCTATTAGTTCTTATGTATAGTGCAGGCCCTATTTCTTTGTTATTTTGGGGAGCTTTTATTTTGTTAAACTATTTTATTTAGTTACGTGACCTTTGACAGCGCAGTGATGTCATTTCCTGTTGTTTCGCGCTATTTTCCTCACTCGGCGCTAGCCCTGGAGAGGAGAGGTAAGATGTAATGAATGCTCTTGTAAATGGTGTGTTAAAATACAGCAAGAACGTTCAGTATACTCACAAATTGCACCTTATGGTCATACGTTATATTTTATTAGCATACCGTGCATTCTACCTTATGTCCGTTTTTATATGTACAGCACTGCTACTTTTCTCACAGTAATAGACCGTTTCTATAGTGTGTTGTGTACCTTTCTTTTAAAGTGTGCATTGTGGAGACTGGTCATGAAAGTGCTGTACTAATTTTATGTGTTTTCATACAGGTATGTAAGCTCCCTTTTTAAAATGTTAAATTATGAAATATTGAAAACTGCTGCTGCGGAGGAAAGATGTTTCTTGATTATACGATGGACTAAGATGTGTTTTATTTTATAAATGTATTTTATTATTTAATGTGGCGTAAAATCAAATGTCAATGCTACAGAACTCACTCGGCGCTAGCCCTGAAGGAGAGGTGTGCATTGTGGAGACTGGTCATGAGAAAGTGCTGTACTGAATTTTATGTGTTTTCATACAGAAAATAAATCCGCCCAGCAAGCAGACCTGCAGTTGTCCACACCTCATTCCTCACACCTAACACAACGCAAGATCGTAACAGAGCAGTGTCAACCAGCCGGTACATGAGGATACTCCTATGAGGCCATTACAGTAGTCTAGTCTGGATGTTATAAAGGCATGAATCAGAGTCTCTGCCACAGGGTGTGAAAGAGAGGCGCATAGTCTGGAGATTTCTGACCTTAGCAACAGAGGATGTCATAAAACCAGGGATGGAAAAATTTAGATGGGAGACTTTGTGCAGTGTAGCCGGGGAGGCAAGGGGAATAGCTTCAGATTTATCATGGTTAAATGTGAGGTCACTACAGGTCATCCGAGCATTAATGTCAGTTAAGCAGTCAGTTAGGTTGGATGGTGGTAGAGTGTCAGAGGGCTCGGTGTGTATGTAGAGTTGTGGGTTCGTTGGTGTAGCAGTGGAAATTGAGGAAATGTTGACAAATGATGTGTCCAAGAGGGAGAATGTAGATAACAAACAGTAATGGTCCATGAACTGAGCCCTGGGGGACACCATGTGAAAGTGGGGATGTATGACACCTAAGGTGGCTAATGGAAATAAAGTGTTGTCTAGCTGTGAGGTAGGACTTGATAGTAATAGTGGAATACCAGTGACAGTGGCATGACTCGGTTGTCTGCCTTGGAAAACATTGAGTTGCAAAGATAAATGAAAACAAGCTTGTCTTCTAGAGTCTGCACACGCCATAATATAGGAACCACCATATTCCCCTGACTAGTGCAAGTCGTCATAGAGACAGCCAGGCTCCAGTCATCATTTCCCCTGATCATGGGCCAGCTGGTCTACCTAAACCACAGTGCTGGAATACATGCTGACTGTAAGAGTGGTCATTTCCTCAAATTGGGTTGGATAATGCAGGTCCACCCAAAGAAAATTCACTGTTCCAACAGAGATGCTTGTCAGATAGTCGGTCAAAACTTTAAAAAGGACTGTGCATGACAATTTTTATAACTTTTAAAAACGGCAATCATGGCCAGCACACCGGCTGTCATTACATCTCACTTTTCTTTATGATGACAGGTTTTTCATGCCGCCTCACATGCGGTCGCTCAGAACGGCTATGAACACTTTTGTGTTCTGCTGTGGTTGGCTTACAGGTTGGTATGCACTAGCTGGCTTTGAGCATGACCAGGCTTTAGTTCAGCACACACACACCTGCTCATAGATGATGCACTAGATACCCACAAAGAAGTCCCACAAGGAACTGCAGAGTGTTTAGTACCAAGATAGGGCAAGATGCTTATACCTTATTAACATCTACGACCACCAGTAGTACAATTCATACAGTACATTTGTGCTCCACTGTCGAGGAGCTCTCACTTGACATAAAAATCTAAACTTATCTTTGGCATCAGTAAACGCACAGAGAGTGAGCTGGGAGTGAGTGCGGCGATGTTGTTAAAAGAGTAAAAGGACACACTAAGGGTGGGTGATAGGGGAGGTTGATGGGCCCAAAAAGGCAACAGCTTCCACCCAGGAGTTTGTGTCCTGTGCATTAAGCTTCACTTTCACGTAACAAACATGTTCTTGATGTTCAGTTTCATTTTCACTGAACAGTCATTTTAAGCCCAACCATGCAGTAATTTCCTGAACCTAACTATAGTGGTTTTGTTGCCTAAACCTGAAGTGTTGCCAAAGGCCATGACAAAGCAGCCATATTTGACAAGTTTGGATAGAACGGAATAGTATTATAATTGCTTGTGATGTATCACAGATACATTTGTAATGATCTACAGAATCGTAGTCTACAGAAATTGTGTAGAAAGGAAGAGGTGGATGGGTCAAAAAAACACAGGACTTCCACCCAGGAGGCCATTGTTCATTTCCTGTGTGAAACTAAAAGTCAATATTCACTTACTTTAATTTACATTTGGAGGTTAAAGCAGCAGCAGATAGAATTGATATGATTAAAAAACGGTCACTATATCCTGTAGTGCATGAGAATCTGAAACAAAAAAAAAAAAAAAATCACTTGCCTCTGTGTCCTCAGGTGCTCCTAATGACATCTGCAATATTTCACAAACCTGAGGGAAACCGACCAATCAGAGCAGAGCTGGAACATTGGCGTCTATGAGTGGGCTGTCAATCACCAAACGGTCAAACTAGGCAGCGCTGATCGAATATGAATCCACATTCTGTTACTGTAATGCCTATTTCTCACCTCAGATGTTTTCAGAAACATCTCATAGTGTACTGTTTAGCTGTAAAATGAGAAATTTTGTAACCTGGCTGCCATGTTGAGATCAGTTTAGTAAATACCAAGCACCGCCCACCAGGCGGAACAAAGCCGGAGGAGCCAGGGAACGATTCGCAGACCTTCTGCCTGGTGGACAACCTGCTCTACCTCTGAACCACAGCCGCCCCCATGAACGAAAACATAGTTATCAGTGTTACATTCAATTTATGCAATTTATGCTGATCCCCCCTCGGCTCACTACAAACCGTCTGGGTCAATCCTTTCTTTTGGTGGCTATCAGGCTCCATAACCAAGGTCTGACCCCCATGTGACTGATCATCTGCTCCGTATTTATTCCAAATGTATATAATTACATATAATTATATAATTACATATACATATGCTGTGCATATACAATACTCACCACCTGCTGCACTTTACTTATTACTGTTACTTATTTATTTTTATTGTCAATTATCTTCATTGCACCTTATTTCATTCACTGCACCTTCTCTTTTACTTTTTACTGTACTGTATTTATCTGTACTGTTGTTGTTGATGCTGCTGCTAAGACACCCGAATTTCCCTCCGGGGATTAATAAAGGTTCATCTTATCTTATCTTATCTTAATAGATTGCCCAAAATGTTACACACTGTTCCTTTATATGCATCTTGAGGATCTTCAGGCAAAACACATTCAAACAAAGCTAATATTGCAGCAGAAAAAGAGAACCTCTGGTTGCCAACACCACGTTTTCTAGCATGATCCAAAAGCTGTAAACATTACCACAGAACCTACAGAGGGAAGGACCTCAGGCATCAAGTGCAGTAAAGATGGCAGAAGAAGCTTCTCATCACAAACCTCATGCAGTATCTGACCTTGAGTGGAGCTGGACAGGCCTACGGTTATTCACTGGAATATATCGCTGTACATTAGTACGCCGTGTAAAACCGAATCATTTTGTGAGAAAAGCAAAGACCTTAAGAGCAGTCAGTCAGAAAACTGTACTCCACTGAAAACGACTGGTCCACTTAAGACTGCACATTTACAAGCAAACCAATCATCATCAAAGTGTTAAATGACACGGACTCACCTGTGCTCAGCTCTCCATCACGCTGCTACTTCTGCTACTGCTCTGTGCTGCCATGCAAGTCTTATCGCTTTATTCAACCACTTTCTCCCGAACTCTACCTGCTATGTTCTGTTTTAATGTTTCACAAGGGAGTTATGCGCGCTTGGTCAAAGCAATAAAAGCAGATCCAGCCATCCCTGTTGCCATGTTTTCACCATCAATAAACCTTTTAATATTAATATGAGAGTATGTGCATTTAAGCTTTCATGTGTCATTTACAGTTTCATGTTTCTGAAGACTGTGTTGCTAAAATGATGAAGAATTAAATCAAAACAAAGGACTCATCACAATGTAGCACCTAATGGAACCTGAGAGGGCCTTTAGATCATTAGCCTGGAAAGCTGTAAAACTGAGCTGTACAGCCTGTCAATTTCACTGGGCAGGATGTGGAAACTCAAAACTCGGACTACTAATGGAGCCTCATAATTCCAAACTCTCTGTCCGCTCACTTCGGAGAACAGAGCAGAAACTCAGTAGATACAATTCTGTTTTTACTTCCTTTTAATAATGCATGAAAGCGAATAGATTCATTTTCCCCCTCTGTTCAATATTTAAGTGCACAAGGCTGATCCATAGTGAATCTCTGCTGCTGCTCATGCTGCACTGAGTGCCTCCTCAGTAAGTGCCCCAATATCTCTTGCTTCTCTGACACCATTGGAGACAGAGGACTTATATTGTATGGATTCTGTAGTAAAAAAGTACAGGGCCAGTGTATAATTTCCTCAAGCCACACTTTTGAGGATCAGCCAGGAGGAGTATTAAGGAGAGACACAGTCAGGCTGGTGAATTGAACCTCATTACAACTGGATCTCCACTACTCTCTCGCTTTACATCATCTACGCTGTTTCATATTTTACTCCCTCTACCTGCCACGTGTGCCCTGTCTATACCAGGCCTTGTTAAATAAAAAGCAGTGAAAGCAAATACTCAACCCAGTCTCCAGAATAAAATACTAGCATTGTACATTACTGCGAACAACAGATACGCTGAATCTTGATGTTTCTGAACCAAAAATATCAACATTGTCTACCAACTGTGGCCGACGTGAAAATGTGAATTATCCTATCTAGAGTCAGTTGTTATAACAATAACGTAGTAAGGTCCTTGTACATTTTCACAAGTATTTGAAACCTCACATTAGGACAGATTAAATTTATGGTCTCTTTGGTGAAACTGGGAAGATAGTGTTTTAGTATAATAGTAAAGTACTAATATGTAGTTAATGAACGGAATAATAAAAAATGAACATGTGCCTATTAAAACCATTTCATGGACAGTTTGAAATGTTAAGGATTTGTGGTCGCTTAAGTCCCTTAATGATAACATATTATGATGGCTGTTGCTAAACAGCATCCACCTCTAACTGCAGATGGCTGAGAGGAAACATGTATACAGGAGACGATGTGAAACTTACAATCAGTTATGTCATATTCACATTTAATCTATATTCAGTGGGGGAAAAAAAACAGGCATCTTGTGGCTGTGGCAATTCATGTGCTACCAAAATTATTTTCAGGAAGCTCCAGACACTTGCTTTCCAGCCCATATAGGTGTTAAAGGGCCACTCTGGCAATTTAGTGTTTCACTTCCATAAAGCTGATGGACTTACAAGAGACAGATATGAAATAAAAGAATTGCCAGAATCGAAGCAGCAAAGGTTGAGCTATCTCTGTTTCTATACTTGGCATTGAAAGTCAGGTATCAGTGAAAAGTGAAGGCAATGCTGAAGTGCCTTAAACCTTCATCTTTCTAACAGCCAGCAGGCGGCGACTCCTCTGGTTGCAAAAAGAAGTCTGATTGTATAGAAGATGAGAAAATGAGCCAACTTCTCACTTGATTAATTACCTCAGTAAACATTGTAAACACAAGTTTATGGTCTCAAGAAGAAGAAGAAGAAGAAGAAGAAGATCAACCTTTATTAGTCCCACTAGGGGAAATTCAATTTTTACACTCTGTTGTAACGTATACACAGTACATGCAGACCCGAAACACATATACATGCATCAATGGAGAGGTGTCAGAGTGTGCCCCCGAGCAGTTGGGGGTTTGGTGTCTTGCTCAGGGGCACCTCAGCAGTGCCCAAGAGGTAAACTGGCACCTCTCCAGCTACCAGTTCACACTCAGTTCTTGGTCCATGTTGGGACTTGAACCGGTGACCCTCCGGCTCCCAAGCCAACTCCCTACAGACTGAGCTACTGCCGCCCCAATCGCTAGTTTCAAATCTTTTCAATGCAGCACGATGTTCATTTGGTAAATTATGGTCCCATTTAGAGTCAAATAGACCATAAAGCAGGGGATGCTTTAGGGTGTGGCTACCTTTTAAATGACATGTGTGGTCATTACCACAGCGTTGTCTGCTTTGGGTGCTGTCTGTGTTTTCATCTTTAACCCTTTTGCAGTACGTAGCTCTTTTGGCAACGGCCACTAAAATTGCAGCGGCCAATATGCTGAACTCTCAGCTTCAAAGCAGCGGTCTGCAAACCAGTGGGTGGCGTGATGATGACTAGAAGAAGAAGAAGAAGAAGATAGTCCTTTATTAGTCCCACGAGGGGAAATTCAATTTTTTCACTCTGTTGTTAACTTATACACGGTACATGCAGACCCGAACACACACATGCACAAACATGCAACAATGGAGAGATGTCAGAGTGATGGGGCTGCTCGTGACAAGCGCCCCGAGCAGTTGGGGGTTTGGTGCCTTGCTCAGGGGCACCTCGGCAGTGCCCAAGAGGTAAACTGGCACCTCTCCAGCTACCAGTTCACACTCAGTTCTTTGGTCTATGGCGGGACTTGAACCGGTGACCCTCCGGTTCCCAAGCCAACTCCCTACAGACTGAGCTACTGCCGCCCCCCTACGCCCTCGTCTTATATACAGTCTATGGTACAGAATGAAAGGCACTAGTACTTATTATTTCAGTGTTGCTGAATACCACTACGTCCCTATTTTGTTATCATGATGTTATTTTATTATGGGTTGTTGTTTACCTGTGTTTATTCTGCTCAACACTGTTATACTATTATAGCACCTTGGGCTATAATGCTACCCTTTCTACTGCTAATGGTAATAATAATAATAAATCACTATTAAGGTATATAGTAAGTATGTGATACATCAATCAGCATTACTGTATCAAGTGTTTAATATATTTTATCTTATTCTAAAATGTATTTGCTGTTTGCTGAGCGTGACTTTACTCGGGAGTGGTTTTGGACCTTTCCCAACACTCTTATTGGAGAAGACTATTTTGAAAAATCATCCCCTGCATTATTTCAATTTATTATATATAGTAAGTTGGCAAAGCATAACAGACAAAGACAATAATGGGCATCCATTAATGAATTAGAAGCAGGAGACATTTCCTGTGTATGCTATAGCTATACAGCTTTAATTGAAAAAAATGAAGTGCTATTATTTGGATTCTTCAAGTAATCAATAGTGTGAAATTTGTAAATGGGCAATCCTAATAATCTTAGAGTTGTTGGCTCTTTTTAAATCTAGTTTCAATCTCGAGACTACCTTTGCTTTCCCTCTCTCGTTTCCTGTCATCTCTATACTATTGCTGTTTAATAAAGATGACATGATAACAAAACAGCTGAACCACGACGAGAACACTGATTAACCCAATGAAGAGCACACAAGCCAAATCTGCAAAAAAATGCAGCATTTTTCACACAATAACCATATGTGGTTACTGTGTGATCTGTGGAGTAATACAACATGTACCTTTAACCTCTTCCACTCTTTGAGGGCAGCCTCAGCTGACTGTATGTTTGAGGCTGTAGCAGGCTGTAACTAGAAAACCTAAGGATTCCATTGGTACCAACCATGTCATGCTAGCATGAAGTTTAATAAAGCTACGAAGTTATGCAAATGTGGAAAAACTGGCATGGCAATTTTTAAATGGTTCCCTTGACCTCAAGATATGTGAATGAAAATGGGTTCTATGGGTAACCTATGAGTCTCCCCTTTACAAACACGCCCACTTCATGACAATCACATGCAGTTTGGGGCAAAACCATGCAGTATGCTGGATGCAGTACTGTAGTGTTTTTGGCTACTCTAAAATGGTGTATTTGAATATTTCTGCATACTGCGGTCCCTAAACAGTCTTGAATTACATAAATTGGGTATCACTGTAAAGCTGAGACTCTTGTGGATCCACTAAGCCCAGTTGCATGCATGTGTGATGATGTTAGTCCCCAGAGTAGCTATTTCATATAGTGAGACCATTTTTTGAAATTTGACTTCACTGTATAAAATGACCTGTGGTGACCTCTAGGATAACCACAGTCTCATGACACTTTACAACCACAAACTAGAGACCTGGAGCATTCATTGTTTCTGGACAGTTTTCAGAACAGAAGTTCTCTCCATCCAGTCACAGAAAAATGTTGATGCACACAGAAATTTCAAAAAATTAAAAAAATTCTGATACCAAATCACAGCATGGCTTTTTCTATTGTGTTCTTTAAGGTCTTGGTGTCTTAATGTGGTATTTTGGAGGGATTATTGATCACTTTTATCAATTGTTGAGTGGTAAAAAATAGTTAAATTTAGAACCAAATCTATGTAACATATGGTATCAACCCAAAAATTTGTACAACCACTTATGGGACATAATAGAGCATGGGTATTAGGATCTTATAGCTCTATCGTAATGCTCTAAACCCCTATACACGTTTACAAGTCTGGTGGGAAACACATATTAGAAAGAATAAAAGTATTTTAAAAAGTGTGTTTTGCCTTTATTTCCAGTCTCCCAAACGATTGCGGTGCATTCATTAAGACTTAGTTATACTTGCATGCAATAGAATGCCACTTCTGCCAAAAGCAGTTTGCTTAGGATTTTAACATGATTGCTTTTATAGATAATTCCTCTCGTAATGTTGCTCACATAACTATTCACTTGGTCGTGGAATTAGTTTTCTTCTATAAAGTTCTAATTTGTTTATGACTCGCCACCATCAAAACTGACCAAACCAATTACAGATGGAACTCTAGTTAATCAGATTATATTGCAATTAAAAATGACTTAAAATTGAAAGTATTGCCAGGCAAATTGTTAGGATGAAAATTATGTATATAGTGAAGTCATCCTGAGGACATTCAGTAATGAAGAGAGACTTGTAATTGTTTCCAGATTTACCACGGGGCTGGGCATATCTGACTCCCATGGATGCCACCGTCTCTCACCTGATGGTTAGCACTGCATACTATAAACTGGTAGAAGTAACTCTAACCGAAAGGTCTAACCAGCCAGCAGAGGATCACAGATATCTGTATGATTATTCTGTAGCAGCCTGGTGCTGGCTGCACATGATGTAACACATGCATGTATCCTGTAGGGATTTAATCAATAAAAGAAGAAGGCTTTTATACAGGCAGTGATTGGTAGACTACAGATACTCGGAAGAATCACAGTTTAGTACAGACTGCTACACTGACAATTAGAACCATTGCCTTAATACCTTTGGGAGAAGAATTGGGGCTATTTGGATACCGATGCATGATTGATATAACCCACTGTGTGTTTCCTCTCCATTTGTTGATTGGATGATTGTTGATTAATTTGCTGATTGGATAAGATGGGTAATGTGACTGGAAGAGAGGATAATGACTAATGACCACACCCTCTGGTTTATACGCCCCTGACCCTTTCACACATAGTTTGCCATGCTAATACACCAACATTGGTGAAAATAAGAAATGTGTGTGGATGTATGCTTATTTAGCTTGCAGCCATGACCAAGCTCTCCCCTTTACATGTGGTCTTTAAAATAGTTAAAATAATGTTGTGTGTGGGCTTGAATTACTGAGCTTGGTGAGAGCAATGGACATTGAACTCACTGAGCATTCGACAGTGAGAGCACAGCTGATGCACACCGAGTTAACACAAAATGTTGATATGGAAAGCATTGTCATATATACTGTATGTTTTGCCACCCAATTCAACTGCCATCAGCTCATTAAATATGTGTTATTAGCTGTGATGAGCCTCATAGATGCTACTACACTGTAAAACTGAAAGTGAAACTTTCACAAAAACAACACATAAAACTGAATGGAACATAAAGTGTTGAACACAAACAAAACAGCCGGTTTAAGTTTAGGCAACAAAACTACAACTTCTTTAGGTTTAGGCAACAAATCTACTTAGTTAAGTTGAGGGAAACATGTTTTGGTTTAGAATAAGGTTGTGAACACAATAACAACTACACTTTGTTGGTTTTACATTGGATTCAAACCGTGGTCTCCTGAGTGGAAGTCCTGTGTTTTGTGTCCCATTGAGTTTCACACCATCTACACGACAGCACCTGACTTGCGTTTTCTCGCCTCTCATTATTACTACGGTCACTAGAGGTTGTTGTTGATCTTTTATTCCTTCTTTCAGTGACTGCCTATGTTAATAAAGATAAAACCTACTAGTGGGTGTAGTAGGCCCTTACTGACCAACATCTACAAGGCTTTTAACCACTGATAACGGCCATTTAATGATCTGATAACAGTCTAACCAGCTGGTTTTGTGCAGGTAAGAGAACTATAACAGGACTCTTATGGTGTCAGACTACATTATAAACTCATGTAACACTAAAGACATTTATTTGGGCTACAGATGACTTGAGTTTGGTAGCATTTTTGGGGTAATGGAAATGTTACTGACTAGCATTCACATTTGGCAGGCTAACTGAAGTGCTAATGATTAGAGTTAAGGGTCATGTGGAATCGGTAAAGCTAGTTTTTAAATATAAAGGTAAGGAGCAACAAAATGTGACAGTGAACAAACAACCTATATTGGTGCTGCAGCTGCAGTCATGGATTCCAGCACCAGTTATTATTCTGCAAACTACACAGTTAATACAAACAAAATAATACAGTCTGAACGCTGTGGTTCTGCTCCTCATTTCTGTACATAAAAAAATATGCCTTATGTCCTTATTTACCCAACAGAGAAAAAAAAAAGCTCTTAAACAGTCCCTAAATCTTAAAACAGAATAATAAAACATGTGGTTTGGAGATTTGCTAGTCTGCTGATATTCAACAATTGAGCTAGTTCAGTTAACAGTATCTGTGCCATCAAGTTGGTCTGGACTGGAGGAAGTACAAGCATTTAAGGAAAACATGGAGGATGCTTTTGCCTGCGTCAAATCTGGATGTATCACTGCACTTGGGGGCGCTCTTCCTTAATCTGGTTTGGTGTAGGGGGCGTCCTTCCCCCCCTCCCCCCACCACCACCTCTTTTGGAGGGGGCAGTTTCCCCTCTCCCCCCCCCGCGGCCCCCCCCCCCAAGCCCCCCCCCCCCCCCCCCCCCCCCCCCCCCCCGGGGAGCCCCCCCCCCCCCCCCCCTCCCCCCTTTATTTTTTTTTTTTATTTTTTCTGTTTTCTTTAAAAAACAAAATTTAAAATTAAATTTCCCCCCTTTGGGAATAATAAAGGAATTTCTTTCTTTCTTTTTCTTTCTTTAATATATTTACCCATTTATTTTGTTTACATTTATTTAGTTCCTTGTTGTGTGTCGCATAGTGTTTCCTACAGCACTGCCAAGCAACCAGCTTGGAGGATATGTCATTAGCCTATGGGTCAAGTCTTTAGTCTTAATATGTCAGGCCGGGTCAGGTCCTGAATTGATTTAGAGATAATTGTGGGTAATGGGTCAGTTTCAATGCAGAGCTTTACAGACGGAGTGCATGCATTGACTCTGGACAGAGGATGAATTTGCAAATTTGTAAAAAAAGTCTTTAATAGGGCTGTCAAAGTTAACAATAATAACACAATAATTAACACAAATTTGTTTAATGCCACTAATTTCTTAAATGCATTAATTCTGCTTGCAGTTTTTAGGTTGTAGCTGGCTCAGTTATAAAGCTTACAAGCCCAATTTATGAAAATCACATGCAGTTTTGGCCATTTTCTTTGCTAAATGCAGTACCTATGAGGGTTTCTGGAGAATGCTTCATTGTTTTGTGTTATTAATTGATTTCCAAGAGCAAATATATACATACATTTGCATAAAGCAGCATATTTGTCCACTCCCATGCTGATTGGCGTATTAATTAAATACTTTTAAGGTACATTTTGAACAGATAAATGTGTGATTAACTGACAGCGCTAGTTTTTAATAAACTTTATGTTTTCAAAGCATCGAGACATCTAGGATGAAAAAAATTGTGTATTTACATGTGGTTGCCCAATAAAATGTTTTCCCAATGTAGACATCGTTAGACTTTTTGTCATTTTATAGCTTATTAATGTAATCTGTTGACGTTGTGTGTATTATTACTTTGCTGGACAAAATGTGAATATGAAGATTAAAAGTGACATTTAGTAACCCTACAATGACAAAAGTTCTTAATATATCCATAACAGACAACTAATGCATTGCTTCTCATTAAATATACGGTGATTTGGGGTCACCTGAGCCTGTGGATTGGTTTTCAAGCAGGTCAGGAAGATGCACCACTTAATAAATGCAAATCCTTGCATTCTCTCAAGGACAATCACTCACAGTACTCTGAACTTATTTTTTTTCTTATGCATTTCTGTCTTTCCACTGCATTTTCCCTGACGATCACAAAGCGTTACTGTTGATTTGGGGGAAATATATTTGGGCCAGTGGGCTCCCATGTCGTTTCTCTGGGACAATCACCATTTTCATCATCATCGTCATCATCATTGCTGTGATGGGACTGTTGTTCTGCCTAAGTAACTCCATTTGGCCAATTAGCCCATCGCCAGGAAGTGCTCCCCTATTATTTTTCTCCCCTCGGCTCTGATGAAACAATGTCAAGCAGAGGCATTTGTTAGCTGATTATACTACCGTGACATTCAACCGCATGACTCTGTTTAGAGTGACAAAATCTCATAAAACATGTAGCAGAATGAGACTCGACAGTTGCTGATAGATTGAGGGAGAGAGAGAGAGAGAGAGAGAGAGAGAGAGAGAGAGAGAGAGAGAGAGAGAGAGAGACTGCAAGTGGTCTGAGTGTGTTCGCCCTTGGCTCCATGCGGCAGTTTTTACAATAACAATTAGAGTGTGTGAGATATAAAAGCTAATGATCAGGTCTGTCATATTTGCATATGCAAAGAGCAGTGGGCTGATTGCTTGCATGAAACGGCACTTAGAGAGCGTAATTAGAGAAGTCTGGCGGTGGTGATGTCGACAGCCAGAACAGTGGAGAGATTCCCTCTTAATGAGGCTTGTCACGGTGCGCTCTGCCTCAAGTCTCTGCTCCGTGATCTGACACGCACACACCCATACACACATAAACACACACTTTAACCCCTGTCTACAGTCTGTAACCCAGTTAAGAAAGTCTTTTACTTTACTAACGGGTTTTTACATGAAAGTCTGACAACTCAAAAACACAAACACTCACAGGGCTCACAAAGAAACTTCATTTCCAGTCAGGCACACATACACACATAAACCAATACAGACATATCCAGCTATCTGGTCTAATCAGGATATTCAGTCTAATTACAGGACATGCTGGTATGAAACAGAGCTCATTTAAACATCTTTCACTCTCTCCTGCTGAAATGAATTCCTTCTTTCTTTTTCATGCATAAAATATTGTCTTTGCATGGCTTTCTGCCAGCATTGTCATAAATGTCTTTCCCTATAACACATCTCTTTTGTCTGTTCATCCATGGTGGCCGTTAATACTTCCGCTGTTTATTCCAAACAAACCAGAGACTAAAAATCTGTCACTTTCTCAGCAGTGGAGAATTTTTTCTGCCTACCAGACACTTTGAACCAGACTTACAAGGCTTAATGACTGTGTGCACAAACGTAGAAATTTATAAACCCATGCATTTGGAGAGTGCTGAGTTATGTCATTGTGAAATTTTTAGAACATGTACCAGAATAGCAGCCATTCTCATAATTGTCATTCACAGATGTCCACAAACTTCGTTTTTATCTAGTTTTGCAGCCTGGTCTCCTCAAATGACATAAGCCCGACGTAAGACCAACGGAGGTTTCCTGTGTCTTGTGTCCCAGCAGCTGAATGAAGTGACGGGGGTTAACTATAAAGCAAGTAAAACTCCAACCCAAGCAGGAAAAGCTAACACAGTGTTTGATTTGTCCATTCTGGGCTACTGTAGAAACATGGCAGCAGGCTCCATGAGGAAAGGACCTGCTCCATATGAAGATATAAATTGCTAATTTTAAGCACAAACAAAATGATTCTTATTTTCAGGTGATTATACACTAAAGAAAACATACTTATTAATATTGTATTACATTCCTTTAAAATGTTGTGCTCTTTATACACCTTCCCATGATATCAGGTTGAGATTTGGCATAAACCAGGCTGTGTCCCTTTGGAAGCACCAACATGTGTCGGTACAAAGAGCCATTACAGAGCAGGTAAAAGACGATAAGGTAAAAGAAGATGATTATTTTCTTCTTATTCCTTTTCCTGATCTCTACCTCTTGTGGTCATGTGAATAAGGACCGGTGTCTGTCCAATAAAACACCAGACAAGAACATCAATATGGGATTATTTTTCAAATCCCTGAAATACATTTGATGACGAGTGCCAACATTGAAAAAAAAAAAAAAAATCCCTGTCTACAATATCTTTGCATGGCAGCGTCAGCATGTTGGTATAAGAATTAAACTAAATCACTAATGGTAAAGGGAAAGATCATGGTTTAAGGTAAACAGCAGTTTCTCATGTCAAAGACATATGTGATGCAGTTTGTTTATAAAAGTTAGCGGGCCTACATTGGTTGGCTATAGGATGCTTTTCCTCTGCCCTCAATCCTCCGTCCTCCAGCCTGTGACCCAGAAATTGATCGAGGTCCGCCATCATCAAGGATCATCCAATCCATTAAATGCATCTCGGAGGACGAGAGGAGAGAAGACGGGAGGCTCTCAGAAGAGCTTAGAGTGAGCAGGATGCATACATTTTTTACTGGATCGTAACACCCCTTCGATCACAATTATTGATTGGTCAGCTGATCTGTGATAAAGAAACAGCAGGGCAGTTGTGGTAACTGCATTACTGCAATAATAATGTTGCATGAATTGTTCTGATGATTAGACAAACTACCTGTGGAAACAGGAATGACATCGATCACACCAACAATGGCAAGGAAGAGTGAGGGAAGGCAGGAGCCAAATGGAAAGCACCCTGCAAGTCCTATTTGGGTACATCACAATTCCCTAAACTGTGTCCACGTCCATTGTCTTTTCCTTGCTCCTTTGTCCCACTGAAGATGCAAGGAGAGAGGAAGGAAACATCTTTAGAGTAGGGTGCTTCAGGTTAAACAGTATGACACATCTGCACATTTACTGAAAAAATGCATTGTTGGAGATTGCTCAGATTATTTGTCTACTCTGATAAAAAAAAAAAAAAAACTGCAGTGGACTTGGGATGTGGTATTTGATCAGCCTGATCAGCTGCAGCTATCAGCCAATAAAGGGGTTGTCGGTATGATAAAAGACTTCCGTGAAGGTTGGTCTTGTGTATCCCTGTTCATGTCTCCTGAAGATGGACAACTCTACGCTGGAATACATGAGGCTTCTACATTCCGAACTAATTAGAAAGATAAAGGTGTAATTTGTCTCACCCTAACAGGGGGAACAAAGCTAAAGGAAGAGTCTGGGGGATGTCAGTCAAATAGTCTGTACACGCCCACACAGACCTGATAAGAGGTCTATTCAGCCAGTGAAATCACTTGTGTGAGTGTGCCATGTGTGTGCAGAGCCTTTCAGGGGAACGTGGTAGGAAAAGGACTTTTCCACACACAGGTACAGTTTTGATAGAATACACTAGTTCTCGGGGCCTCCTCATTAAATTTTTTTTTTTTTTTTTTAATTAAATTTAATATACTGTAGTTCTGCCCCAGAGAGCACGGTGTAGAAGACAGAGAAGGGTTTGATAAGAGAGACAGACATTCATTAACATTCACAGTTGTCTGGGATTTACAACTCAGACTTGCATGTAAGAATGTGGGAAAATACCTGTATGCCAAACAAGCAAAACAAGGGAACCAAGCCAATCTTAGAAGATTCCTAAATTATAAGAGACTGATAAGTGACTGCAGTAAATTCAGAACAAAAACTTTTGGCTATGGACCTTCAAAAAGTCAATGTTCACTTATTTTGTCACGTCAATCTTTAGTCCTGTGACTCATCGGTATCGTTAGTCCGGTCACTTGTTGGTATCTTCAGTATTGTGAGTCCTATGACTTGTTGGTATTGTGAGTCCTGTGACTCTATCGTCAGTCCTGTGACTCATCTCTATTGTTAGTCCTGTGACTCATTGGTATCGTCAGTATTGTGAGTCCAATGACTCATCTGTATCATAAGTCCCGTGAGTCCGGTGACTCGTCGGTATCGTCAGTATCGTGAGTATCGTGAGTCTCATGACTTGTCTGTATCATCAGTCCCGTGACTCCGTAGACTCGTCAGTATCGTGAGTCCCGTGACTTGTCGGTACTGTCAGTCCTGTGAGTCACGTGAGTGGTCACTATCATCCTAACCTAACCTAACCGCTCGTGAAAACTGTAATTTATTTTGGAAGAATACAACAAATGTAACAAGGGCATATTGACATGCCATCCCTGGTCCATCCAAAAGTAATGCAAGAGGGGTACACCTTGTGTCAGTCTTTAGTACCAATTGGACACTGACCACGCTGCAGTATTAGACAAGTTCGGAGTGAGAATGTGCTGCACACAGAGGTGAGTTTTTGTTTGAATACACCTATACTTGAGGCCTCCTTATTCATAATTTTAAAGTCTTTTTGTATTAGGGTACAGCCAGACTGCCAGCGTGAGGAGCACGTGGTGGCTGCGTTAACTGTTGTTTTTCATTTCAGCGTCCATGTTAACGGGTTAGAGCATCCACATTGCCAGCATCGTCACATCCGTCTCAGATGCGTCTCTTCTATAGATTTGAGGTCGTGGTCTGAGGTGTGTGTTTCATGGCAGCAACAGACAGTGAAAGTGATTGTTTGAATGTATATTGACATCGTATCAGCTGCATTACTACAGTTTCGATGTATGTAGAAAATGTCACGGAGATTAAAAAAAGTCAAGATGGATTTTTAAATCGAAATAAAACCCTTCAAGTGTTTTTTTCTGTGGACAGAATTCCTTCATTTGTTAACACAAGGCTTTAATTCTGGAATATGTGCAGGACAGTGTTGTAGGACATGCAGTGACTTGCAGGGCTCCATGAATGAATATAGTATGGGATTTTAATTGTGGATTATTACTGCTGTTTACGAATGAGCATACATTTCTTATAAATGACATTTATAATGACATGACATGATCATTAAAAGAGTCAAACTCTGCAGAAATGCAGCTAACACACAGCTGGTGTGAACAACAGACACGTAAATTGTGCAGCTGTGAGGTAACGCAGCCGCCATGCACTCGTCATGCGGCCGGTCCGGCCCTGGGCTTAAAGTTAATATAGTCCTGCCTCAGAAAGCACTGTGTTCAAGACACAGAGGGATTCGACAGGAGATCCGGACATTCATTAACATTCACAGCTGTCAGGGATTTATAGAGCAGTCGCCTTCCGACAGACAAAACAAGGCAACCAAACCAATTTTAAAGGAAGATTCGTAAATCTTAAGAGACTGCAGTAAATTCTGAACAAAACTTTGGCTATTGACCTTCAAAGACCCATATGAGACGAACCCTTTAAAAAGCCCAGAAATACCTTCTCCTGTAAGCAAAGAAAACCAACCTGGTATTCTAGGAGCCCTATCCTCCGGGGGGCACATTCTTGCCACAAGATCGATATCTCTCTTCCTTTACCTTTATCAATCTGTCTCTCCCACCCTTTGTGCCCCTCCTTTCTCTCAATCCATCTCTCTTTCGTCTACCTTCCCATTTATTCTGCCTTCCCTCAATCTATCTCTTTCTGTCTCTTTTACTGCCATTTATCTCTCCTTTCTTTCCTCAATCTATCTCTCTCCCTCCTCTGTATCTCTGTCTCTCTCCATGTATTAAAATGCCTCATTTTGGATCCACTCTCAGCTCCCACACTGCAGCTTTTGTCGCCTCAGTCAAAACTAGAGAGCATCTCATCAACTTTGTGAAGATCAATTTGTCCTTTCTCTCCCCTGTTTGCCTCAGCAAAATAGATTATCCCTCTCTCCCACTGAAGAATGTCTGTTTGTCATGTTAAATCAAGACAAGAGATGGAGGGGAAGCAGATTTGGGGTGTTGGAAGTGTAGGAGCCATTAGATGTGTGGTGGAGATCTTGAAAGCAAGCTTGTAGCTTGTCTGCTCCACCTCCAGAGGACCAGCCACTGTCGGATGTAAGAAAATTCCTGATGACAGTGAATATGAGTAAAGCTACTGGGCCTGATAACATCCCTAAGACCATGTGCCAACCAGCTAGTTGCATTAAATTAACCCATCATCATCATCATCATCATCATCAAGACAGCCACCATCACCCTGTACCTAAAAATGTGGGAAACGCTTTAACTAACCAACAGTAAATTGATTCTACTTAGTTAATAATAATTGTAATTTTGTTAACTGTTAACAATGAAATAATTGATAGTTTACTAATTATTGGTAATGCTATAATCGTTTTAATCGTTTCCTGTTCAACACAGTATAACATTTTATATACTATATCAAGTATTTGTTAATTTTGCAGTCATTATTTGTAAACCTTTAAGAAATTGTAAAACATGTATAAACACTTTGTTCATGGCTAATAAGTATTATGTAACCATTATTTGGACGGCTATTATAAGGTTGCAAATGATTATAATACTGTACCTTGTTTAATGGTTAATAAATACTTTGTAAAGCATATATGGACATGATTAAGATTGCTAGTTAATATTTTGTCAGTGGTTAATAATTGGTTTCTGGTCCATCTATCTATGTAATGCTTAAAGATGCTTTACAATTTCTTAAAGGTTCACAAGTCATTTTAATAAATATAAAATGTTAATGTGTGCAACAATAAACTGTTCAACGATAGTGTACTAATGTAATCAGAATGTAGTTGTAATCAGCTATGATAAGAGATGATATATAATATCTAATTTCTAAACTTATTTCATATTATGCATCTAATGATAAAATAACAAACTGCAGCATTACTAATAGTTAGTAAAGTATAGATAATTATTATTATTTTATTTTTTAAGTGTAATTAACCATCAATTCACCATTTATATGGTTACTATAAAGTGTTACCAAACCTGTTTCTCCAGGCACATTTAAAAGATCCCAGCCAGCCTGGACCCTCAACAGTTTGCTTATCCAGCCAACAGATCCACAAAGGATGCCGTCTCCACTGCCCTCCACTCACCCTCACACATCTTGAAAATAACAACACCTACATCAGAAGGTTTGTTGATTTCAGCTCAAAATTCAATACAATATCCCCAATGAAATGGACTGGCAAACTTAGCTCTGGGCTTGAGTACCACTCTCTGCAACTGGATATTGGACTTCTGATTGGAGGTCACACCTCCTCCACTCTAGTGTTGAACGTCAGAGTCTGGCAGGGCTGCGTGCTCAGCCACCTCCTGTTCATGCTGTACACCCACAAATACAACCCTCGACACAGAGAGAACTCTGTTGGGAACGCTTGCAGACCATCCCACCATGATTGGCCAGACTAAAAACAACACTGAGAATTTTGCTTGTCAGCGAAAGCAAGGAGCCAAATGTTAATTAAAAAAAAAAAAAAAAAAAAACACAGCCACGCACCCAATAATGGACCTGGAGGGGGAGCAAGCAAGCAGGTTTAGGTTTCGTTTTAAAATTCCCCTTCCAAATTTTACAGAGGTGCAACAGAAAGCATCCTGACTGGAAACTTTACAAACAGACGTGGTGTGTGCACGGCACATGACAGTAGGACTCTGCAGCAGGTGATTAAACCTGACTAGAACCTGACTGACTAGTCTACCAAGCACCAGAGGTGCCTGTGCAGGACCCAAAGATTACAAAACTAGATACCATGTTGTGAGCCACAGTGCCAAATCAGGCCAGGGGTGTAAAATATGTGTGTCACTGATGCAGCTGGTAAAGAATATGCTCACCCCAGCAACAGCCTGTCCACCCTGCTGCTGTTGGGTGAGCGATACAGGAGTCGGTGCTTTCGGACCACCAGACTATAGAACAACTTCTTCGACTCCTCGACCCCTTCTTCCATACTCTACCATAAAAAAAAAAGTTTTTGTTTTTGTTTTCTAGTGTAGCATAAAAGGACTACAACTTGCATTTTGTTGTGCATCCCAGTGTTGTACAATGACAATAAATTAACCTTGAACCAGTGGGCCTCAGAATTCAAGAGGATGTGTTGTTACCGGCTTTGATTCTCTGTTGTGATTTACTGGTTTAAATTCAGGGACACACATGCAGCAAAAACAAAAACAAAAAAAAACAAAAAACAAAGCATAACAACATTTCCATTCATTTATTAATTTATTTTCTTTCTATCTGCTCTTCATTTTGACCTACTTCTCAGGATTCATTTCAGCTCGACAGTATGTCAAGCTTAACATTCACAGATAGTAGCTTGTCTTGCTCATACGCTAGTCTCTGTATTTTTAGTGGAAGTGGTTTCACTACATGGCAACCTGGAGAAGGTGGAAACACTTTCACTTTATTGTGTTTACCAGTCATGACAGCGATGCTGGTATTGTTTTCACCTTTTGAGCCTGTGTGCCACCATGGCGAAATGTGGTCCTGGAGACACCTACTGTAGTGGGAACTTCCACAGAGGAGGTTTGGATGACTTTACTAGGCGTTTATGTGTCTGTGGACAGATTTTGTGATCATGATAGGTGTGTAGTTGACATCAAAATGAAAGCTGGGTTCCAGATGGGTGTGGTCCAAGCAAGGGCACTGGAAGTAAGGGGGTGGGAAGTATGGACGGAGCCATTGACGCCCCCCAGTTTATGCCCTCGCCTGATTTGACATCATGGCTGGTGTGATCCCATTGCAAGACGGTCTCTAATTTTCCATATCAATCACAGAGAATGCATAATCAATATGCTTACTCTAAAACAAGTAGGCTACTTTGCAGAATTAATTGTTAGGCACTGTCAGTTGCATATCAGGAGGTAATATGAATTGCTAGTTCAGGCTCCGTAACAGTCGTAGTATATCCATCATGTAAGGTGGTTCCTTGATGATTGATTCCAGGAGGGTGAAGGAGTCTGTCTAGCTGTAGAAGGCCTCTGGCATTAAGGACTGAGCAGAAATGTATCACCAGGCTGCAGATGTCTTAGCTGAAGAAGCAGCACAGGCGGGAAGGAGCTAAATGCGGACTAGGAGACAGACTGATACAATGAAGATACTTTAATTAACACAATTCTTACAGACTGAGAGTCCCAAAAGCAGACTGACACAGCAGGCATATGAATAAAACACAATGTGACAATGAAGAGAAACTGACAAAACACAAGTGGAGCACAGAGAATAAAAACATAAGAGAGATGACGATGGATAAGAAGTAATGTAAACATGACACATGAGAAACAAACTTCCAAACTAAAGATAAGCAATAAGGCACCCTTCAGCAACAGGACGCATCAAACCGAGCTTCAAACTAACCACGATGTAAACCCACCTGCAACGTTGTTCAACAGTCGGAGCAGGTGATGTAGTATTAATAGAACTTAATAGAGTCCATTCAAGGCGGGAGGTTGGCTGTTGGGTCAAACAAACACGACTTCAACCAGGAAACCAGCGTTTGTGTCCCGTGTGTAACACTGAATTATTTTGTCACGTCGGTTTTTAGTCACGTGACTCGTCTGTATCGTCAGTTTCATGAGTCACGTGAGTCATTAGTCATGTGACTGGTCAGTATTGTCAGTCCTGTGAGTCACAAGGCAGTGAGATTAACGTCAACCACAATTGATTCATATCCCTACCAAAGTGGTTGCACTGCCCAAAAGTAACTTCCTGTCAGAATGGAAGTTTATGTTGAAAGGACACTATACATATAACAAGTGCATATTGGCATATCGTTGCCGGTCCATCCAAAAGCAACTCAAGAGGGATAACCTGTGCATTGGTCTCCAATACTGAAATGTACTAACCAAGTGGCGGCATTTGATAGGTTAAGTGAGAATGCATTGGTTAGAGTGTATTGGTAGTCCCTCATCCAGCGGATAGCATTTGCACGAAGCCGTATGCCGAACGTTTTGAAATTTGACTCATCAGTCATCAATCATTGCTGTTAAGGTAGTACAGATTGAGTGGGCATCTTTATAGGCATGCTGAAACTCAGTCAAGGCCATTAACAGAAAAATAATTCAAAATTTGATCGAACACTAGTCTTCCGATAAGTCTATTAAGAGTAGGAACAATACTAATGGGTCAGCTGTTCATCCCATTGAAGGTACTCCTGCAGATCTTAGATAATGGAATTATTCTGGCAGCTTTCCATGCCTGAGGGAAAACACTTTCTTTCAGGCTTTCAGGTTAAAAAAGTGACTTACTGATCCTGGAATGTAATCAGCTATAATTCTAATTACTTTACTGTCAAGGTTATCCAGTCCTCCTCCAGTAGTACTGGTCTGAGTTAAATGTAAAACCTTTGTTTTTCATGATAAACTATTTAATTAGTTCTTCGGATAGTTCACTATTTGAGGTATTCATGTTGTCCTCGACTGTCAACCTTTTCAACAGAGAAATGATAAAATAGTTGGAATTTGAAAGGGTTTTACAATGAATGTACTGTCCATGAAGGCAGGATTATTAACTTTAGACTTTCCTAATATTTCATAAAAGAATATCATGTAAAGTTCATGTGAATCTTGTTTGGATTTTTTTTTTTCCAGTCTATTCATCTTTATGTCCTTGTTTCTGAGTTCATCGTACTTATTTTTTTGAATAGTGTCCTGATTTTATTGTTGCATGTTTCATTTCATCCCAGTAATCCATGCATGGGTTTTAATTGCTCATTGAACCAGACTGTTTCTCACAGTTTGTGCATGTTTGTCAGCAACAATAACCTTTCTATATTCGCAATGCAATACCTGTCTCTTTCACTGTACTCTGTCCCACTGTAGATTTTTTCATCATCAACACATTTTTCTTTGCAAAAGGATTTATGAGATCTTTGCAGCACAGTTCTTTGTCCATCCTTGGCAGTGTCTACACAGGCTGCAGGATGAAAGCAGCATGTCAGCAGAGCAGCAGTGTCTGTGCTCCGTTGGTGTCTACACAGGATGGGTCCAGCCACGGTGCTGCTGTGTAGGTCACCTACGTTCCAGCAGTGCTGGCAGCGTTATGAGCCAAATACACAATCACTGTAGTTACTGTGTGGTATACAATATAAGAAAATAGACTGGAAGCCTAAAGACAGTTGATGGTAGACAGCTCTTACTGATTAAAACAGAAGCATATCTGTTCTGGCAGAGGACTGGAAAACGCTACTGAAACACATCCTATGCTGAGGCGATAATGCTAACCACTGCACCAATGTCCACTGTTTTTGGGATCATTGGGCAAAAAGTCCATAATAGCTTTACAGCATATTGTAATTCAAGTGTTCTGGGGGAAAACTAGACTCCCTCACCTCCTCATGGCTCTGTTTTCATGCTTTATAAAAATCTAGCCCGTGATGGGAGACATAATTTCAGAGAAAGAGCGTTCCTATTGGCTGTTCATTCAACGGAGGCAGCTGTCAATCATTCACTATTTCTGACCAAATGGTCAACAAAGGAGGGCTGATCAAATATGAATTAACATTCTGTAAAATGAGAAAGTTTGCTCCAGCTGGTGGGCGGTGCTTGGCATTTCGTCAACTGAGCAACATGGCTGCCTGGTAACAAACTTTCTCATTTTACAGCTGAACAGTAACTACAACCTTCATTGGTGATCAAATCCCAGTCAAGTATAAAGGCAATCTGTACAGCTTGTCCACATTTTTTAGAAGAAAATACCAACAGGTTGAAAGGTCACATATGTCTGCTTCTTTCAGCTCTATCAAAAAAGCCTGGAAAAAGCTTTAGACCATACCTTCCTTGACAAAGCAAAAAACTCTGAGACCACATCTTCAGGTCGCCCTCCCATCAGTCAGTAGCAGGACGCATGAAATATGATCACATTATGCCATTTAAAGAAAAAGTTTTGCTTTCTTGCTGTGTTAGATAAGAGGATCAACACCACTTTCTTACTAAGTGGTATCGATCTTCTGATTTCCAGAAAAAAAAAAAAAAAAATAAAACACTTCAGATGCTGGCTCAGTGAAAGGAAGAACTGGAGGTTGTGCCCATAATTCACACAAGCTATCATTTGACTGAAGCAAGAATAAGGCGGATAAGTTAGCCTAGTTAAGGATTTGCCACGTTTGTTGTAAAGTCTGCCAACTTAGCTGACAACATCTAATTTCCATATTCACTTTCAATTGCAGATTCAAAACTCTCAGTAATACAAGGGCCTGTGAAGGTTCTCATTCATCCAGGTCATATTCATTCTGGCAAAAAATTGAATCGAAGGCAACTGGACTTAGATTCGTCTCTGAAGGACTAGTCAGACTGTAGTGTTGGAACTGATGGAGCCACTTGGATAAGGGGCGAAACGTCTTCAGAGACAAATCTAAGTCCAGTTGCCTTTGATTCAATTTTTTGCCAGAATCAGTAATACAAGGTTTAACAACCCGTTCTCACTTCCAATTTGTAAAATACCTGCTCAGTGGCCCTCGGCATCTGGTAGCAACACATGGAGGTATGCTTTAGCGTCTGTATGAGACGCACCAGGCTTTCAGTTAACTCCAATGTAAACCCATCTGCATCATTATTAGATGCTGAGAGCAACTGACTTAGTACAAAGAGCAAGAAAATCTACTTAGGGAGGATGCTGGGGTGAAACTGGGGTCAAACGGACTTTCATCCAGGAGACCCTTATTTGTGTCCCATGTAAAACCAACTGAACACTCACTCATTATACCAAACGTTTGCTGCGTAGTAATTAACTACTAATTATTTTACATAACAAACACTTTTTTAAAGCCCAAACCACAATCTTTTTCTAAACCTAACCAAGTAGTATTGTAACCTAAATTTAACCAAGTAGTTTTGTTGCCTAAACCAAACCAAGTAAACATAAAAACTAAGAAACCTATGTTGTAAGTTTATTTTGAAAAGACACTGCATGCATGTAACCAGTGGAAGCTGTACTTAGAGCATCGTCAAAGGAGTTTACCGGAAAATCTGAAATGGCCTGTGTTGAAGACTAAATCCAATGTAAATATAATAGGTGTTTTCAGTCCAAAATGGAGACTATACTATATCTACTGTATATCTATACATCTAGACTATATCTATACTACTTGGCGTAATTGTTTGTGTAGGGTGCAGGGATTTGAAGGGTTGGGATTGAGAACATGTTGAATAAAAATGCAAGTCTGTGATAATGTGACTGTGGTCAGATAACATATCTACAGTTCACATGTTAATGTTTTCAAGGGTAGGTTGGAAGTGTCATTCAATCAGCATATCATTATCTCTTTCAGGCTGGACACTTGATTGCGTTTGCTGTCTTACCAACTGCAGTGACAGAATTTGAACATGGAGATGTACAGTACAGTTGTATAGTTGTGCGTTATCGTGATTATTCATGAAAGCACTGCTCTGCTGCTCAGTAATGCAACGATTCACACTCCATGTCTTCCTTGTGTGGGGTGCAGAGTGGTCACGTTTCTGTTTTGCATTATGCATGGATGCAAGTGTCGATAATATGATATTTACTGCTTCTGATTCAGATTGACACAAACCAATACATCATCTCCTTTTTTATCCTCACTTACAGAAAACTATTCATGTTTGTGTTGTTTCCTGATCATGTAACAAAGTTTTGGGAAGAGCATTCAATATTCGATTTTGTTTAAAGGCCATCCCATTCACTGACTTTTCTCTCCTTTTTGTCTTCAAGTTTTCTGCCACCATCTCTCCCCTTTATATTAAAGCTTGGTTCTTTGACCGATGAGCTTTTACAATTCGCTACACACCCAGAACCAACGCAGCAGTTGTGGCTGGCCTGGTGCAGCATGAAAACTCTTGTCACACAGTAATGGTCTATTAAGGCCACATTTTTTTCTCTCTCTCAGTGGGACTGTGTTTTTTTCTTAAGTTCTGTGCACGCTTTGAACAAGTAAGTTTGGATGTTGTACACTGTGGACGTGACTGAGATTTACTGACCGGTGTTGGAATTGCTACACAGTTAGTAACCCTGCCTGTTTGGATTGGTTGAGATCTTAATTATGAGCTGCAAATTCAGTCCTGATTACCATTTGTAGTGTTGTTTCATTCATGAGAATGCTCTTGTTTTTATCTTGTTGCTCCCTCTGCTGCTATGTGCTCAGCATGTGCAAATAAGGTACAAAGTAAGTGTTAATATCACCAGTGAGATGGGTGCTAATGTAACAGGCATACTGAGGTTGTAAAAGCCCAGATGTGGTGCCAAGCAAGCACACATTTTGGGTGTAAGTGTTGAGATGTAAGACATTGTGTTCTTTCATTACAACAGACTATTTGTTACTTCTTGAAGATTGATGAAATGAAACAGTATTATTTTCAGATATAAAGAAGTAATAATAAGGAAAAAAAACAACACCATACAAGTTATTCCTCAGTCATATATACTGTATATGCAATGTGATATCATGGGAAGGTGTATAAATAGCACAATATTTGAAAGATATTCCACATTGTCATTGTGAAACAGTTGTGGTTGTGTTTAGGCAACAAAACCACTCTATAGATTTAGGAAAAACATCATGGTTGGGCTTAAAATAACTATGTTAAGTATGAAAAATATATTTATACCAGGGCTGTCACATCATTATGTTAAGTGCATCATTGGCTATGATAAATTGCAAATTAATCACATTTATTTGTTCAAAATGTACCTTAAAGGGAAAATTGTCAAGTATAGTAATACTCCTATCAACATGTCAGTGGGCAAATATGCTGCATTGTGTAAATGTATGTATATTTGTATATTTTTTTTAATGACACCCTCACAGGTACTTGGACCAAACTATATGGGATTATCATTCAGTGGACATGTCTGTAAAGGGGAGAATCGTGGCTACCAATAGAACCCATTTTCATTCACATATCTGGAGGTCAGAGGTCAAGGGACCAAATGGCAATGAAAGATTTTCTTCATGAAATGCTAGTATGGTATAGTTGGTACCAAATGATTCCTGAGGTTTTCTAGTTTATATGATATCGTCACTCTAGCTTTACAACTGAGCCCACAACAACCTCTGAAAGGTTGAGTCCATTTGAATGTAAAATAAATTATGATGTTAAAACAAATTGGCATTAACTTGTTATTATTGTCTTTGACAACACTTTTGGGATTCTCCTGGTTGAAAGTCCTGTGTTTGTTGGACCCATCCACCTCCCCTCCTGCCTACTGTAAGCAGTCTTGCTCAGTTTTTATTCAAACTCTGAGCATAGCATATTCACATGGATTCATTCACATTGCAGTCAGTACAGACTAAATGATGTGAAAGGACATGCCAAAAGCAAGAATGCGGTTGTTATAGCATGCAAAATGTCTTACAAACTGCCATGTCATTCATTTGGTGAGACTGGGCTGGTATATGGCGCATAAAGCCAGTGAGTGAATCTGCATTAGTATGATGTCCTCTCATGCTTGTAGAAGGGCCTGAAACCCTGTTTGCCATTATACACCTTTTGACATAATCTTGCTCAGCCATTCTATATGTTTCTAAAGATAAATAATCTTATATGTGACCAATCTGAAGATCTTATTCCTGTAGTACGCAGGTTATATAAGAAATTGTAATTGTGATTTGTAGGAAATTTCCCCACTGTAGGACTGAAAAGAATATCTTGGTATTTCTATATAATGGGAGAATGTAATTGCAAGCATTTTCTTTTTATACTGAAGTAGCTTAATAATTGATAACTTTTTAAATATTCTCTTTATGTGAAAACACTGAATGCAATATGGTGAACATGCTGCATGGTCAGTACAGTATATTGGAGAAGATGAGTGTGATCAGTTGCCGGTGTAAAAATCAAAATGTTTACTTTTTATTGTACGGTATGGATGTCACATTACGTCCTACAGTGGCAGTGAATGTAAATACCAATGCAGAATAATTACATGTGACAGCATTTATTGATATATTTCAAAACAGTTATAAATACTCAATAAAATGTCGGCTTTGGGCATTTTGTGCAAGACGTTTGTACAGCTCCGTTTATAGCTTTGTTATCACTTTTTGTGATGAAGATCATAATAACGTAATACTTTAGCATTTAAGAAAGTGTATGTTTTTGTCTGACATTTTACAAAATATTGCACAGTAAAAAAGTAATCATGAATCAGTTTCTCCTCAAATATAATTCTCTGGTTACTTCCTTGTACTTTGAAATACTTAAAAATAGTGTGGTACTTTGAAATATTCTCAACTTGCATAATTCCACTTTACATTTAGTCAGTCAATTACAACTTTTCTATAACAACATTTTTATACGTTTCTACTGGAACTTACACCTTTTCAAAACATGCTGTAAAAATAATAAAGTGATTATGGTCTATTACTAATGCTGTTTTTGGTATTTTTGTGAAAAGCACACAGTTTGGGAGACAAATGATAAGCATTTTTGCAGTGGAGATAGCTGTGTGAAGAGACATGTTTCCGAGAGGTTCGGCACAACCTCTCCAGACAAGAGCCCAAACACAGCGAGTAGCTAGTGCTGACCTTGACTTTACAGCATCGCAGTGGGCCTTCGTCTGTGTGTGTGTATCCTAAATCGATAGACATGGCATATCTTTTCATCAAGTTAGAGCATACGCACATGTGTATGCCTGGGTGCTTTACCTCATGCACACACTTTAATGAGTCTTTAGAGAGTGTAATATACAGTAGGCTACTGCAGCAATGGGAAAAATAGAGGAGGCCTTAATCTCTTCCATGCATCATAAAGTATGTCTCAACAGAGTCTCTGCTGTTATTAGAGTTTATCAATGTGTGCAATTAAAATCCTTCTTCAATGGTGATTTCACCAAAGTTTGTTAGAAATTACAAACATAGGGCATAAGATAAGATACAGTAACCACTCATACCTTAACGATAAAACAGGTTATTTTGTAATGCCATTTCTGATGCGGCGTCCCTACTGGTAGGACGACATGCACACACATGTCAAAGAACATATATTGATACGAAGTGAGAGTCAATTTTCAGCACCCAGCAGCAATGCTTTGTGAATGATCACTTAATGACAACCATCGGCATCAATGGGAGCACAGAGTGTTTGCTATTCCTCAAGTTACGTCATTCCAAAATTTGATAACGGAGAGCAACCATCGATCAGTGTCAGGAACTATTCAGAAGCAGTGGACCATTCAAGCTCTCTTAGATGGTGCTGGGCCTCAGTGCATCTGATGGGTCACAGTCTCACACGGAGATATCTTTGGGGGTTTTAAGGGGCACTAGTTAGATGCAGTAATCTTGCCGCAGCTCCACAAAAGTGCTGCATGAGAAAAAAAAAAAAAATCATTAGCACAACCTACTGGTGTTTCAGCAACTATTGCGCATTACCTCAGAAGCAGTGTCCTCCTCTGTCCTCAGGGCCAATAACCACCCAGCCCTGCCCTAACTCTGCTTCACCAAGAAATATGTGTTTGTGCTTGGTGGCCTGGCAGATGCAACATCACAGCTGGTGTGATTTTTTCCCCCTCCTCTCTTATTTCTTTTTTTGCAGAGGGCTGTATGTGGAGATATTGAACTTTTGAGGCACCACAGCGCAGATCAGCTAACTGCAATGCTTGACGAATCATTGCAGTGTCGTTCCAGCCACCAAAGCTGCACACCCTATACTCTGTGACGAGACTTGACGCTCTGCTGCTCCATCTCCTCATCTCAGCAAGAAAGCTACAGCAGTGTCTTCCTTTGGACTTGCTCAGCAACATATGATCTTTATAAACGGCTGCTACTGAAAACAATTAGGCTTGATGTAAATCTATAATGTCAAACCCTTCATTTTCCCTTATCTTGTTACCTCTGTTTTCTCTCTCTTTTATCATATATATACAGAGATGACACAGAGCGATACAACATAACACATGCACAACATACACACACACACACACACACATCACCATCATACAGTGTGTTAAAGAGCCAATATAAACACTCCTACAACATACAGCTGTTGCACAATAGGCAGCTCTTCAGCATAGGCACATTTGTCACTTCCTATTTCACCACTGCTTGTTTTAATCTTGGCCTAAGGTGCCAAATGTATTAAATCCACTAGAATTTACTCTCACATGCTGTGCTGTTTTTTTCTCCATTACAAAAGCAGAAGGGCAATTTTCATATGTGTAGGCTGTGTAGGCGAACCTCTCTACATGTATTTCACAACCAAGCTCCTTGACAGTCACTCTACTATCCAGAGTCACATTGGTAAAAATGCCTTTAATCTCAACGTGCCTTGGTACAGCTGCTGAAAATATCTTCAGCAAATTATTAAATTGTATGTACTTTTCGTTTTTTCAAAAAATGCATACAGTAAGTAAAACCGATTTAAATCATCATGTGTTGCAAGCAGTATTCATACGATGTCCTACGAATGTTCAGCAACACAGTCGATTAGACTGTTGTCAGGCTATTAAACAGGGGTTATCAGTCGCTGTAGGCCCCACAAATGTGGGTCAATAGGGGCCTACTACACCCACTAGTACATTTTGTCATTTATTCACACAGTATATCACTGAAAGAAGGTAAAAAAAAAAGCATGGCAGTGACCTCTAGCGACCGTAGTAATTATGACAGGAGCAAAAGTGGAAGTCAGGTGCTTGAAAGGTCAAGGGGACAATGGATGAGACACAAAACAGGGTTTTCACCCAGGAGACTGGAGATTGTATCCCATGTGAAACAATGTGTAATTGTCTACACATGTGAACACGTTTTCCCCTAAACTTAAGTGTTTTTTTTTTTTTTTTTTTTGCCTAAATCTAAATAAGGTGTAGTTTTGTTGCATAAACCTAAAGAAATTATAATTTTGTTGCCTAAACACAAAGAAGTTGCAGTTTTGTTGCCTAAAAGTAAAGACGCCTTTTTGTTTGTGTTCAAAACATGACACTTTCACAACATAGTAGGTGTAGTGGGCCCCTAATGATCCACATCTATGGTGATTATAGTGATTGGTAATACCTGTTAAGCGGCCTGATAACAGTCAAAGCGGGTGCAGCAACATGCGACAAGTGTCAACTTCCACTCCAGTCTTTTCAAAACAAAACTACTTCAGGTAGTTTCAGGAAAAGATTGTGTTTTGAGTCAAAATACACCAGAAGCAGAACAACCCAAGTATGAAAGTTACGTGACAAAAAAAATGAACATTGACTTTTGGTTTCACTCAGGGCATGAATACCGGCCTCCTTGGTACAATTCCAGTGTTTTACCTACCCACCCAGCCAGACCTCCTCCCTATGCAGTGTTTGTCGAGTAAATCACATAATGTTCCATGGGCTACAGAACTGCATGTTATATTTTAGGAAGCTGAACTACATAGTAGTATTAGTAGTATAGTAGTATCTGCATTATCATGCAGCATGAGGACAATTACAAATAAAGTTACTTGCTAGATTTGAGGAAAAATGCTTGAAGATTATGGTATTGAATCTTATGTTCTAGCAAACTTATCAAGGAGTCAAAAGGTCTGTGGTTGCAGTTAAAAACAGGAATCCTTCCTCTGGCCGTTGAGTGTCAGTAGATTTAAAAACATCCAGGAGGACAACGGGTTGTGCAAACTGTGCAAGTCAGGAGAAGTTGAAAATGAATCATATTTTCTTTTGTATTGCCCATACTATGATGAGGTAGGAACTTCTATTATGAAATGTCTGTTCAGAAATGTTTTGGTGCTCAGATGATGACAAGATGAATTGGCTATTTCATTTTATTGCTTATAAGTAGTCTACTTTTGTTTTTCAAGCTTGCAAAAAGTGTCATGATGGCTTATTTGTTTAGTATTATTTGTAATTTATGCTGGTTTCTGCCTTTGTCTTTTCTGTATTTTCAAAATAATGGTGTCTTGTAAGCCCGCTTGGGCTGGGCATATTATTTTTGCATGACACAATAATAAATCAAATCAAATCAGATCTTGGTTCACAATTATATTGAATAATACAAATTGATTTTGTGGAATACAGAAGAATCACAGTGCATTGTTTTTTTGTAGGTGAAGCTACGAACGGTGTATGAGAACAGTCTGCTGTATGATATGCACTGGGCATTCAACTCACTCCAACGGAAATCTTCGTGTGATTATTAGATGCTCAAAACAACGGATGTAGTATCAATAGTGCAACAGGCTCTGAGGTTCATTTTCTCTAGTTTGGTGGTTGTGTCAGAGCTGTTACACAGTATGCAGCGACATGCATATAAGCCCTGCTGTATTAGAGGCAGTGCGCTTGCAAAACACAACACAATGTTCAACCAGCTTCGTAGCACTAAATGGCGTATGAATGACATAATAATTTGCTACTTCACATGCACTGTTGGTGTACTTTTGGCATGTCATTTGTACACAATGTAGTCTGTACCAACTGCAATGTAAAGGCATCCACGTAAATATGCTACGGTAAGAGTTAGTGATGTAAAATAACAAGTGAGAAAGACTGCTTATTGTGGATGGGAGCGGAGGTGGATGGGTCCAACAAACAGGACTTCCAACCAGGAGACCAGTGTTTGTGTCCCAAAGTGTTAAGATATTTTGAAGTTACATTAGAGACATTTGCGAGGTGTTTTTTAGTGACGTTTGTGATATGTTTTACCTGTACCTGTTACGTTGTTTCCATACATATTTTACTTAGTTTATGGACATATTTCAAGCTTATTGGTGATGTTTTTCCTAAACCTAACAAAGTGGTTTTGTTGCCTAAACCTAAGTGAGTGGACTTTACTTTACTGTGGCCATGACCGTAGTTTTTTTCTCTTGCGTACAAATGACAGGCGGAAAGGCTGAAATGTGTTTTCATGACATGCAAAATGCCATTTATAACAAGAGCAATAATACACCTTCCCAAGAGTTTGAGTTGGTTCAATGCACCACTTTTTTTTGTTTAAATTTAAATTAATGTCTTGGTACGTTTTATTGTTGCTGAACACATCCCAGAAGTTTAGTGTTTTTTACTGATGTCATATTACATGCTATGCCACTGAGTCATATGACACCACATATGTAGCTCATGTTACATTACAAGCATATGTTAAGCCAAACCATGAGGTTTTTTCTAACCGTCCCCAAGTTGTTTTGTTGTCTAAACCTAACTGCCACCATTTCACCGCACTGACCACATGCAAACCCTCTGTGTCAAGATACGAGAAAAGGATGACGCCAGGGACTTCCATGTGCCAATAGTAGGGATAACATCCCATTGGTCTCCTGCTAGGAAAATAAAATTGAGAAAATACTGATATAATTTTGCTCACACAATAGTCAGTGTGATACATTTGTCAAATCTTTATCTCACTGCATCCAGATTGGATGGTATGTATTTTGTCATGAAATTTCACTCAGCTATATTTATTGCTTAAGTATTTTGACATTAAGTCAGACATAACTTGCTATTATGAGTATATGAATGACAGCTAGAGAAGCTAATAAACATAATTGTGCTCTATCTGATGCTCTCAACACCAGGGGGTTCAAGGTGATGGAGAGTATTGTCAGAGTGTTAGTTATCACCTTGGCTTTCAGCACACAACCTCACACTTTGAGAGCACTATGAGCTCATTATCCCCACGTATGCGCACACACACACACACACACACACACACACACACACACACACACACACACACACACACACACACACACACACACACACACACACACACACACACACACACACACACACACACACAGTGGTGGCAGTATACTGATAGTGTTGTACAGAGAACTAATGAGAATATTCTTCATGTCCATAACCTTTACCTGAGAAACGGTGCGTGGTTGTGTATGTATGTCCATTAGCAGTGCCAGTCCCTCTTGACAGGTGGAGAATAGGTTGTCATTCAGGAAGAAAAACAACAATAGGTGTTCATGGTTTGTCAGTAGATTCAATCTGTCGTAGAATATTTGAAAAAAGCAAGAGAATGCTTTTCTCCTTCTTTGAACTAAGTCTGCTATGTGATGAACACTGTTAGCGCCTCATCAAGTGGGCCTATTGCAGTGTAGTAATTAAAAATTAAATTGGCCGGTTGGCATACCACTATCTGAAATAGATTTTAACAACAATATTCTGTATCTGTTCACTCAACAGGGTTTCTTTTTACTTTATTCTCTCTACCCCTGCACAGATCCATATTTTCACAAACTTTGATTAAACCTTTTATTTTTTTTCCTGCATATTTTGAAGCAATCAAACGCAAAGCTGATGTCTACTGTTGTCTTGCTTTGTGTGCTGAAAATGATCTGTAAACGCCACATGCCACCAGCATGTCATCCCGTTTTCATGTGTTGTTTTCTGTGGTTTGATAAAGAGTGCATGCTTTTGGACATGCACAGTTTACACATTATGTGAAAATGATACATTTACAGTATATCTTCTCACTCATGCCTACATAAGTCCTGCAGAGATGACATTATTCATTAATAACAAGACTGCACGAGGTTAATTCTCAGCATAGTATGTTGTTTTGAACCTTGATGTTCTCGAACAATGACTGTAGTCTCAGTAGCAAAGGTGAAAGTACAAAAACTGCCCTTCTTCACCTCCTCAGTCTGTTCTTTCTTTGCCTTCTTCAGTTTTCCCCTTGTATCCCTCAGTAGTCATTTGGCTGACAGCCCCACAAACCCACAGCAGCCAACCTCATTTGGATAGGTGGTGGTCCTACAGCCAGCATTCAGAAGCCAGTTCTTAGAACTTTGTCTTCTTTCATTCAAAGCCTTACTACCCTCCTCCGTATTGTGATCTCAATGAAGAGTACAGCTTTAGCTGTAGCGGACCACACTACAACGTCAGCATGGAGAGACGTGGCGAGCCAAGATTAAATCTCATATTCCACTACTGGTCAGAGGAGAAGAGCCTTGGTGTTTCTATCAGTGTGTCTTCCTCCTGTGGATACAGTGTTCCACTGGTGGTGATCATCTCCTGCTTTCCTGCCGGCACCCCTCCAGCACCTGGGCTAGCTTTCTCAGGACCTGGGACTGGTGCCAGCTGTAGCACCCCTGTGAAAGTCTGGTCTTGCAGGCTGATAAGATGAGCTAGAGGGGGCATTGCAGAGCAAGCAGCATCGCTTGTTTGCAACACACTGCTGGAGCATCCAAGGACAGGGAATGTCATAGATTGACCTGATGAGCTGAATATTGTCTATGGGATCTTCCACAATTCTAACCAAGTGATTTTCTGATCGACAACCCCGTTCCAGGTTTCCCACCCTCCTTTTCAGCCCTGCGACACAGCCTTGATCTTGTAGCCCTCTTAGCCCTTGTGGCCCCACCCTAGTTCTGCTTCCTACTTCTTAGTTGACTTCAGCTTTGGCTTTCTACTTATGGCCAGTAATGACTTTGGCATTTGCATTCCTCACTGGCTGATCATTGGACTGTCTTAGTTTGAGGACCAGCCTGGGCTTTTGCTGGTTGTAGTCTAAAGTAATGAATGGCAACGGTAGCTGCAAAGTGTTCTTCCCAAAGAGACCAGTTTCAGAGAAGCACCATGGCAGCCCAATCCATCTTACTTACTGTGGATAGAGAGAGTGAACTGGTAGCACCATACTTTGTGCTTTCCAGGGAATTGCCTTTGGGTGATCCTTGCCAGGCGTTCTGAGACCTGCTTCACCACAGTTCTCCCCATCTGTTTGTTAGTAGAGCTTTGCTGTGTACTATCTCCCCAGACTTTTGATGGGTTGCTCAGACAGGAGTGGGGTTTTCTTGCCCTCTACGACAAAGATGGTACTGCCGTTCTTAACTCTTCTTCTGAGAGGAAGGCTATGTGACTCTGAGGACTTCATCAGAATTATTGCCCAGGACATCAGCTCCGTCCTCCGTCATTCTGGATGTACATGCTGCTGAAGGAGGCTGGTGATCTCATCCATGTCTTGCTCCAATGAGGATTATCTCAAAAGCTGCCATGAACAGGACATGAGAAATTGTACACCCCAAAGTGATTCCTAAATCTTGCTGTCGGCACCAGCTGGTGAAATCCTGGAGGGCAAAGCACATCTGCAGGTCCTTGAAGTAGTTTGCTACTAAAATCTTAATACAGAAGGGCATGTGGAAGAACTCCATGGCACAGTTGATTAGCTGGTGTGGGGGTGATCCATAAGGCAAGGTAGAGCCAGATGACATGCAGGTTTTTCTTCTCATACTTTATACTTCCCAAATCCTGGCACTTCCACCTTGTGGAAGTTGGCGTCAACATAGCCATTCTCTATCAGGTTAATGGTCATCCTTCTGGCAGGCACTGAGTAGAAGATCTTACTTTTGGCATTTAACAAGGTGATGTTCCTGAATTGGCCATTGTCTTTGGAGTTCACCTCCTCCGGGATGAAGACCGATTTTCCATTCTTTCCACGCAGTTATGATAGAGGTTGTAGCACCTTAGGGCAGTTCTTATAGAGCTTCCAGGGTACTGTGTTAAGGCCTGATGCTGATGAGGCCCTTACCTTCTCCCCGGCATACCTGACTTCATTGAGCTTGATTTTCAGTGACTGTCAGTGGGGTAGGACAAGGCCCTGGTGTTCATAATAGGACATTCCTTGTTGGATCACTGCACTGCCTCATGACATGCTGTTACAGCTGCTACCTGGTGACTTCCAGCTTCCAACATTTTTCTCCTCCAGCAACCTGGCATCTGTCATGCTTGAAAGGGTTGCAAATACTTGAAGAATCTTTTCTTTCCATTTCCTGCACTTGCCAAGCTTTGTCTAAAATCCTCCCAGAGAGTTTTCAGGCCATCTTTCTCTGCCTGAATTGCCTTCTTTCAGTTTTTGTGGAGTTGGTGTCACCTTGGTTCCAACTGGCCAATCTCCCTCCCCCTCTCTCTCAAAGCAGTCCTTTGTTTGGTGGCTTCACCAGACCTGTCCTTGCATTCCTGATGTAGGATATCCCCGAACAATTTAAATTTGTACTCCGCTCCTCCTTACAATAACCCCTCCAGTATCTTTGTCAAGTCAGCATCAAATTTACACCATGCCACTCATCACCTTGGGCCATTTGATTTTGGTCCTCCTGGCTGGTACCTTGTTCTCTTCTTTGTGGCTTGGTTCAGTTCTGTAGGGGCTCATGGGGACTCACTGTCCATCAGTAAGCCTTCTCTACTTTCTTCAGTAATAAAATAAAAAAGAGGGAAAGCTTGATCCTACTTCATACATACAAATGTATTTCAATATTACATAGAAAACACTGACAGCCTTTCATTACAAAAAGCAAATGCTTTAAAATACTACACCTAATATTCTTTTTAAATTAAATTCAAACTTCTCATCTGGCCTTCAGCTTCAATAAATCTTTTTCCACCTTTGCCAGTATTTAATGTCATTATCTATATTTGCATATAGTATATCCTTCCAGAATAAAGTGGTTTATAAACATTCTAAATCGATTAATAGCCAATGAATCCAAACAAATTAGCAATTTAAATCTTATTATCAAAGTAATCAGATTAATAACATAATCCTCTATTTGCCTCTGTAACATTATCCAATATCACAGAGAAAAAATGGTTGAAAACAGAGCTTCAGTGCATTCCCTGGCTTTCAAAACCTGCAGAAAAATTAACAAAATTTAAAATTATGCATCATTTGCACTTCCGTAACATTTATGTTGCTATGCTTACAGTTGTGTTGATATGTATTACACTTTTGACATTGCTAGTCCTACAGTAGTTTCCTCTTAGGCTGATCTAATCTGGACTGTCTACTCCAAGCTCCTCAGTGTAGACACAGAACAACTTTTAAGTGGATGTAGCACAGCCTAACTCACCCTAATGGTCAGGATCATAATCGTTTTGTCCTAATCTCAACCTATTTCCAAGCACATTGGATACTATGAGTATCATAAACTATGGAAACACCAAAAATGTGCTGAGACAACCTCTTGTCATCTATTTTACATATTGTATTATGTGTCTTGTTTTTTGTCTTCCTTTATATAGCATTTTAATTTCATAAAAGCCCTTTGTGCCAGGCGAATCTCTGAAGTTTCATCTTGCAGCTTGAGCATGATCAACTCAGTGTGTCTCCAATTATAGGTGTCCACGCAATTTTGTCTCCTCTTAATTCATGGAGTTTTATCTTTAGGCCGTGCTACCTCCACTCACAGCAGGGGAGTGAACAACTGATTTGTATGCTGCTGTGATTTGCCAGTTACTTCATTTGGAGGATCAACAAACCAGCCTTGTCGTACAACAAATTTGGTGCTAATGGAGGGCAGGATCAAGAGACTGACAAGAGAAATGAAGTATAAATGGTATGAGGTGACCACAAATCCTTTAATTAATCATTTTGTAAAGAACACAACCTTAACATTGGACCTAATTGTAGCTGTAGCTCTACTGATTCAGTTGTGGTGTAGCTGTGATCCTGGCTTGAAACATCCATGTCTGCTATTTCAAACTGAATTCTATCAATGATAATCGCCCAATTTACTATTTATTAAATATATGTGATGGGGACAGTTGGGTTGCAGCATTTTTGACCTGATTAGGTATTCTGAGGAGAAGCAATGGAGGGAAATATGCAAGGGAGTGCATTAAAATGAACCCCTCCTGTTGATTTATGAAACCAAAATCTGCATAATTGCCCTCAACAGCCAGAGGAAGTATGTCTTAGTAAACCATAGCTGCTGTGTTCATAGGCACAACAAGCAGTGCAAGAACATTATCAGAAAATAATCAAAAAATAAATGAGCAAATGTTGAATCTGAAAAAGACATTTTTTTCCCCAAATATCAGAGAATGAAAAAAAAAAAAAAAAAGTATATCCTGTAAAGTCACACTGAATAATTGGGGCTTGATGAAAAAAGGTGGATCTTTGGACCAAAAAGAGCCACATTCCTTTTGACTAAATCTATTTCAGGTCTTGGTGTCCTGGCCTCTTCCTCAGAGACTGGGGAATTACACTTGTTTTAAAAGTACTGTGTCATGTGGGATATGATGGGAAGTATGGTCTCACTTTCGGTCTTTAAGCTGTAAAACTACTGCTGGCTTAAGTTTCACAAGTTGTTTTAATAAATCCAGGGTAAACCCACTTCCAGGACACAAATTAAAAAGTGTTGAGGCATTCCATAAAGCAGACACAGCTCAGTAAATAACTTGATGTGTGCCAGCTTATTGGTAAGGCCAACTACAATACCCTTGAAGCACTAATAAGTTGACACAGGCCAGTCGGTTGGAAAAAATGCTGGCATTGTACATTTCTGCAAATCACAAATATGTTGACATTTTTGCATTTGGTCAGAGCAAGTGACATAGTACAATGAGCTGCATGCAGGCCAAGTGACATAGCATATTAAGCGATCCTTATTGAAAGTTACATGATATAAATGTTATGTGTTATGATAAGGATAATGACTGAGAAAGTCCATGAAGGGTGGGTGGAAGGGTCACAGGACTTTCATCCAGGGGACCACTGTTTGTATCCCATGTAAACTTTGACTTTACATGTTATGTAACATTGAATAAGAAATAATGCTAAGGGCGGTTGTTATGTTACGTTGTTACCTTATTATTTGAACACAAATCATTGTTTTACAAACTTTAACCAAGTACTTTTGTTGCCTAAACCTAATCAAACATTTCAATCAAACAAACTGTTTTGGTTCAGATACATCAACTTTCATCATATCTATAGTTTGTCGAAACACACAATGCCAGCTTTTTTCCTGGCAGCTGGGTTGGTTGATAGCCATATTATGAAGAGAAGCAAACAATATGTAGTTGATTGGCAGATCGATGACTACTACTGTCATCAATGAGACCTGAAATACCTTTAAATAGTACCTTGTTCTTTGTGAGCTTGCAGCTTTTGATTTTAACAATATGGGTTATTTTTTGGAGAACTTCGCCGTGTCCATCCTAGTCTGCCGACTGCCCTTGTGGTCCCTACTCTCTTTTTTAAATATCACTTGTACTAGATCCAAATTTTCATTCAAAATTCCTTGTCTCCCTTGATCAATATATGCATTTTATTTAATTGATTGCTGTCTAATACAAGCTAAAGATAATGTGATGCACATGGACTTCTCCAATGAGTACATAATAATCAATCAGCAACACTACAAAGTACATGAAAAAACACCCTCAGAAAAATCCTCGGATCATCTGCATTCTCTTCAAATAGCCGCCATGGCACAATTGCAATATGCACGTCTTAAGAACAAGTGCTAATTTTATATGCTCAGTGCGCTTAATCTGGGACACATCAAGCACAGATCATCTCTGTAAGCAAGCCTGCATTGCTTACTTCTTACCAGATCATTCATCTGTTTGCACTGTGTGACCACAATCCAACAAACAGCTCTTTCCAAAAGAGAGAACTCTCACAGCAGGAAGATAAATAAAACAGAAATCATTTCCAGCCGCATTATCTGAGAAGTTCCCTTTGTGCATTTGCTGTATTTTAAAGCTTTAGACTCTGGTGACGTTTCAGACTGCTGAGTCTAGCGGGGCTGTCTCTCACACTCACGCTGTGATTTGTAAAGGCAATTTGACTTTCCTCACAAACTGGTTCCTGTTCAATGACCAAAAGCACATAGCAGTGCTCGTTGGGTTTGGGGGGGGTGGTGGGGGGGGGGGGGGTCCAGCTCCAACCCGACCAAGAACAAAAGTGGAGTGGTAGTTGGAGGGGGGGGAGTTTCCCTTTTTCTCCTTTCCAACTCCCCCCCGCCCCCCACCAAAACCCCCCACCCCCCCCCCCCCCTGCCCGCTTCCCCCCCCCCCCCCCCCCCCCCCCCCCTCCTTTTTTTTTTTTTTTTTTTTTTTTTTTTTTTTTTTTTTTTTTAATTTAAAAAAAAAAAAAAATTAATTTCCCCTTGCGGGACTAATAAAGGAATATCTTCTTCTTCTTCTTCTTCTTCAGTACAGATTCTTTATTGTGATGGAAGATTTGCTCTAAGGAAAAACTGACATGTAAATTGGTAAAAGTGGGCAGGGGTTGGCAGACCAGTCTTTTGTAATTCCACTTTTTTTTTTTGTAAAATGTGAACACAGGTTTATATGTTTTTTAAACAAAATGATCCTGTACACCTTCTTCAACCTACTCAATTGCAGGGAGATTTGAAACAGACCTTTATGACCAAAATTTAGTTATCTCTCAGTTGCCTCTCCTGTTCCAAACAGCATAATAATTATTATAATTTGCAACTAACTACCAATGCAATACTACACTTAACAGATACAGATTTATTTCTGAAATAATAAAACACATTAAGCAGCAAAGCATGTACAATGTATACTTTTCTGTCAATATAAAAAGTCAAAGTAAACTAAGATATGACATCAGGTTTGGAGGCCCTCAGTGTCTTCATTTATGTTTGTTCAGTTGATCATAGTTTTAAAATATATCTTCCTGTTTTCATTTGCTTTCAAGTTAACATAAATAAAAACAAATTGGTGGATAAAATTCACCAGAATACAGGAAATTATGAGTTTGATGCTCAAAATTTCCATTTTGAACACCTATGCATCTTTCTGTCTGAATTATGCACCCTTTAAATAGCAGGCAAATACTGCACCATTGACTTTAGACCAGACTTTTGTTGGTCAATGGTGCAACTGCTTTCTGCTGCCTCAAGTTAGCATTGTGCCAACAATGCTCCTGACCACCACTAAGACCAACAGGTCCATGGGTACACAAGTACATTTGCCACTTCCGCAACATGGGCGCTGTGCATAAAGATGAAAACTGCCACGGTCTGAAACTATCAGTGACAGTTATGTTATGCCGTGTGCCAGGTGTAAGATAGGGCCCATAGTCCTCTACCACGGCCATTCTCTCATTCACTACTTCTATGCTCAGAGTTCATAAAGGTTTCTGCTGCGGCAAGTCATAACTTTTCAGATAATTCCTCCCACATAAATTGCAATTCTTCCTCTGCTGGCCTGCAGCAGGTGAGGAAACATCATGATAAATCTTAAAAGGTCCTGGAGAGTCAAATGTTCAATTGTGTGTGTTTACAGATCCATTGTTCTGCTGTGGTTCATTTCACATGTACGTGACTGTTGTGGTAAACAATAATCTATTTATGTGAAGAGAGTTTTGAGTCTTTATGTTGTGCATGGTTTGGCAGACAGGAAGTTTGGAGTCTTTGTAAATTCAGGACACATAATTCACACATCCACCAGGACATCTTTGAGTCTTTATCATTCCATCTATGTGCTTGTGTTGGTGTGCCAGTGTGTTGTAGTCATTAGCTACCATTTCAGTGTTTGTCCAGAATTTGTTGTTTTGCTCTCACTAGGCCAATATCAAATCCTCATGTCAAAAAGAAATATTGTCATGTCATTAATTGCTCCTGCTTACACACAAACAAACTTTGATTACAACTCCTATCTGCTTTGCTTTCACTGAGCCTTTGCTTGCTGGTTAACAAATATTTTATCTCCACCTTGCTCCCCCCCAACCACACCGCCTTGCTATGGGCAAACATTTTTCATTCCTTCCTCCGTGTCTTGTCTGTGTGTCTGTCTCTGAAAGACACACATAGGCAGCTGTAAAATTGATAAGCTCTCTCTAAAACAAACTGATTCCAGTTCCAAGACATTTTAATCAAAACCATAATTTCTGAATAAATGTAAAAGTCTCAATTTCACAAAAGACAGTCAATAAAGGACCTGCTGTTTATGCAAATTGTGAGGAAGTCTATCTGTTGACATTGTATATTCAGTAAATAGCAAATGTTTTTTTGTGGATTTGGATATTTCCAAAGGTTAACACAAAAGGTTATCACACACTCAGAAATACAATAACCATTGTAGGTCATATGGTGATTAGCTGCTGCAATACAATACAGTAGCTGGTTCCATTTTGGATCCAGTTCCAGGTTGGCAAAATAACCGTATTTGCTTATCACAGCTATTGGATCTTTTATTTCTCTGTGCTCTTTATTTTCCCCATTCAGGTAGCAGGCTTGTCATCAAACTCTATTCGGTCTGTATTGGCTTGCAGATTATTTGTGACGACTGTATGATAACATTCCCGTGTGATTGCATGCTTACATTTAATAAAGGACCAATGTGTAACAATTAAGGGGAGCTATCAGCAGAAACAGAAGATATTGAAATGTAATATTAAGTACATTAAGTATGTTTTCTTTAGTGTATAATCACCTGGTGATAATCATATTTTCAATACCTTAGAATGAACCATTTATTCATGTAGGGAGCGGTTCCCTTCACCATGGAGTCCGCCATGTTGCGCCGCCATATTTTTACAGCGGCCAAGAACAGACAAACTAAACTTTTGACTTTCCCTGCTTGGGCCAGTCTCGATAATGTTACTCGCTCTTGTCGCCGCCGCTTTCTCTTGCTTCACCACTCACTTCCCACATATACATTTTCACTACACACTGGCTCTGCTCCATATGGCTTTAGAGAGGGCCATTCACGTTTTTGTGTCGGCCACCACAGCTCTCCATCATACAGGAGAGGCTTCAGGTGGTTCCAGTTTCTTCACCACTAGATACCACCAGGTCCTACACACTGGGCTGCTGTAGCTGCTAATCAGACAAGATAAGACATACCTTATTTATTGCCTACATGTACAGACACTGGTTTGCAGAGAGCTGACAAACCCAACCACAGCCAAGTTTAATTTTGGCTTGGCCCTTGCAGGATTAACGTTAATTAGCAGCAGCTAGCATAATATGTTGCCAGTGACATTTTAACCAACAAAAGTGATGGGCTATGCTGGCTAAGAAGCTGCTACCTGAATGTTTTGCACATAACTCTAATAATGAAATGAATATGAATAATGAATAATGAATAATAAAAAGGGGGCGGCAGTAGCTCAGTCTGTAGGGAGTTGGCTTGGGAACCGGAGGGTCACCGGTTCAAGTCCCGACATGGACCAAAAACTGAGTGTGAACTGGTAGCTGGAGAGGTGCCAGTTTACCTCTGGGCACTGAGGTGCCCCTGAGCAAGGCACCAAACCCCCAACTGCTCGGGGCGCTTGTCAGGAGCAGCCCCCTCACTCTGACATCTCTCCATTACTGCATGTATGTGTGTTTCAGGTCTGCATGTACCATGTATGAGTTAAACAGAGTGTAAATTGAATTTCCCCATTGTGGGACTAATAAAGGTAGATCTTCTTCTTCTTCTAATGATAATAGCATCCGTGTATTTTGCCAACTGCAGTGTCAAAACAAATTTTTGAAACGTTGGCCTTGTAGAGCCAGCTGTGGTAAAGGAGGGCAGCGCAGTACGAAGTGAGGAAAATACCAGATTTCGATTGGCTTTATTTCAGCCAGCAGTGGATGTCCCTAACAGCTGATCCATTCCAGGCCGAGTGCCCAATGGTCAAAGTTTTATTTTTCAATTTCGTATGTCTGTAGTTGGTCCTCGGTTGTGGCGTGGGTTAAACTGGCCCTCGCAGCTGCAGACAGCACAGAGTGAAGTACTGCCTATCAGACTGGGTCAATCTAATACTATCTATCTATATCATTAATTTGGACTGATCCTCATTTTTCTTGAAATCTGACTGGTTTATTGTGACAAACTGATTTGTGCTCCAGCTCACCATGGCTTGCCAGGCTGGCCTTGTTTGGATTCAGTGCAGTGGTGACGGGTTTGTATAGAAACTGAGGGGGCAGGTGTCAGAAAGTCATCCTTAAGTGTCTTGAAGGTCTTCATTATCATCAGGTCCTCACCATACCACAACAACTATATTAGTGTTAATACAATTACCAAAAATGTTTTGGCTCGTGCCCTCAGAGCACTGACATTAAAAGGTCTCTACTTCTCAAACTCATACCAATACTGATCCATTAAAATATTGATTTGATTGTCCCCAATATCGATCCTTAGGATTGTCAGTAAACGTTTTCCATACATTCAGCATGAACAATTTGCAACTTGGCAGTTAAAGTCAATGAAAAGTTTCCTCATTGTGTTGATACAAATCATTCGGGTCACGTTAGGCTTCTAAACATATTTGCTATCTTAAATTAGTAATAGCCTATATAAACACATCATAAACATAGTTTCTAGGAGCAAGCCGCTCCCCAAAAAAGTTAGTTGCTTGAAGTGCTTCCACTGTTAACAATGCCATAGCGTTTGGCATTTCTTCCTTATCAACTAAAACAATGGGATTTACAGATCACAGGGGAATTTTAGGTATATGCAACTTTATTTATAGCTAGGGTCGGCAGTCTTGGAACTCTACGCTACGCTAGTTTTTAAGAATTATCGAACCAGTGTTACAATTATCAACCCTCCCTTGTCGCAGTACAACTTGGAGGGTGATTGCGAGACGCCCAGAGGCGCACGCTCCGCTCCAATCTGTGCTGGGACACCTCCCCTCCCCAACAACATGTGCGAGTCCTTGAGCTTTGTTGTAATGTCTTATTATGTTGCTATGTGCAGAGGTGTTTTTTTCCAAATCCCACACTGTGCCCCCCTACAGGAGCCTAGTCTGGGAGTTGCTTTTTTCCCCTCTTCTTCCTTCCCTCTTGTTCTCCTGTTTCTCATCTAAAAAAACGGGGCGGCGTCCGGGCGGCGACCCTCAGTCCTCCCGGTTATGTGTCACTGTCTTTTTATGTTTCTTGGACGGGATGTAACTGAAAGATAATTTCCCTCCGGGGATTAATAAAGGTTCATCACATCTTATCTTATCTTAATTATCAGTTGACAATAGTACTGACCAAAACGAATCACTTTTTTCTCAAGTGCTCCTGCTGGTTAACTGCAGACGAAGCTAATGAGGAAGAGCTGTATTCATTAGGCTTTATTAAGTGACCTGTATGGCCTTTGGTGTATTGCTGGAGGTTGAGTATAAATTTGCTGTTATTTAAGCAAAGAAGTAACACAAAGCCTATGGCAGTAGTATGACTTGAATAAAGGAGAGAGAGAGAGAGAGCAGCATTTAGGATTATAACACTTTGTCATTCCAGTGTTCTCTATTATTCTGTCATTGCTTGATTGATTAATATGCCATTATTGGAACATTTTCTATTGTCACATTATCATAGTTGTCAGCTGAATCTGTTTATATTTAAAGTTTCCTGCCTTGGCAATACTCATTTCTAGCCAATACCAGCGTCTTTGAATATTAAATTAAAGAGACAAAAAGCAGACAGGGGAAGCCAAATATGAATAGAGACAGAAAAGGCGTGTGCAAATAGAGGAGAGAGAAGGGGGAACAGACTGGTATGGAGGGAGAAAAAGAGCGAGAGCTGAAGATAGGCAGGGGAGAGTGGTATGTGGAGCGTTTGAGTTTGATGGAGATGGAAAAAGAGAAAAAAAAAGGAGGCGGTTTCAGTGAGAGTGATTGCACTATGAGAGGAGGAGAGGTTTATCCAGCAAATAGAACCGACGAGGGGAAAGCAAACTCCTCTCTGCAGCTGCAATAAGCCTTTCTTCATCACGTAGCAGTTTTTCTGCAACAGTTGGTAGCCTATATTAGTGCCCTGGGCAGGGCCGCTGCTAGCCATTTGGGTGCTCTCAGTGTAATTGCTTTGTGGTGATCATCTTCCCAAACGAAATCCATACAGGATCTCTGATCAGTTTATTCAGTTCAGTTATTTCCACACAAGTGAATCCTTTTCTCTAACAAATAAGTAAAGGATCTCTGAAAAAGTACACAAACCCAACATCTCTATTACTGTTGCATGGTACTGCATGGAGCAGAGGACAGAGGCGGCGCATACCATGACGTGAAATGACACAAAACATGGTAGAGATTCTCAGTTTTTATAACATGACTAACATGATTTTGGTACAAATGTTTACCCATCAGTGTGGCGCATAGCCTTCACCGCTGAAAGACACTAAAGGGAAATAAAAAATTGGGCGATAACTCTCAGGGTTTATTCACTACAAGTGACCCCTTTCACGTGAAGCCATTTTTTTTTTTTATTAATTAATATAAAATTTTTGATTTCTACAACTTTAAATTAAAATGAAACATCAAAAGTCACAAAATGTTCTATTGGGTTTTAACATTTCAGATAATTTAATCTCTCTCTGAATCCTTTTGTTATTTTCTTTAGTTTAGACATTTTGACATGTCACAGTGGGAAATCCACAGATTATAAATAATACACTATAAATACTAAAATGTTTATAATGTCAACTATAAATAAAACGTGATTTTCCTACTATGAGATACCATGTCTGCAATAACTCTTCTACACCTATTCATGACTGACAGTTTTAGTTTTTACATGCTGTTCCTATTGAGATATTGTGGGGCAGCAATGCTGGTATTTTTAAATTTAGTTATTTTTTTACTTTACTTTAGCAGGTGGCTCAAAGCTCAGAAGTGAAGTGTGTTTGAGTGGGGTTTCCTCCAATAGTCCAATAACTTCAACAGTCTTAAGGCGCTTTCAAAAGCCAGCATTTAGTCTGTTTTAATTCAGTTTGGTAGGTTTGTTTGGGTAGTTGTGAACACAGTTATCATACTCTGGTGTAGACCAAACCAAACGGTCCAAGATGTGGTCTCGGACCATTTCCAAGCAAACACTAGTGCAATTTGTCTGCAATTTACAAGAAGTGAACCAAAATGCAGGGGATTACGGGCTGCCTGTGCAGGTAATTTTTGAGATGGACACAAGTAAACAACAGGTTAACATGAGTGGTAGAAGGCTGACCTGGACTTCAGATGTCTGATGTTTGCTTGATGTGGGCAAAAGAAATAACACAGAATATGATAAATAAATTCCACAAAAAGTCATTCCAGATACACTGGAGGAGAAGAGATGCACACAGTTCCTAAATGCAGAGTCAATATGAAAAAAAAAAAAAAAAAAAAAACCCTTTGGCCTAGTTGTAGTGCTGTAATTCTACGTTAGTCATCTGATGGACTCTCATCCTTTGTGTATATAGGCCGACATGAATACAGACCATCCACACCATAACATTTAAAGCCCACAGAAACCCTCACAGCTCACAAAGTAATGCTTACAACACACACACACACGCGCACACGCACACACACACGCACGCACACACACACACACACACACACACACACACACACACACACACACACACACACACACACACACACACACACCACCAGAGCACTTACATGCAACATTGCAAACATACTGTTATACACTTTACATTATACACTTTACAAGTGATCAGTGCATGTGGGAGCATCAGTTATTCATCAGCTTGCTGCCTGATCTGGTAGGCTCCAGCTTCCCCCATGAAGCTACAAAATTAATGGATTACCATTTTCATTATCCAGAAAGCTTACAATTATCAAGCATGTAGATGGTGTTCAGCTCTTTTTTTTTTCCATTTTTTTTGCCTTTGTTATAAATTGTTCAATCAAATTGCCAACTAATTAAACAGCAAATAGGCTCACTAACGATCTGTTTTTGCAGGCCAATCTCAGCGCCTCCTGTGAAAACAATGCAACGACACCATGCCAGGAGTGGTGATCATTTTGCGAGGAATGCAAAGAAACTCCCGGTGGTCTTTCATCTTAATCGGCCAGATCCCCCAATCACTCAATCCCACTGTCCTGTGTTGTCGAACTCCTTGATTCCGCAAGCGACAGCTGCTACACTACACAGACTTTATCTCTCGCTGTGTATTCTCCTCATCTCCAGAGAGCATCGTTCTGTCACTTCCTTCCTGCAGCCAGCCTTTTCATCTTCTCCGCTCACATCTCTGCCACACATGCTCCACTCTCTCTTTCTGCCTCATTTTTTATCATTGTATCTCTCTCTTTCATCTCTGACCCTTTTCTCTTCATTGGGTCATTGATCTTTGTGGCTCTCACCTTGCTCTGTGCTGAGCTCTCTCCTTCTAAACTCCATCTTTCCCTTGCTTGACTTCGCTTATCTGTTTTTTGCCTCCGCTTCGGGTCTGCTAAAGAATATCAAAAAGTCATTGTCTCTGTCGTTTCTCTTTCTATCTCCGTCTGGCCTCTGTGTCGTTCCTTTTCTCTCGGTCTATGTCTCTCTCTGCCCTACAGATCATCCAGTTGGGCTGCCTGCCAGGTTACACTAAACCTTTGCCAGCCAGGTGGCACTCATAGATAAAGAACCCACGTGTGCGTGTGGATGTGCGTGCGAGTGCGTGTCTGTACTTGTAGGTCTACTTGGTTGTGTATGAGTTTGCATACGTGAATGTGTGCTTGTGCGAGTAAGAAAGAGAAAACACGGTGAGAAAGAGCTTTGATTCCACTGCATTTCTCTCCTGGAGGCATTTGCTACCTTCTTCCAATCTCTCTGTTTATCAAACTAAGATGCTCAGCGAGCGGCTGCTGAGGCAACAAGATAACCCCCTCGCAACACGCACGCATTCACACTTTCCCCCATCCTCCCAGCATCCCTCTTCCCAGCATCCCTCTCAACAGCCAAGCCCAATAATAAACAGAAAAGCACACAAACACACAAAAAAACACAAACACCCATGCCTCTTCACCTACACACCCTCCCTCAGACGCCCGTTGAGCGCTGTGCTATCCTGAGGCGGCGTGGCAGGCGCACATAGAGGCTCAAGATGTGAAAAGGAAGGGGAAAATAAAAAAAAAAAGGGAGGAGACATAATAACAGACTCTATCACCAGACATCCACCCTCCCTTTGCTTGTCATTCAAACACCGTCTACCAGAGGACCTAACGTTTTCACTCACAGAGACTCTCACACTTTCAGCTGCCAAATTGGGTTTGCGCCTCCGTTTGCGAAGTGAAGCAGCTGCCAAATTCTGCAGAGCTGGCTCCCAGTCAAACAGGAAGAAAAGCATGATGTTTCAAAAGATGCAGTTTTGACTAATTTAAGGAGGAATGTCTGCAGATGCAGTGGAGAAGAATTGTGTCTGTGTGTGTGAAGGCTTGTCAGAATATTGATTGGGACTGCAATGACAATTGCGACATTAGTCGTCCAAATAAGACTTTCTTGGAGAAATTGGACATGAAATGGGTGCTAACAATTTTCTGATTAACTAGCAGTGTCTGCGAGCGTGCGCCTGTCAGTTTATGACAGGGATAATCACAAAAGTCTAGAAAATTCAGCACTAACAGGCTTTAATCGGGCAGTTGTCTCTAAATATTATGATGTGTTTTAAACTTCATCAGCATGCCAGTCAGAGTCATAAAAAACAGAACAGCGTGCAGAGTAGTTAGTGAGATACTACAGAATATCTTCAAGACAACAGCAAAACATTATTGCATTCAGGTCATTTGGCTTAATGCAAATTTAATTTCCTTATTTTGCATTCTGGCTGGGACTGTACTGTATGTCCTTCCTGGAAAAACCAAACAAACTGACCAAAGCAAACTGGAGCCACCAGAAAGTTACTAAAACTAATTTTGAATCTGAGCATCAGCTTGACACACACTGACCGGGCTGCTGCTTTTTCTGTATGTGTGCGCTTATTGTGCGCATGCTAATAGGTGCGTTCCAATCTAAATGTACTGCCGATTTTTCAAAAAGATGATGAACTTTGATTTAAATCGTGCAAACAAAAAGTTCTAATAAATAAATACATACATATACTGAGCCTTGGCTCAGTTGTCCCGGCCACTCCCAGATCCACCCCAGTATCTTGGCCCTCAGGGCCCAACCAGAGACAGATTTCAAGAGCACTGTAGCTATGTTGTTTATTTATTCATTTATTATTTATTTTCATTTTTCTCTTCCCATTTACCTTTGGTTACTACTGCCCCAACCCCCTGTGTTTTATTTTGCTATTAATTTATTCACTTATTTTGCCATCTCTCTCTTCTATAGCCCACACACACACACACACACACACACACACACACACACACACACACACACACACACACACACACACACACACACACACACACACACACACACACACACACACACACACACACACACACACACAAAATGCTAGTGTACCATAATAAAGGAAAACTAATCCCTATTTCTTTTCTCTTCCTTTATCACATTGTCTCAAGTCATTGTTGCTCTTCTTTTGTCTGGCTAGTGTGAATCTAGCTTTCCAGCTTGTCATTTGCTGTATCAGATGTATGTACATTTTTTTTTTTTTTTTTTTTACTTGTGTTGCACTTTAACTTGAAAGTAAATAACAAAACTTTGATTAGTATAATACACAAGCTCATCATTCACTATAAAGGTATGTGGACACCTCTATTCACACAACAGGAATAACAACGATAACATATTTTATTCATAGAGTGCTTTTCAAGATACTCACTCTTTGAATGACAAAATTCAATAAGTTAAAAAAAGAGCTGGAGCAGTGCAGAATAGAAAATGAGTGAAGAGAAGGAATTTGAATTTAATGTGTTGAGGGACAAGAAGGCAAAGGAGGTTTTTTTTAGGACAGAGGGGATGTGGTCATGAGAACTTTTGGTTTGGGCTGTTTTTTCATAGTTTTGCTAGACCTCTGTGTTCCACTTCAGGGACTCTTAATGCATACAATGATATTAAGAAAAATAGTTTGCATCCAACTTTGTGGCAACAGTTTGTGGCAATGTCCTGTCTCCTACAAAATAACATTCCCATACAACTAAACTGCATTGTTTTTATTTTGGGGGGCATTTCAATGACACTGACAGAGAGAGAAATAGTAATGAAAGGGGTGAGGGCGAAGGGCCACAGGTCAGATTTGAAACCTCGCCTGCTGCAGTAAAGATCATCATGGTTGACCTAAAATGATGATGATGTTTATGTTATTAAGCTACAGATGTAGATTAAAATGAGCAAACATTGGCTTTTACTTTCACACAGGACATGAACAGTGGTCTCTTGTGTTTGTTTGGCCTAGCCACCCAACCCGTTCTCACTCCCAACTCGACAAATGCCGCCATTTGGTTACGTGCCCCTTGGCAATGGAAACAGACCCATGTGGACCCAGTTGGAAGTGAGAATGTGTTGCATCACCAGACTATAATTACGTGTTGGTAAAACTTCAAAAACAAATGTCAAACCTCCAAATGTCATTCACAAAGTAGTTTCACGGTATGGGTATGTCATTATGAAGAGACTGGGCTGCCTGTGCACAAAGCCAGGTCAGCAGAGTAAAGCCAGTTAACAAACTAGCTGGTGGGTGGTGCTTGGTATTTCTTCAGCAACAACATGGCTGCCAGTTCACAAACTTTCCATTTTACAGCTAAACAGTACACTACAACATGTTCTTGAAAACATTTGAGGAGAGACTCAGGCATTACAGTAACAATATTGATCAGCGCTGCCTAATTTGGGTGTTTGATCAGACCTGGATAGTGACTGACAGCCGGCTCTCATAGACGGCAGCTGAACGGCCGACGGACTCCAGATCGGCTCGATTGGTGGCTTTCCTTTGTGTGAAATTTTGCAGATACCGTTAGGAGCACCAGACACAGAGGAACATGCTTTTTATTCAGATCACTAGTCTCTTGTACTCTGAATGTAGTGACCGTTTTATAAAAATAACCTTTTTTAATCATATTTGCTCTGATTCTATCTACTTCAGCTTTGGAACATCACTTGTGCCAGCAAACAACAAAATACATTTATTTATGCTTATCTCATTCTATTTTTTTATTTATTTATTTATTTATTTATTTTAAGATCTGTCAATCAAATCCTGTATTTTAAACACGTTGTGCCTTTAAGGAAACTCATTCCAGTGATTCTTTATGGGGAAAACACACACCACAGCACACACTCACAACACCGATGCACACACACAGATACTGTATGTGACAGGTACGCTGACACCATAGGCGCATTCTGTACCTGTGTGCACATGCAAGTCAAAGTCAGTGTATTGATGTTCCCCCTCGCTCTATCCCACAAGCAACCAGAGTTCAACAATAGCACATCCTCGTCTTGCCATTTCTTCAAATTTGACAGTTTTTTTTTAGCCACAAACAGCCAAAAGAGGAGCTCCCTGACTGACTTTAGGACTGAACACAGACTCTGTGTGTGTGTGTGTGTGTGTGTGTGTGTGTGTGTGTGTGTGTGTGTGTGTGTGTGTGTGTGTGTGTGTGTGTGACTATGTCCTTGTGTGTGTAACAGCTCAGATTGACTTCCAGACTTACCAGGAACTGAAGTAGTCTCTCTTACTGTATGTAAGTAAGTCAGAACGAAGAATTTAAAATATACTGTATAGACGGTACATTTATACTTTGTGCTTTATACTACCTGTAGGCCTGATTTAATCTTGCTACCTCTAAATTAGTTTAGTGTCTGTACAGCATGAACAGGATTCATTGTGTTTTCTATGAAGCAACCGAGGCTGAGTTTTCTCCAACACATAAAAACCTCAGAATAGAAACACTGAGGGGGGAATCCGATGGGCACCACCCTACCCGTACCACTTATTCTGAGGACTATGTTGGTTCAATCAGGACCAAAAACAACCTGAACCATTGTCAAAAAAACAATATCCAGCATTGTAATTATCTTTATTTACCTTAAGCTTAGTGACTTAGTCTTGGGACCGAAAGGCGTATAAACATCACGATAATGCTCAAGGTTGTTAACCAGTATTTTGTTTAGCATGTTTGCCACATGACATTTGTCATGTGTTTTCCATGGTGCTACATTGTTTGTTGTGTTTTACTTAAGTCATGCAGTTATTTAAGTCCAAGCATGATGTTTCCCTTATCCAAACTAAGTAGTTTTCTTGCCTGAACCTGTTACTGGTTTTCTTGCTTAAACCTAACTGCAGACATGCACATGGCGTATAAATGACCTGCAAAAACGCTAAAATGTGTACTACTGACATGCAGAATGTCTGTGTAACGTTGTGGTATTCCCATCTTCTGACTTTCGGCAGTGAATGTGTTGATTATAACCTGGAGACTTTCCTATCAAAGAGTTACACAGGCTCCAGTAGCCAGCCATTTAACATTAACTGTTCTCATCTCATTGTGGCTGTGATAGTAAGAAAATACACTTCCTTATTTGAGGGGCACAGACGTGACAAGTAATACGACAAGTAATACGACTCACCCGTTAACATTTTGACATTCTGTGAATAACACAATTATTCTACTTAGCTGCTTCAGTTTCAGAGTCCTAGTATTGTGCATGCTGCCACATGGTCACGGCTCTCTGTGCCACAAGACTAGAACGAAGCCATCGTTAATATTATTATTAACACTTCTCTGATTAGTAACACTTCAAAATCTTGTTGAAAAGTTAATGTGAAGAAGAGCTAAGCTGAACTGAATATAATGTACTTTACTCGAGGGATACAAAAACAGTAAATAACCTGTGCAAGAAAGATATAAGTACTAGACTGTGGTCAAAAGGTTATTGTAGCTAGCTGTAAAGTGCATTAGTGCACTTAAACTGTCAGTGTTGGTGCCAATGCAGGTACTGACAGCACTAACACACTGTATCGGTAAGAGGCTTACTCAGTACCTATTTACTTATGGTCCTGTTTATTTTTTCAGTTTTATCCATTTTATAAGATAAAATAATTCTGTTTCATAGGAATAAACTGGAAATGTGGAAAGTATCCCAATAATCAGGTGTCTGTGGCTTCCAACCAGAACTCCAAAAAAATTACCCTGTAAAGTGCCATTCAACTGGACATTTTTTTCCTGTATTATGAAAAAACATCTTGTGCAAGCTCCTATAAATGCTGATGTGTACGTGTGTGCACAGCAGTTAATGTGAGCCGACAGTCTAAAAACAACTATATGAATAAAACATGGGAGATAGTCTTTTCATCTTCGCTCTGCTTTTCTAATGCTCATTACCTTGGCTGCGGTCTCTTTCTGTGTCTGTTTTTGCCTCTGCCTCTTTCTATCTCTATTACTTCCCTTATATCTCATTGTTGCTCCCTCCCTTTCTGCTCCTAACTTCACTTCAGTCGCACTAGGCCCAAGGGCACAACCTTGAAACCCTGGCAAACTGTAGCACCTTCATTAGAAAGTTTATTTACTGGCAGAATATGACTGTAAAACTGGTTATTAGGTAGGCATTGTTCTTGAATCTGCTTAATCTTATTTATTAAAAAAATTTGAGCGTAAAAAAAAACATTTTTATATCCTCAGAGTAAAAAAATATACCAATTAAATTATGGCAAATTTAGGTTTTCAATCTTATTTTTTCACTTTTTCTTTCACAATCAAATAAATAAATAAACTAGACTGTACTCACACCAGTGCCAGAGCAGCGCAATTCCCTAAATTTGATTAAAGGAAAGTCATTTAAATTTGGATCATCTGGATCTGCATTAAAATACTCACTCATAACAATATGATGTTTTTAATGAGTTTCAGGGAATACCTAAATCCTGTAAACATCAGTGCTTTTACAAGGATGAATTTTGCAAACTTGCAAATAACTGAGGAGGTACGGCCATAGTCAGACTTTTTAAGCGCTGATACAGTATGTGGATGCATCATGCAAATATGCAGGCATGCAGTATCACAAAGCATTCAAATAATCAGAGGTGGAAAGAGCACTACAATATTGTGTTCAAGTAAAAGTAGTTGTGTGAAAATGTATGCTAATGCCGGGTCATTTTTAAAAAGAAAAGGGGATTTTATTGTCCAAACCAATGAGAAATTCTATACCTTTCCTTCCTCAGTATAACCTCAGTAGAATTACCTAGAAAAAAAAAAAAACTGACAATAAATAAGTCTATGGATGCTGCAGCAGGGGCAACAAGCAATATTAACCCACTTATAGAATCAATCTCAGAATAAAACATCACCGAGGCAGGCAACACAGAGGTGTTTACACAATAAACTCAACAGCAGCTACTGACACAAATGCACACATTGAAGCAAAGGGGAGACTATCACAATTTTTATACACCATGCAGTGCACACATAACATTGCCACATAATGCAATGGTTGCTGACGTTCTCATCTAGAGTGACTTCAGATAGTGTGTTGTTGTACTCACCCGTCTGAACGTCACTCTGTGAGTCTCCGTGGAGTCCTCCACTGTCTGTTCCAGGTTCATCTTCTCTGCAGGTTAATTCTGAAAACATCACATAACCAGTCCAGTTAGCCCCTCTTCCCCAGTATAACCGGTCCACTTGGCCCCTCTTCCCCAGTATAAGCAGTCCACTTGGCCCCTCTTCCCCAGTATAAGCAGTCCACTTGGCCCTTCTTCCCCAGTATAACTGGTCCACTTGGCCTCTCTTCCTCAGTATAACCAGTCCACTTGGCCCCTCTTCCCCAGTATAACTGGTCCACTTGGCCTCTCTTCCTCAGTATAACCAGTCCACTTGGCCCCTCTTCCTCATTATAACCAGTCCACTTGGCCCCTCTTCCTCATTATAACCAGTCCACTTGGCCCCTCTTCCCCAGTATAACTGGTCCACTTGGCCTCTCTTCCTCATTATAACCAGTCCACTTGGCCCCTCTTCCCCAGTATAACTGGTCCACTTGGCCTCTCTTCCCCAGTATAATCGGTCCACTTGGGGCATTTTAGCATGTTAGCCAGACCCAGCATGCACCTGGGTCATTCGACATTGTGGGTGTGCTTGATATGGGACACTTAGCATGCAAGCTGGGTGGTGCATTAAATAAGTGATTAATTAAGGAAGACCTTTTTTTCAACTATGCCAAGGTACAATAATGAAAACCATAACCCATAAGGACATGATCCTCAATTTGATTGCATTGTTGTGCCATATTTGTACTGTTCACTGCCTGCTAGCCCCACGCTGCCTGACACTCAGCCAGTGAACCTAAACATATACAACATGCATCTCTTCTGGAGTGTCAGCTGACTGCAGAATGTCTCTCTGCCTTCCTTCAGCCGCAAGACACACAAGTAGCTTCTTCTCTGCTGCAGCTGCTGATTTATCGCCTTTCTCACACTGTTTCAGGACTTTTCTGGTCTGTGAAATCCTGCAGATGCCTGCAGATTTTTTCCCTGTTTTATATAAAAGTAAAAATGACAAAAAAGTACAAAAATATACACAAAAACAATTATGTTATGGTAACTAATGGTAATTCTCTACTTTCACCCATACAAATAACTACCAAGCTGTCGGTGAAGATTGGGTGAACCCTGTTGTAGTGTTGAAAAAAAGTTTACCAACAAAAACAAAAAAAATGGTCTGTGTATATTGGACATAAGATTTGTTGGGAAAACAAAACAATTTAAAGTGCTTTTTAAATGCCTTAATGGAAGTGCTATCTGCAACAAAAACTGATCACTCCTTCTTTGTCCTGAAGACCAACTTTCCACCAGATTTCATTATTGATTCTTGATGTATATTATCAAGTCAGAATAACCAGTAAAATGGCAGGGAATATAGCATGCTTGACCGAGGCAAATTTTTAAAGCTGATCATTTATAGCAAATAGTTTTATAGTTAGATTTGGTTTGAACAAAGTTCTTTTCTTTGCACAAGCTCACAACTATTCCGAGCAGGAATAACAAGGATTCTCCTGAGAGCTAATCCCACTCAAATTTTAACATGCATGAACATTCAATTAACTGTATTAAACACATTGCATACAAGGAGGAGGTTGGGATGGTGGAAGGGGCTGTATAGCCAGCATTTACACATATGTGCAGACCAGTAGTGGGAAATGTCAGGTAATAATGTACACCTCCGTCATTGATAATTCTAGAAAGCTGTGGCAGCACAGCTGTGCATAAACCCGTGATGGTGACGCATGAATGAAACAGCTGATGCCAATAAATTAATAGAAGTGTGATTAGCACTCTGTCTGAACTATAGCTATGCTTGATTTCCATTAGGTTTATTGTGGTATGAAAAGAAGAATGATTTAAATTGCCATGTGTAATGTTTTGAGGTGGTGGACCCTCACAAGCAAGATGACAGCCAGCAGGATCAAAGTGTAGAACAAGCCTGGTGGAAAAGTGAGCAGCAACAAGACAGCCAGGTTTTTACTTGTGATTATGAACAATTTTCAAAAAATACAAAACTCACCAAAGGTTAGCAGGCAGATGGACAACAAAACTTGATAACACTGGCAGCATATTCCAGGGTTGCAGCAACAAAACCTAACCCCCCTATCTCACACAGAGCTCACTGCTTTTCCCACTTGGTATTTATAACTGTGGTCAATACCAACAATGAAGGACACATACCAACTCCCACAATCAATTTTACTTGAAATATGTACAATGTAACCTCAAAATTTACATGTACAACATAAAATGACTTTTACATAATGCAGATTAAATTATATTCATGACAAATGGAAGAAATATCAAACAAAAGCCAACATAACAAACACACTCCTCTAGCCCGCTCCCCTCTCTCTTCCCTGGCACTTGGTTCAGCCTAACAAGCTAACTGAAATCAGCTGAAGTCCTGAAGTTTCAGGTGTGCTCCCTGAAACCACTCCCCAGGAAGTAAGCCTCAAAGAGAGAATGGTCTTTGAGGAGTTCCCAAAATAAGAGCACGACATAATAACCCAAACTTCCTGTATTAGTCTGTTTTGTTGAACAAAACACAGTCAATTGGCATATGTGACTTTACATCTATGCATCAACCATATCAGAGTCAAAAGAGCAAGCAGAACAGTTCAAACATCCTCCAACTCTGACTAGTTTCTCCTGGAGCAGTGGTCAGCAACCTTTACTATCAAAAGAGCCATTCCTATGTATGTAAATAAATAAAAAAAATCTATTAGGAGCCGTAAAACATATATCACAGGCTATTAAGTCTAATGCAGTGAGGGCCCAAGTGCAACCGAAAGGCAGGACATTGAGGAATCCTCTTGAGGAGATTTGGCTGGAAACTCCTGCTGGCTTTGTAGCAAATGCAGTGTTTTTTTTTTTTTTTTTTGATGTCTTTCAATTACTTTTTGTTTGGTAATTTTTCACCGCAGAAAGCAAACAAATCTGTCCATGCACTATTAAATTCTCTGTTTTCCTCTGAGACTTTTGTCTTTTTGGATTTGAAACTATTTTAGCAAGGGAACCTCAAGTCTAGCCAATGCTACTGAGGATCTGCAAAATTATTGAATAAGGTGCCAGGCTGTAGACATTCAGTAAGTAGGCTATGACACACAGTTTAGTTTAGCTAGGGATCATCCGATCCAACTTTTTCAGTCGCGATGCCGATACCTGAACTTTGGGTATCGGCCGATACCGAGTACCAGTCTGATACCAGTGTTTAATTAATAAGCTGTATGCCTCACTGTGTGGAAGTGACTGGGATCATTAATGTGTAAGACAATGTCAGGCTTAACTTAAAAATTAAAAAACTTGGCAAAAAAATTAACATGAATTACAATTCAAGTATGAAGCTTTTCAATGCAATAACAAATTGGACAAAACTTAGACAGGAATTACAATTCCAGTATACAATTTATATAGTATATAAACATAGAATTGAACTTAATAGATTGGCCCCATTGTCACCGATACCTGATCCAGAGTAAGTATCAGCCTATCGATTATTGGTATGAGTGCATCCCTAGTATAGGTAAGACATTTTTGCAATTGGAGAATGCAAGAATGACTTTCAGCATATGTCAGTGATTAATGAAAGTTAAAACATTGAAAAATAACAATCATTAAATTCAATATAATTGTTTGTCAAAGCCAAAGGGAGCCATTGGAGAGAGACTAAAGAGCTGCAGGTAGCTGACCCCTGTCCCAGGGATTCCCAAGGACTCCGTATAGATACTAGTCTCTTGAGCATGTGATGGGTTAACCGGGAAGTCTTTTTTTCCAAAGGTCATGCCTGTGACAGGTGACCAGGGGGTATCTTCATAGGTACCCAAATCATTTCAAATGATTTCTCACCATGAAAATCCAGCGTCAACAGTAAGTTTCTACCTCTGCTGACCTCCCAACTCCATGACAGACACGGTCAGGATCACGGTAGAATCAGAGCAAGGAAAGCAGCACAAACATCCAGACAACTTCCTCTAGTTCCTCCTGTGCCTGGAGAGATGCTTACATTTTCAAGATTAATTAAAAGAGTCGGTTATAGACATTTACCTACCTACCTACCTTTCACTCCTTATACCTATTCAATAATTCCACTCAGGGTGTATCAGCCAATACAGAGTCCTTATCACACATCACTGTCTTTAGACCACACTGCATGGAGCTCACTGGACTGAATTAATGTAATTAATACTGTAGCAGAAGCACTAAACATTAAAATGCCATTTACAAAGAAACTTTATTTGCAGATTAGTCATGTAATTGCCGACATCCAATCCACTTAATCAAGTTCGTATCTGCACCAAAAGTGATTCAGCGTATCAGATCAGTGCATGCCCAGTTGGTTGAAACTAGGGCTGTCAAAGTTAACACGATAATAATGCACCACTAATTTCTTTAATGCATTAACACAAAGTGATTTTACCATGTTGTATCAGGCTCAGTTTTAAAGCAAGAGTGAAGATACTGGTATCATGGAATTAGAAAAACTGGTTTGGCCATTTTCAAAGGGGTCCCTTGACCTCTGACCTCCAGATATGTGAATGAAAATGGGTTCTCTGGGTACCCACCAGTCTCCCCTTTACAGACATGCAAACTTTATGATAATAACATGCAGTTTGGGGCAAGTCATTGTCAAATCAACACACTGACACACTGACAGCTGTTGTTGCGTGTTGGGCTGCAGTTTGCCATGTTATGTATTTGAGCACATTTTTAACGTGAAATGCAGTAACTGTGAGCTTTCTGGACAATATATGTCATTGTTTTTTATTGTTAATTATTTCCAATCATAAATATGTACATATATTTGCATACAATAAGCATATTTTCCCAACTCATGTTTATAACAATATTAGATATTTGACAGATCTCCCTTTCAGGTACATTTTCAACAGATTAAAAATGTGCAATTAATTTGAGATTAATCTTGATAAACTATGGACAATCATGTTTGCATATTTGCTATTGCAGTCAGTATCAGCCTTAAGAAACCCTTGTTGGTCAAACCTTGGTTGATCTGCATCAGCTATATTATATTATAATATATTAGATTGTATTTTGTGTGCAGTCATGTCACCCCAATCTGTCAAAAAAAAGAAAAAAAAGAGAGCATGTTCCTTCCCTCAAACAAATCTGTTTTCTCTGAAGTCTAAACCCCATTTATGTTCTCTGCCATTGTTGTTCCATCATGTGAAACAACATCTGCTGGTATCATACTCCTCATGTAGTGCTGTTGGTTAATGCATCAAAGTCAGGATTTTGCGCTATGGGTGTCAAGTCCTGGTTTGAACCTGAAGCAGATTTCGTCAGCTCTGAAGTCACAGAAGCTCGATAGGAGATAAAAACTGGGATGCCAGATGAAGACTTACAACTGAGAAATGCATTTCTTAAGCTTGTCCTTAACTATTACAGTAAGATTTGTCATATTGTGCTGGCTGCCTCTGCCTTTCCTTTGCTCATTTTTTGTATTAAAGGGCAAAGTTTACACAATGAGAAGCTTAAAAAAAACATTATTATACAGTCATACATAAAGATAACAGCGTGCATCAGGACAGCTCCTTAAAAGTCTTAATGCATTGCACCCCAAGCTCTTATCTGCAGGGAACCTCTGAGAAAGCCTCATCTGTGCTAAGTAGTAGCAGTATACCTTTATAGAATATATTTTTTTTACATTTGTAGCTGTGTGTGTTTGTGGCTGAGGGAGAGAGAGATAAATAATTTAGTTGAATCAATGCTCATTGGGATAGAGGCAGCAGGTTTCAGGGCATCAAGGGCAGGGGTTAGAAAACTCAGATATATCAAAGATATGACCACAGAATATGCTTTCTCTGTGTTCGTTGATAACCTGTGCTCAATTCCAGCAGATTAAAAAGTGTAGCTTCTTCCTCCATAATATTTTACACAAAAACAGACACAAATGCAAAGTACTAGACTTTTTGGGCTGAGTTATCTTATGCATGCATGGAGATTTGATTACACACACACACACACACACACACACACACACACACACACACACACACACAAGATATAACAATGACTTAAAGAGCCAGATTTGACTGCACCCTCAGTATACCTCACATTTCTTTTCCACAACAGGATTTGTGCCACAGGACATGAACAGTGGTTGTCCTGGTTGACAGTCTTGTGTTTGTTTGACCCAGCCACTGCCCCTCTCGCCCGCAATGAACACACTCTCACACCATCAATACTACATCACTTGCACTGACCGTCTAATAACACCATGGGTGGGTTTGCATTTGATTTAGCCGAAAGCCCGGTTCGTCACATACTGTTGCTAAAGGGTGCCTCCGTGCATTGGAAGTGGGGTAAGGGGTACTTACCAAACAGCGGTATTAGATGACTTGGAAGTGAAAATGGGTTGAGTAAATGGAGTGAAGTTTGGGTTGTAAAATGTAAGGATCGACACTGAACTTTTGCTATGTTCAAATCTGAATTGTTTCCAGGTGTTTTTCTGTTACATCTGGTGCCGTTTTCTATGTTGATGTTGAACATTGTGTCTATCTTATTACATGGAAACAATGTAGTTTACAATATGTGGATGAAACCTGCAATAATATTTTAGATATATTCACTTAACACAGATTCAGTCTTGAGAAAGAAAAATACACTATACCCCATTTGTATGACACTTGCTTACTGGATCCCTGGATTACTGCATCCTTCGGGCCTTAATGAGAGATAGGGGAGTCACAGTGAGAAACAGTGATGCATTTAAGCTTTTAAAACTCGACACAACATGACATAAAGTCTAGTCTAGGTTCTACTGGAAGTTCTTCACATCACTTAATTCACCATTAACTATTTACCTGAACAGTATCATTGTATTCCTTGACTATCAAAAGGGGTAAACATCAGGAGTTATGATGCAAAATATAATTTGGTTTTGGTGGAAAATCAAATGTCTGCCATGGCCGCCACAAGGCATGGCTCCATTTCTGAAAATGATCACAGGCCCAAACTGTACATGTGTGTACTCATTTTTATTGCTTTTTTGAAAAAGTGAAACATATCTCAAATTTGGCACATCTGGACTGTAGGTGAATATTTCCATTTCTTTGATCTCTTTGACTGTTTTAATGGTTATTATATAGTGTTAATGCATATTTCTGTATATGGATATTTATCTGCTTCCCTTTCTATTTCTAATGGAATGGTGCCAGGTGTAACACTGGACCATTTTAACGGCTTCCTGAAATGTGAAATGTAAAATGTGACTTTCTCCTGAACTGCCCCCCAAAATGTTTTCAACACTGAACAATGATATTTAAAAAAAAATGTGCGTGGTTAGTTTCCTGCACAATTCCTCCGACATGCGTTGTTGTTGTTGATAGTAGTGCTGAGTGTTACAAAAAAGAGGAAATTTATGTCTGTGTATGCAAATCAAATAGATTCAATTTTGTGACTATTTCACAAACTGCCAAGAGACTGTGTTGCTGCCAGCCATTCTGCCATCTAGGCTGAGGACCAAGGGTGACCAGGCCTTTTCTGTTAGATCCCCACTCTCTGGAACAATCTCCCTGAGGAGACGAGACTGGCGAGAGCCATTTCCTCGCGAAAATATTTTTACAAGTGTGCTTTCACCAGGTTTATGGCTTGGATTGTACTTTTATCTGTTAAGTAACATCTTAAAACCCATTCATATTTAAAAAAAAAAAAAGTCTTCTCTTGTATTGTATAAATTATTTTTATTTTTATATTGTTTTATTTTTCTTATTTTTCCTCATATATAGCTCCTGTGCTCAATGTTGTATATATTTTTAAACTGTTTTAAAGTGTTTTTATCATTGTCTGACATCTTTTTCTTTTGAAATCTATTTTGTATCTTTGTTTTGAATAGTGCAACATAAAGAAGTTTATTATTGTTATTGATAGCGGATTGAAATAAAAAACAAATAGTGCCATCCCTAATAAAATTATGCAAAGCCATGTTGAAGGCTAAAGTTTTTTTGCCGTCTCTGCAACTTTGTTTGTTCCTTTCTTTCTTGATTATATTGTGAGATGATCTAAGGTGGATAAGTAGATGGGTAAACAATGGAAGAAAAAAAATAATAATTTGAAATCAGAGAAGATCTTAAAACAAATGCGACGAACAAAATCAAAGTCTTGCTGGAAAAAAAAACGCATCAAGCCTTTTCCTCTCTGCAGTAGTCCTGTTTTATTGCTGTCCATGTGTAAGTGAAGAATACAAAGCGAGGATCATTTGAAATAATGAGGCAGTCTAATGTATGGTAAGCCGAGCAGGAGGCTCATTTCAAGAATATTTGAAAATGGATCAGAGTGAGAGCCATTTCTCTCAGATTGATAATCGCTCCAAAGAGCATCTGCAGCTGTCCAGGATATGCTGGCCAAACAAACAAGCCGAGAGAAAGTAGAACCAATATTCATGAGCTTGTTGCACATACAGACACAAACAGAAAGACTGACACCTGTGTTTAAATGACAGAGAACAAAACAGAAAAGGGAGAGGGGACAGAGCAGCAGAGTGGAGAAAACACAGTGAAAATTACTTTTTTTTTTTGCAGACAAATTAAAAGTAAGTCTTATCTTCATTTTCAGCGTTGTTACTGACTCACTCACTGGCTGGAGACTTGAAACCCCATTTCAATTAAGAGGGACATGTTTGTACTTTAATTCATTATTTCCTTTGTTTGTTCTGTCCTTCAATGATTCTATTTCTGCTTTATTATATAACAGTGGTGATGTAATGAATGGAAAAGATGGGGTCGCTGCTTTCTTCCCTCCTCTTTCTAAGAACAAACTATATTCGACAGACAGAAAGGCAGACTTTTTCTGGTCAGACAGATGCATGTAATGTTTTGGCCAAGATACATTATGCTCTCATGTGGATGTGAAAAACAATTCAATGTGTTTCAGTATCAGTTGCTCTATAGGGCAATGTCACATCGTGGCTGCTCTTTGAATGATAACAGATTCGTGTTGGCATGTTATCACAGTAGTACTAGACACTGACACTGAGTCCAGACATCTGACCATGATGCCAGCGCTCATGTCTCGGTTTCTGGAAGGATCAGTGAGGCTCAGAGACGAGTTGATAGGGACAAGGGATGCAGGCTGGTGTGGATGTGTGTGCAACCTGTTTGCATGAAAAGGCCTATAAATGCCTCTATAATGCACAAGGTGTTGAGTGTGCAATAAGCACACCTTTCTTGATTTCTGCATGTCATTTGTCCACCATGTATCCTGCACTAACTGCAATGTAAACGCATCCACGTACAGTATAAGTGCTATGATAAGATTTAGTGACTTAGTGATAAAAAACAAGAAAGATAACTTCTGGTGGGCGGGTAGGTAGGTGGATCGGTCCAACAAACACTGGACTTTTAACCAGGATGTTCTGTTACTTTAGTGACGCTTGTCTCACCTGACTTTTGTGACTTGTGTTACTTTTGGATGGACCAATGACGGCGTGCCAATATACGCCTGTTACATGCGCAGTGTCCTTTCAAAATAAACTTCCGTTTTCACAGGAAGTTAGGTCTAGGCAACACAACCAGTTAGTTAGCTTTAGGAAATGGTTGTGGTTGACGTTAACTTCATTGACTAGATGATGATACTAACAAGCCACGTGATTAATAACTGAAGTGACAAAATAAGTAAAAGTTACTTTTAGTTTCACACGAGACGAACACCCGTCTCCTTGTTGAAAGTCTTGTGTTTTATTGCCACCCCTCCTATCCACCCTTAGTGGACTCTCATGCAATTAATAATAGTGGTCAGTTGCTCTAACCGTTAAATAACGTTGGAGGTGGGTTTATATTGCAATTCGTTGAAAGCCCGGTTTGTCACATACTGTTGCTCCTTCTGGGCACTGACCAAATGGTGATATTTGATGAGTTAGGAGTGAGGATGGGTTGTTTTTACTGACATTTGTGACATGTTTTCTGTTGTTGTTTCCTTTTGTGTTTTACTTAGTTGGGGTATTAGGGTAAAACCAACCATGGTTGGACTTAAAATAAGTATCTAAACTAAGTGGTTTCTTGCCTGAATCTAAGTTTGTGGTATTCTTGCCTAAACCTAACTGTGGACATTTGCATGCCGAACAAATGACATGCAAAAAGCAGCGTAAAAATGACTTGCAAAAAGGCTAAAGTGGGTACTCATGATACATGGACTGTCCATGTAATGTCTTGGTATGTATATGCCTGCCCATGACACCAGGTTTGTATATCAGGGGTCTTCCAGTAGGTCCAGACAGGGTGGACCTCAACACAGTGGAGGATTTGAGCCCAACCCAGTTATTGCAATTTTTTTCAGAATTGTAACAGCTGAATTTCTCTGAAAAGACTTCTACTAAACTGCAGGATTGACAGGGAAATGAATCAAGAACAATCAGACTCTCACAATAACTACTTTTGTGCTGCCTTTAAGCAAACTGCTGAACTCCTCTGACCGCTCCACTGGAGCTGCTCAGTGGCCAGCGGTAGAAGACTATGATTGCACTAAGCAGCTGTGAGATGTGAAGCTGGGCACTGCCACAGAAATTCATTGTCAGCCTTCTCTACGGAGTTTGAAAACGACTTTTCTGAACCACGGTGGTGTATACATTCACTTTGGGTTAACTGCAACCCGAGCTGCTTGTGATTAACAGCGAATTGTGAATCGTGCCGTCTGCAAACTCTGCATTGCTTTTGTTCCTTTAGTTAAAAAAAACTATGGCTAAATACTGTATATTTTCTGTGTTGGTAATAGGCTAAATATAATGGTGAACCTTAATCACACGGAGAATATGCACATGCCTAGAGACAAATATAGACACTTTTTGGGTATTCAATATTTTTCCCTATCATCATACTAAGACCGACTAGTTCTACATAAGGTAGAGTTTCTAGTAAGAACATGTTGTTTAATGAGTTTGAATTTCAAGAGTTTAAGAGTTAAATCTGCCATAATTATCATTGTAAACTGCTGTGTGAGAAAAGAAAGTTTGACAGGTGTGACATAATGAGGCATACAGGTAAAGTAATGAGAGTGCGACAGATATCTTTGTAGATTGATTACCTTAATATGTGTAAAGCCTGGCACTGCAGTAATGTTTACTGGAAATGTCTACTGAAACATGACAGTTATTAGACATTATATCAATTCCATATCTGTGAAATTGTTTGTCTGTACTAATGGTGTATACACATACATACTTTTCATACATTCATACTAAAAGAGAAAAACATCTGACTTATACACTAGTATGCAAGTATTTTTTTATTTATAACAGATTTCTTATGTCCCAAAATGGTCATTAGCCGGTATTATAAGTTTAAAACCTTTTTACACATCATTTCCCTCTAATCTAATTAAGGTTGAGGAACTGGGCCGTACCTCCACATTTTACAAACATCCTTCAAACCTTTAAATTCAGTTTGTTCTTTGTCTCCTGTGCCCTAGCACCTTCTTTCTATATTTAGTGCCTCCTCTCTGTGTGGTCCTCAGGAGCTCTGGAGTCACAGCAGATTTCCTAACCCTTCCTCACACAGCATATCACTAAATCTGTATACCCACATCTAATTCACCGTCATATTTACACCTTCTTTTTGTGCAGTTTCACAGTCTCACAATCCTATGTGCTCATGTTGGATGTACAGCACCAGGAGAAAACAATCTGTGATGTTTAATTTACACTGTGCAGTTTAGTGCAATCTGTGTAATTCAACAGCATGTGCTAAAAACAGTGTTACAGACAGAAGCACACTGAAGAGTATTAATCTTACTTCTAGTATAAGACTCTATAGCCATTTACAAATGGACTAACAATCTTCTAACAAAGCAAAAAAGTAATACTCGGAACATGCTTGATAATTTTTCAGTTTATTATTAGAAGATTATTTAAACTTTTGAACTGTTTCACCCATGTTACACCTTCTTCCAGATGCCTGAGGGTATAATCATCATTACTACATTACCTGTGGCAAAACACATGGCATGTCAGTTTCTAGACTCCCATCCAGAGAATAACTATAAAAAAGGTTATTGTTCATTAAAGGGTCAGTGTGTAGGATTTGGCAGCATCCAGTGGTGAGGTTTGCCAAGTGTGTAGGAGAACTATGGTGGCCTACGGTGTCTGGTTTGTCCGTTCTGGGCTACCGTAGCTCCCAATGTAGATGTAAACAGTTCATTCGAAGGTGACAATAACGCAACGATTCTTACTTTCAGGTGATTATACACTAAAGAAAACATACTTATATTCCATTTATGCCAACAGAGCCCCCTAAATGCTACACACTGGCCTTTTAACAAAAATGCTTTCTTGTTTTAAAGCTTGCATTGATACATGTAGACCAATGGTTCTCAACTTGAGGTCCGGTGAGTTTCAGGGGTTCCCCAGAAAAATGCAGAATAGTTTATTTTCACTTTTAAATTCACTATAAAAGTCAGCCCAATGTGAGTAAGAGTTATAAGAGTGACAATGACAAGAGCTGCAACCTTTAAATGATTAATTGATTAGTTGTCAACTTTAGAATTAGTCACCAACTATTTTGATTATCAATTAAACGGTTTAAGTATTTTTTTTTTTTAAAGAAAAAAGTAAAAATTATCTGGTCCCAGGTTCTTATATGTGACTATTTTCTGTTTTTTTCACTCTTCTATGACAATGACTGAAATACTGAGTTATGGCCAAAACAAGACATTTGAGGACGTCATTATATGCTTTGGGAAGTAACGTTATTCAGCATTTTATACACCACACCGCTTATTGATTAATCGAGAAAAGAATCAACAGATTACTCAACAAAAATCTGCAGCCCTAGATGACAACTACCATTGATGTAGACTACATATATATATTCTTTTTCCATTAAAACCCTGCATAAAACAGCGGCAAATCTATGAAACTGAGTTCTAAACATATTGTTTTAGCTGCAGTACTACAGTTTTTATAACCTCCTCGGATATTTCCCCAAAACTTGCTATGCACGGTAGAGCTGGGGAACGTACGACTAAAAATGGATCCTTGCAGTGTAACAAATAAATCCAAAACAAATGACAGAAAATTCCACTTTTTCACAATCCCACAGTTCCAAGCCTGTGGCGGTGAAACCAGCCTTGTTGAAATTTCACACTGATATTTGACAAAGTCACAGACACAGAGACGCATCGCTCTGCGCTGTATGACTGTCATTAATATTCAGAAGAGAGACTCCTCTCTACCGCTACCTGCCACCCACCCTCTAAAGTAAAACACCCTTTATTTCCATTGTAACACACTGAAAAACATCCCAGTGGCCTTTGGGGAAAATCCAGACCCAGTGATGGACCCTTCATGCAAACTCTCTGAGGCTCTTTGTCTCAAACACACACACATACTGTGCATTCGCTTACAAATACACACCAAATACACACTGGGGTCCCCTGATGTATTTTTTTTTGTTAGGGCATGAGCTATTTGCCGAGCTTGCATGTGTGTGTTTTAGCGCGCGTAACGCTGCATTATTCATTAATCTCTTTGTTTTTACAGATCCTCCCATCAGACCACCAATCTACTTGCATTAAGATAAGACTAAGACAGGCTCACGCACACATACACACAAACACACACACAGCTCAGCAGGTATACATCTGAATCCTGGTTTCATTAGACAATTCCTAATAGCCGTGGTATAAGCACAGTAAGTAATTGCCTCCGGGAGGCATGCGTTCTGCCATTCACTTCACTATCAGGTACATACATAGGAAGGTGTTTATTACTGATAAAACATTAGCGTTCCAAGTCACAATGGTGAAACCTCATATGCAGATCCCTCCTGTGAGCTGCAGGTTAATTATGAAGTTTGGAGCTACTTTAATTTGGAGCTTCACACTAACACAAGATGTGTGTGACAACAACTTTTTATGTCAAGTCAGGTGTAATATCAGTTAGTCGCAGTACAGGCCATCCAAAGCAGATGCAAGACATTAACAGTAAATTAGGTTACCAACTAATCTCACATGCTTCTATCCATCACTTTGCATTAGTGCATACCTGCATGGGCCTCACTGGAAATAAATTTGCTTTATATTCCTCAAGGGTCGATGTCAGAAGGAACAAGTGGGATAGTAGTCCTGAACCTTAAACCTGCAGGGTCCAAGCAGAGTGCGTCATCAATCATGGAACAATTGTATTTATAAGTCATAAGTAGAGCCCGAACATTTTGCTATGGCTCCTGGGAAACGAATACATCAGTGACAGATGGTTTCCATACACAGCAAACGCTATGCCTGAGTGTTGCAACATGTCATGTTAGGCAGTTTCAAATAGACACACATACAAAAAAATGTATTTATATATATATATATATATATATATATATATATATATATATATATATATATATATATATATACATATATATATATATGTATATGTGTGTGTGTGTGTGTGTGTCGCATGCGTCAAATTCAAATGGCAACAATAATTTCTTTAACGCATTAATGTAATTGATATGATTCAGAGTTTGCAGCTGGCTCAGTTTTAAAGCCGGTGTGATGAGAAGTATTGTATGAAACCAGAAAACCTAAGGAATCCATTGAAGCCAACCCTGTCATGCTAGCTTGTCAGGAAGGACTCTAAATAATACTCCCAACTTGTGCTAAATTTTGGCGAGGAAAAACTGTCATGGCCATTTTTAAAGGGGTCCCTTGACCTCTGACAGCAAGCCAAGTGAATTGGGTTCTATGAGCACCCACAAGTCTCCTCTTTACAGACATGCCCACTTTATGATAATCACATGCAGTTTGGATCAAGTCATAGTCAAGTCAGCGCACTGACACACTGACAGCTGTTGTTGCCTGTTGGGCTGCAGTTTGCCATGTTATGATTGAGCATGTTTTTTTATGCTAAATGCAGTACCTGTGAGGACAATAGTTGGTGTCATTTTTGTCTAATAATAAATATATGCAGTATATACATTTATATATAAACACAGCAAGAGGGTCACAGGTTCGAATGCAGCTTGGAGCTCCTCTGTGTGGAGTTTGCATGTTCTCCCCGTGTTTGCGTGGGTTTTCTCCAGGTTCTCCGGCTTCTTCCCACGATCCAAAGACATGCAGTTTAGGTAAACTGATAACTCTAAAATGGCCCATACGTGTGGATGTGAGCATGAATGGTTGTCTGTCTCTGTGTTCTTTGTCTCTATGTGCCCTGCGATGGACTGACGACATGTCCAGCGTGTACTCTGCCTTCGCCCAAAGCCAGCTGGAATCGGCTCGCAATGTCTCCCTCAAACTAAAACTGGTTGTCTTCGCTTCACAAAGGTTCCACTGCTGTGTCTGCTTTTAGAGTTCTTGCTCCAAAAACTGGCATAATTTCAGTCAGCACTACACTCAAAATACCAGTTTCAAAACATCCTTGAGAAACATGAAACATGAGATTTTTCTGCCAAATAAACAAGAATTAAGTGATTCCTCTCATTAGTAAGTTATTTGCACGCTTCATTATCATTCTTCGGTTGCACCGCACACTGCGTTGACAGCACTGTTTCTGGTCTTACTTTCCCCTGGATGATCAAAACATTTCAGTTTTTTCATGTTGCGTTATTATCGTCTTTTAAGCAATGTGACTTCTTAATTCACAGGATGGTGCAGCATTATCCAACACCATTGTATTCCGGTAGCATGTTGCTTCAAATAACTCCATCTGTTAATTAATTATAGAGTGTCGACAGGAGCTCTTTTTGGAGGTGCAATAATTACAGAAAAGGTGAAACCACAGAATAAGAGAGTGGCTAGAGAGTGAATTGCCTCATTTACATGTAAAACCTGCATAAGCTTAACCTTAGCTGAAGCTGTGTATCTGGATAATATTACACTGTTGATACAAAATCTGAATGGTTATATTAAGGTGATGTCATGTGTATTTTGTCTGGGAAAATAGATGTTTTAGAGACGTGAGAGCAGTTTACAATCTACAACCAAAAAGTGCATTATCCTCCTGACTACCAGCAGTTCAAATTTGTCCTCTGTGGAGGACATTTGTAATCCTGAATATTTCTCACCAAGTGCATGCTACTGCATTAAATCCTGTTGTTCTCTACAGAGGACACCTGGGGCTTTTCAATGATACCAAATGTAAGGGGGTGGGTCTTTGTTACCTTTAACTTTTTCATCCTGCAAAATGGCCGCCGTCAGTGCAAGCACATTTTATGGGAAAAGGAAAAGTAAGTGCAAGGTATTCCTTTGTGTTTCCAAGAAGGGGAATTGCTTTTTGAAGTATCACGCCAAATAAGCACAAGTCAACACAAAACAAAAGTGATGATGGACAGTTATGTGAGTGTTAAACCCTGGCATTTTGTTTGGGACTAACTGTTTGCCATCAAGGTTCAGTTTCACTCATTGCGTTCAGATGTCCACCGTGGACACATGATAGTGTCAAAGCACAACACAGAAAAAACACAAAAGTTATGGACAAATATGTGGAATGTTAAACTCCTCCTTATGTTAACTTTGATAATTTCTCCAGGACAACTAGTTGCCGTCAAGGTTCCAATTCATATGTATGGTGTTCTGATGTCCACTACAGAGGACACATGATATCTTAAAAATAAAAACTTTTTTTCAAAAAATGCTTTCAGTGTTCTAATTACCCTACAAAGAGATGGGGAAAAAAAAAATGATAATGTGACAACTTTTTTTTCCCTGTAGTCAGGAGGATATTACTAGTGTTGAGACAAAATGTCAACTTTTAATAAGCATAGCAAAGCGGTGTTTTTTAAGTTTGATGAAATTGCATGTTTTTGACATATGCCAGTAGGTTTTCAGGAGGTTTTATGAACATGTGAAACATGTTGAAGTGAACACATTTGGAGACACAAGGTTTTTGTTTCTTTATATAAAGGCCATCATACATGTTGGAGCACTCCAGGACAAACTGCCTTTACATGAAACACAACATTTAATGAAAACATAATTAAACAATTAAATCAATAAAACTGGACCATTTAAATTTCAGTACATCCTCAAAATTGCAGCAAAGGGGTTTGTGTGTGTGTGTGTGTGTGTGGCAAAAAACATTTCCTTGGCAATAAATTGTTCACCTGCAGGAGATCTTGGCTCGGGTCCTGCACATAATCCTGTTAAATGTGTGGTAACTACTTCAGGTAAAATTGAAATGCAACATGCCAACCCACATGGGAAATCTAATACTAGAAGCAGAATCTGAATGAAGTCCAAATACATTTTTTTATTTGCACTGTCAAACTACGTACACAAAATGCCCGATTGATCTGCTTTCCTCGACACAAACTAGTTGCTCATTTTCATGTCTCCACAAGGAATAACAAACCATATTGTTATTATGAAATGATCACAAATACCCTCCAGAAAAACATAAAATACTGTGAATGAAAAAGTAGCATATCTTGCCATACTACAATTTACAGAACAGACTAGACCTGCATCATAATGTAGTTGATCTGAGTAGCTGTGCAACACCATAAAACTGAACATCTTATATGTCACTGAAAACATTTTAAAATAACTCAAAATGTGAGAATTTAAAAGTAAATCTGCCAACTCAACATGAGCAGTCCAAGCTGATTAAATAGATTTTCATTCATCTACTGTATTTTTTTATTTTTTTTTCCATGAGAGAAATAAGGACTCACAATTTGGCTTATGATTATTAGACAACATTATAAAAGGAACCAGGCTTGTTAAAGAAGTATTAATTAGTCCGTATTTATACTTGAGGGATTGACTTGAGAAATTTGAGGGACTGACAGTTATAGTTTGTTTTTCTTGGGTAAAAACTAAACACTTCTCCACTGCATTTCTAACAGTAAAATGTGTCTGACATCTTTTTTATTATAGGTCTGCGTTAGCCACTCTGCTCTTTTGTGAGCAAGACTTTGTTAATTTTTTTTTCTCGTAGCCTTCTGCCAGTTGGAGCACTGTCACTGCAGTGTAACCCTGGTTTATTTTCAGCAGGTAGCACTCATTTGTCTGCAAAAAAAAAAAAAAAAAAAAAAACCATATTGCCTCTCTTGACATTAAGCCAGGTGTTGTTAATCTTCCAATTTCCAATTTATTTTGAGTCTAACAATGATCAAGGCCAATATTTCACTAGCAAGGTCCACACCACAACAGAGTGATTTTTAAAGGCTTAACATGAGGAGTATAGGCTGTTAAGGATGGATGTAAGGAAGGTGAGGAATAGGGGGAAGTAGTCATACATTTAGGGTGGTGGGACAGATGTATGAAGGCCGGGGAGGAGGAGACTCAGTGCGGGGGATCCATCTCTGGAGTGGAGTTATCCGAGCCAATTACAGGCCCAACACAGCACCTGGAGAGGGAGATACTGGAGAGGTATGCTGGGTTGAATAAGAGGGTTGATGAAAATGAATAGGGATGAGCAGTGGGAGGGATGGGGTCGGGGTAATGGATGAGGGGGAGGGAAAGGGAGGGTGGGTTGAAAAAACTGAGACGAAAAAGACAGTAAAGGTTGATTGGGCTTAAGTAAGCTTGACTGGTGAATAGAGGTAGACAGATAAATATGGATATGTACCTTATTAACTCCCAGCATGAAATTTCACTGTTAGTCAAAAACATTGAGCAAGAAAAGCATGCAATGCTTAATACAATAACTTAACAATAAACAAAGATTAGCAACAAACATTATTCAGCAATATAAACACTTTAGCAATATACAAAAAATACCAATATACAAAAAAGCAATACACTAAAATTAGCAAAAAACACAAATAGGCAATATAAAAAATAGCAATTAACTAAATTAAGCAATATATAAAACATAGCAATAAAAACGTCGACAGTATACAATAACTTACAGTATACAATATACAAAAACTTGCCAATGTACAAAACTTAACAATATACAAGCATTAGCATTAAACAAAAATACAGCAATGTACACAACTTAGAAATTTACAAAATTTAGTAAAATATAAAATTACCAATTTACAAAAACCAGCAATATACAAAACAGCAATAAACACAATTTAGCAATATAGAAAAAATAGCAATTGACTAAATACAACAAAAAACAAAAAATAGCATGAAATAAAAATAATACTTAACTTAAGTTAAGCAGAACACACAAATTAGCAATATTTAGTAATATACTAAATTTAGCAATAAACAAAAACAAAGTTTAGCAATATTAAAAAACGGTAATAAATACAATTTAGCACTAACTAAAGTTTGAAATATACAGAAATTATTAATAAACAAAATTTAGCATTATATAAAACATAGCAATATGCAAAAAAATAGCAATGTATTATAATTGCCAACAACAGTTGGCAGAGGAGGATTTTTACTTGCTTCTGCTCATGCTTCACTACCTATGGCTAAGTCACACATTCACAATGAGCAGAGTGATGAAGACCGCATGGGTTAAATATGCTGATGGCTAAAGGTGCAGCTGATGCATCATATCCAATTCATAACGAACACGCTGTTAGGATGCTGATTTCAAATGCAATTTGTGTTTGTATATCTGTCTAGATAAGACTCATGTGCCCCCACCCCCCGAAGTCAGGATTTCATACTGTGATTACATATGATGGATACTGCTGCATGCAGATTTCAACAAGATGGCAAGTGACAGAGAGGGAGAGAGAGAGAGAGGCAAAAATAGAAACGAAAGATAAATAAGCTCTTTTCTTAACCGGAGACAGGAGAGGCAAATACTAATAAGTGGCTTCTTGATTAATTGATTGTAATTTTATGGCGGCTTTTTTGCTCAATGATTTATCATTCCTCAAGACTGTCACCATGCTCTTCGGCAAACAGATGCTGAAATATTTCATGCTGATGAAGCTCATTTAAATTCAAGAAACAAGAGAGGGAGAGAAGCCAAGGGTTATCTGACATCTGCAGTGTCTCTGATTTTTAAACAAACACAGATCAACAGATCAGCCAGATGAAACAAATGTGAAAAAGATTCAGTCACTGTGTGTGTGCATGTGTGTATGTGTGTGTGTGTGTGTGTGTGTGCATGTGCATTTTTTGTTTTCACTTATCTTGCTTACGTGCAAACTAAGTCTAAGTGCGTTCTGCTGAATCCCCATTTCCCTTTAATCTTCACTCAGAGTTTATGCTGTGATGAAGCATAATGCACATCAATCAGAAACACACACACGCCAATGCATATATCAAAGATAAAATTAATGATATGAAACAGAGTTATAAATATGTAGATTATGTTCTTAGCTGTTGCAGTCTGGAAACAAACACACGCCATGTTTGTAAACACAACAACAAAACACATTCTGACACCAACAAATCACTTTATTTTGAGCACAATGTGAACTTTAGGGCAGCGTTTCCGGTTGTCGTCCACTAAAGTCCATTCGTGCAGGATTAAAGACGTCTGTGCTTTTTTTTGCTCCCAGACTTCTTAAAAATCCTGTTTTCGATGTACTGTAGTTCTAAAATATCTATTTTTAGGTGTTTTTTCTGAGCAAAATTATTCCTGCATTATTATAGATATGGCAGATATATTTAGGGACACTACTGCATTGCTTTGAATAGAAAAGGTGAGACCTCTTCTGAGATATGCATCATAGAAAAGCTTTAAGATGTTCCCGATGTGCATTGCATGGCGATGCTGCAGCCGCTTCACTGATGTGTATTTATAAAGTCTCACTTTCTCTTCACCACTCGCACGTACACACACATATTAATATGCCTGCCTGTTACAAGGACACAGCTCAATGCAGCCTCCACTGTAAAATCCCAGGGAGCTCTTGCCTTAAAATGGGCTCGATAATTTACGTTTGTGGATGTTTTTAACTGAGCTGGGTCCAAAAACATTTGATAGGGGAACAGAGCTCATAAAATCTACCAGCTTTGACACAACAAAGGATATTAAAACAGTTATTGCACTTATGTCTTGGGTGTTGTATTCTTTCATATTTAAGGGTATCCTTGAGCAAACAGAAGACAGCTGATGCGACAAGATGCTTTGGTATGATGAAGTAATCACAGCGTGTGTGTAACAATGGAAAGGACTTTCAGACAGAGAAAAACACTTGTATGGCATGCTATTGTGACTCAGTATGAGGGTTTTATATGTGCACAAACTGCAGATCACCTGCCAACAGGGTTTGAGATAACTGATAAATCATAAGCAATTGAGCAAGAACTGTAACAACCTTGGACAACTTTCCTGGAGTGCATCCAAGTTGACATATTAACACCATTCACAAAAGTTTAAGGCAGAACTTTCAGCATCTGTTTAGTCATTAAATTGAAATTTAAGTAGATAATACTCTGCTACAGTCTGCCCCGCGGCATGTCTACACAGAAGGCTTTTCAGATGCATTTTGTAGTCATCTCTCTCATGCATCTGAATGAAGAGACATGCTTCAATATTATTCAGTACAGCTCACATTTTACTTGAGCTTTTTGCATACAGCTGTGACCCAAAGCATATTTTTACACTTCAAGTCAATTCTCTTCAGCAAGTTACTACAGTTTATGTATTGGATTGGTCATGTATTGAGCATTGCCTAAACACTTGTGCACTATACACAATACTGTGCCTGAATGCATTCTGCCTAGATCACTGATGGAGGACTGAGGCTGCTGCTGCTCGGCTAAGGTGCTGCTTTCACTACGTAGCCAATGAGGACGTTTTCTTCAGGGTAGCAAGCATCTATCCATCCATCCATTTTCTTCTGCTTATCTGGGGCAGGGGCAGCAGGCTTTGCAGGGAATTCGACATCCTTCTGCCAAGTAATGTTTTCCAGCTCTTCCTGGGGGTACCTCAAGTTTTCCAAGACTAGACAAGATATACAATCTCCCCAGCGTGTCCTGGGTCTACCCTGGGGCCTCTTACCAGTTGGATGTGACCAGAAGACATTTAAAGGAAGGTACCTAGGAGGCATCCTGATCAGATGCCCAAACCACCTCAGTTGACACCTTTCGATGTGAAGGGCAGAGTTTCTCCAGATGTCTGAGATCCTCACCCGATATCTAAGGCTGAACCCAGCCACCCAATGAAGGAAGGTCATTTTAGTTGCTTGAATTCAAGATCTCATTCTATCGGTCACTGCCAAAGCTCATGACCATAGGTGAGGGTTGAAATGTAGTAAGACTAGGTTTGCCTTCTGGTTCAGCTCCCTCTTCACCATGATGGTCCGGTAAAGCAACCACATAACTGCTGATGCCACATCAAATCACCTGTCCATCTCCCTCTTTATTTTACCCTCACTCATGAACAAGACCAGAGATATTTAAACTCCTTCACTTGGTGCAGTGTCTCACTCCAAACCTGGAGTGTTGGGAGAGGACCGTTTTCCAGCAGAGAACCATGGACCCAGACTTGGAGGTGCTGACTTTCATCCCCACCGCTTCACACAGCTGCAAACCACCCCAGTGCATGTTGAAGGTCACAGTCTGATGAGGCCAACAGAACCACATCATCTGCAAAAAGCAGAGACGCAAATCTGAGGTCCCCAAACCGGATACTCTCCTACCCCTCGGCTGCGCCTTGAGATCCTGTCAATGAAAGTCATAAAGAGGGTTGGTGAAAAGGGACAACCTTGGTGGAAGCCCACTGGCTAACTGTTAAGCTAATTAGGTTGCGCAAAAATGTTAGCTAACCCCCCAAAAATGTTTTCTGCACATGGCTACCACTGGTTTGTTTCTGGCAGGATGGTTCACAGTCTTTTATATATAAAACACTTCTTTGTTTCCTTTAACTTTGTTTACCTAAAGAGTCCAGCTAAGCTGCAAAGGGACATTAAAAAACATTACTATTTGAATATTTGCCCCGTAGCTTTTAATAGCATTAATGTTTGACTAATGGTGCATTTGCATGTTGTTGGCAGATTGGGAAGAATCGGAAAACCCTCCAGGACTGTCGATCTATACTTCCAAGATGCTTACACCTGTTGCTATCTTTGTAGTCACATCAGATACATAAAAATGAACAAAAAAGGCTTTTTTTAAAGAATTGTATTATATATTTATTGAGGATTAACAAGTGAAACCAGATAAAGTACATTGCCTTTAAGACAAATACTTTAGTTAATACTGTTAGTGTTAATATTGGATTGTTACTAGAATGGAACTGCAAGAGGTGGTAGCTTCACAGCCATTTTTACACAGGTTTGTTGACACTTGTTTTGCCATGTTTTTCACATAGATATTTTGTAGGAAAATCGCAGGCATTACTAATAACATGGGAAATGGCTCTGATTTTTTTGACGTGTCCCAGTAAGTCTTAACAGTGAACCAGTGTGTACAATATCAGGATCCTGCGAATGAAGCAGCTAAATGGAATTCAGCCATTATTAATTTTACATTTGTGCTTTTTTCTCCCGTGTCAAAAAGTCTTCTGTCAAAAAGCCCTGCTGCCGATATGTTCAACTCTGAATTACAATGAGGTGGCTGATATAAACAGATTTTCCAACTTGGCAACTTGTATGGCTGTCCATACAATATGGATATATGAAATCTATGCAGCATCAGATTTGTAGCCAAGATGGACTTCAGCATGACATGATGCTTTAATGACATATTGAAGAGCTGTCCTTCAGCATTTAATGTTCCCAATTTGGTGATGATCACACATGCAGCTGGCTTGGGACCCTCTCTGCATGGAGATGCAGAGGGGGTTTATATATATATATATATATATATATATATATATATATATATATATATATATATATATATATATAAAAAAAAACCTATTTGGCAATAAACCTGTTTCTATATGTCAAACGACTCACAGAAGCCATCTGGCCAAACAGAATGTGCAGGAGAGCATAATTTAAAACTCTACACTAATAAACTGATGGATGTTTGAAGAAGAAGGTTTGTGCCTTGTGTGTGCATGTATGTGTGCATGCGTATCTCTCCCCAGGCAGATTGACAAGCTGATCCACACCGAGAGGGTGTTTCAGAAGCAGATGGTATTGGTAGCTCCGGCTTTGGCCTACTGGGACTCAAGTTTGGCCCATAATTGGACCAATTAGTCTGAGCCACAAAACATTATCATGCTGTACAGGTACTTATCGGCTCACAAAGCCAAACACATAGACACCATAAAGCTACAGAATGAGGTAGATGCACACATACATGGAGGCTGGGAGAAGCTGGCTCAGAGTTTCTGGTTTGTATCGACACACTGGCTGGGTAAGTGATGGTATGGAATATAAATAGCACAGCACTTCAACACAAACTCAGCAACCAGTCACCACAGTGTCTACTCTGTGCAATTGAATTAACTGCAGTAATGTCAAGGAAGGGCTTTGTTCTTGTGCCACACAGAAGTTAGAAGAAGGGGGATGTTGTTGGTGGTCTAAAGCTGAGGGTCAGAAAAGCCATCTTGTGACAGTCTAAGACTGCCTCTCCTCTCCAACAGTTTTATTGTCTTCAGAAATGGGTTGAAAACTGTTCAGGTTTCAGTGCAAAAATGTTAAAATAAACACCAAAATAAACAATGAATGGTTGGCTCTGGAGCAGAACACTGAAATCTTACAAACAAAACAGAGTTTTTTATGCCCCCCTCTGGGATTAAACAACGTACTTTTACCATTTTCCTCCAGTCACCTTTTTCAAAACACTCCTCATGCCACCCATTACCATGTTTTTGGACAGCTCTGTCCCTCTGTTTTGTTGCCAAATTCTAATTAGCATTTTGTACTTCTACCAAAAACCTGTGAACTGTTGGTTTTAAAGGTCAGATGTCAATTTGATAAATTGGTTCCACAGCAGGTGCAGAGTTATCTTACACCCCCATGAGTCTTTTTTCTCACTTTAGATACAGGGCTCAAAAAAGGGGTGTCAGTACCAAAAAAAAAAAAAAAACTGGCAACTTTTGTAGTCCCTTTTTTTTTTGCTGTGAGCAGCCATGAACCACTCGCGGTGACGAGGCATAGGGTGGATTTTTGTTCACCGTTTCACCCAGAGTGCATTGGGCCTGCTCCATGTTGAAAACCCTTATATTTTTGGCCTACATATCGCATCAAGCATTGTTTTTGGCATTAGCTGAATAAAAAAACTTGATAAACTAGAGTGTCAAAGTTAATACTCTAAATGCAGCACACTTATATGACCTTATGAAGTTTTCCCACACTAACCTTTGCAGAAAGCTAACACCAGAGACAGGGTTTGTGTTGCAAGTTCTACTGTGTGGTTAGGATTATGCTCCTAAAAGATTTTGGTCAAGATTAAAGGAAGAATGAGTAGGATTTTTCTAAACAACAATGTATAGATTTGTACGGAAATAATCCCTCTCTATCATAACTCTTTATTTTTTAGACATAGCCCTGCCTCCTGAAAATTACATATAGTTGTAACAGATACGTTCGTCAAAAAGGTTTCATCATTAAAATGATAACAAATATAATTTGTTGACAGTATTACATTTCTTTATGGTGTTGGTTTTGCAAATTAGTATTATAACAACATAGTTTTGAGACGGGTCCATATAATTTTTGGTGGTGCTTAACAGAAATAAAACTAAGGCTGTTCTCAATGGAGACAATCTCAACTGTAACAATACATAAATAATACATATTTCTGTGCCTTGTTTGATGAGAAATTTACATTAAATTATCATACAGAAAACTTTGTTTGTAAACTTTCTTGCAGAGACAGAAGCAGCCTCCCTCTAAGTTATTAAAGTAGGATGGTTGTTAAGGCGCTTTTTCTCCAAATTCTGGATTATGCAGATGCAATTTCTCAAAAAACTGCTGCCTCCACACTTAACCTATCACATCCTGTTTACCATTCGGCTCTCACGCTCAACACTGGAGATAGTTACAACACTCACCGCCGCATTTAACATGAAGTTGGCTGGGCTTTTTTGATTGAGAGACATAATAGCCACAGGTATTAATCTACAAAGCTGTTCCCATTTTATATCTTATGTTTGCAACAAGTAAATATGCTCCTTATATTGATTAATGCTGCGAGAACTTTTAACCAGAACTGATCTTGGAAAGTGCTTTTATTTGTAGTATTACACTGTTTAATTGAGCCAACATTATGTTTGTTATTCTGTTTCTATCAGTTCTTGCAATGTTTTTTGGTTTGTTTCCTTTGAGCAAGGTATTTAAGGGCACAATTAACCTCGCATTATACTGTATAATATTTGATTGATTTCTGTTTGTTTCTTGTATTTTTGGGAGCGTTCCTTGTTTATTTCAGTTTGATTTTTAACATTTCCCATGGTGCCTTGTGGCTACTCCCAGAGAAGAAGCATGTAGTTGCCTTCAGCAAGATTTTGGAGGAAAGGTTTGTGTTCTGTCCCTTGCACTTACACTCAAGACCCAATATGTCTGGTTCTGTAATGTGTCCTGGTTCATTCAGGCTGCTTTCTGTGGAGAAGCCTATTGTCCCTGTAAAATTGAATATTGGTGCAGTAGCAAGAAAGACTTTCTTAGGAGCTGAAACAAAAATGCAGATACAATGAGGCAGAGACAGATGGTAAGGTTAAAGAGGTTTTAATTAAAAAGAGTAGACTGGCTGGAGCTCAACAGGAGAAGGTCAGAAACCTAAAGGAGCAAGATGAAAGACTGAAGGCCACCCAGGAGTGCTGTCTGATGACTGGTGAATACTGGTAGACAGAGGCAGACAACAGAGGAAACAGGTAGTCAGTCCAAAAAGAGTACTGCAAATACTGTACTGCAAGTACTGTAAATTGTAACTTCAGGCTGCCAGATTCACAGGTTAGAACAAGACAACTTGCAAAACTGACAGAGGGTGGCCAGAGACACTGCTTGTAACACTCTGAAGCCTTGAGAAGCAGCTGGGAAGGGAAGTAATCAGGGAGATGCAGATGCAGCTGGGGTTAAGACATCCCAGGGCCAACTCAGGAGCTGTCAAGTGATGCAGAGAGCATGACGTGACCACAGTAAATGTCGCAAAACAACTCCTGCTCTTTCAGTTTAAGGAAGTGACACCAAAACCTGATGTCACTCTCTATTATCAAATTCCATTGTTGCTGTTCTGGAAATACAGTCGGTATTTGTCTCTAAATAAATAAATAAATAAATAATAATAAATAAATATGAAACAACCAAACATAGCCATGTGCATGACTACAAGCTGAGCTTATGTCCCTGGCAGGATTTATGGATGTTTTTGGGTTTTGGGCTTCAGATGACTAGACACAATCTGAACAGACATGGCCCGACTTTATTTAAATGTCAGCTCCATCTATGTTTTAGTATATTCAGTTTGGTGTTGGTGTGTGTGTGTGTGTGTGTGAGAGAGAGAGAGAGAAAGAGAGAGTAAGGTCATGCATTGTGTATCTAAATCTTTGAGGGAGGCGGGGCACCTAAAGTATTTATTTTTAGATTTCTTTCCTCACGTTTTCTTCTGACATGATTTATTAAGGAACCAGAGCTGTCCGTCTCTCATCTCAACCTCTTTGTCTATAGTCCTTTTTCCCTTTTTTTCCTCCCCTTTAACATTAAAAGGGCATTTCCACTGTACTATATTTATACTTTATCTTCTGTTATATTATTTTGCAAGTGATTTTGTAATAGACTACCAAAGAAAGCACACTTAATGCATGTGGATGTTTGTTTTAGATGTGAATCGTACCCTCCTAAAGCATTTATTAAACTAATTACCAAACACTGTGTTGAAAAAAATATATATCCTTCGTAATGACATTTTGCCAGCAGGATCTCACCCATGGGGCTACAGCATTGTTGCCTCACAGCAAGAGGGTCACAGGTTCAAATCTGGCTTGGGGCTCTTCTGTGTAGAGATTGCATGTTCTCCCCATGGTCGCATGAGTTTTCTCCGGTTCTCCGGCTTCCTCCCACAGTCCAAAGACGTGCAGATTAGGTTAATTGATGACCCGAAATTGCCCGTAGGTGTAAATGTGAGCATGAATGGTTGTCTGTCTCTATGTGCCCTGCGATGGACTGGCGACCTGTCCAGGGTGAACCCCGCCTTCACCCAACAGCAGCTGGGCGAAAACCATGTGCTTCATTCCTAAACCTAGCTATAGTGGTTTTGTTGCCTAATCCTGGTTGTGATGCCAAAAATAAAGCAACGTCAAGGGGCATGACAAAGTGATGGTATGTGACGAGTTGGGATGAAAGCTTGCTGGTGTTCTCCTTGTTCAACATATTCACGCTCCCAACTCCTCAAATTGCAAAGCTTATTACACAGCATTGTTGAGTAGTCAATTTTGATGATTTTGGTCAATCACTGGACTCTGAGGTCTGGTATTTCTTTAAAGCAGACCGTTGCTGTGGCCGCAGTCTTGATGGCGGACTCTGGCGGATCGTTTTTGACTCAAATTTTTAATTTCTTAAGTAAGTAGCCATGTAGCAAGCAGGACAGTGTACACCTAGTGGGTCAATGTGAAAGAATCCTCTTCAGGGTGATGAGGGACCAGTCCACCTCAGAGTATGGCATTGATATGTCCGTCTAATAATGACGTTCCAATTCCAATGTAAACCCACCTGCGGTCAAACAAACACAAGACTTTTGACCAGGAAACCAGCGTTTGTGCTCCATGTGAAACTAAAAGTGACGTTGACTTATTTTGTCATGTCAGCCTTTCCTCATGTGACTCGTCAGTATTGTCAGTCCTGGAGTCTCCTGAGTATCTAGTGAGTCTCTACATAAGTGGTTGCGTTGCATAAACCTAACTTCCTGTGAAAATGGAACTTTATTTTGAAAGGACACTATGAATGTATCAAGTGTATACAGACACAGATACCGTTCCTGGTCTGTCCAAACGTAACGCAAGAGGAGTTCCCTGTGTCAGGAACTAATAAAGCAGCAGTATTTGACAAGTTAGGTGTGAGAATGTGTTGATAAAACAGACTTGTATAATGCACAGCTTTATACATCTGATGCAAAAAAAAAAGAACATTGATATTTAGTCATTAACCTTACCTCTTATGCAATCAGACCGTAATTGTTCAGTACTTCAGTGATGATGACTCCGATGTTTGAAAATAAGCGTTAGCTCCAGATTACTTAATGCAACCTGATGAAATCAAACTGTGAAATAGTGAATAGTTATCAGTATGCATAACACACTGGCCATGTAATCAGACACAAATGAAGTGATTAATGAGAACCAGTCAAGAGCAAAATTGGTCAACCTTTGTTCCATGCTAACATGCAAACCAACCATAACTGCAGAGTAAATCACCACCATGATGATGAAAAATAACTTAGTGTAAATCATGTTCTTATGCATGCATGTATGAAGAAAGATGTTCAGGAAAAAAAAATGTCACATAGCTGACCCTCGGTGTAGAGGAGCACAAAACAAAGACATTCCTGTAAGGGATCATTGAAGTACATTTAAATTCACTGTAGAATTTAATTAGTCAATTCAAACAGTGTGTGTTAGTGCCTGTAAGTCCCAGAACACCTCTAATTTCAATAAATGTCACAATCCATTTCTCAGCTCTCTTTTTATCTCATGTAAAAGAATGAAGACCTTTAAGCACAAGTCTGCCTTAGATCCTTTATTCTTATGATCTTAGTTCAATCAGTTTTGCAAATTTGAACATTTCTATCCTGAGGCTATGCACCCAGAAAAACAAGGCTTTACTATGTAGTGTCATTAAAAGACAAAACCTGGGGTGCTTTATTCAATGAAAAAATGTGAACTGATGATGCGCTCTTACACAGATCGGGGAAAATATGCTTTTAGCTGCCATGCACTTCAGCAGTGGAAGGATTTATTAAATACAGAATTGATTAGACATGCACTCTCACTGTCCTTTGTAGTGCCACAATATTTTTTATTAATTGTTTTCTTGGTATTTTGAAGAGTTCATGCATTCTGAATTGATTCTTTGCTAATTAATCAGACTGAATGTCCACGAACTGCTATTTCATTTTCACATCTGACATATTTCTTTTAGATGTTTTCAGTGTGACTGATGTTTATATCATGCCTAAATCATTCTGAACAGGACTGGCATTACAATCAGCTGTAGCAACCATGTAGTTCTTTCCTAAACCTCACTATAGTGGTTTTGTTTCCTAATCCTAAAGTGATGCTAAGGGTAACTTTAGTGATTTTGATGCCAAAAATAAAATGACACCAAGGGGTGTGGTATGTGACAAGTTGGGATAACAGACACAAACTTACAAGGTGAAAACAATACCAGCCACCCACTGTTGTGTCTAGTAATAAATCAGAGATATGGGCAGCAATTCAGAGGTCTGGAGTCAGGTGTTTGGAGTTGCATTTGAGATAATGTTTATTACAGGTATAACTGAGAGAACAGATACTAAAGTTAAGTGAAACCAAGGGCAAGTGAGTGGATAAGGTCCAGTATGTGCAGTTTGAAGAGAGATCCAGCTACAGTATATCATTTCAAGCAAGTTACACAATATGCTTTTTTTAACCAATGGTACAATAATGAGAGTTTTTGGAAGAATAAACACAAGATGAACACTGGAGAAATTACAGTGTTAATACATCTGTGGGTAAGGTTGTGGAGTGATTAGGGCTGTCAGAGATAATGCAATAATAATATGTTAAGCTAATTTGTTTTAATGCCACTAATTTCTTCAACAAATAAATGCAACTTACAATTTGTAAGTTTTAGTGGGCTCTGTTTAAAAGCTAGAGTGAAGATACTGGCATCAAATGAAACTAGAAAAAAATGAATCCATTGGTATCAACCATGTCATGTCAGGTTAAAGGCCACACAACACTCCATGTGGTCTGGCCATTTTCAAAGGGGTCCCTTGACCGGTGACCTCAGGATATATGAATGAAAATGGGTTCTTTGGATACCCACAAGTCTCCCCTTTACAGACATGCCCACTTTATGATCATCACATGCAGTTTGGGGCAAGTCATTAAGTCAAGTCAGCACACTGACAGCTGTTGTTGCATGTTGGACTGCAGTTTGCCACGTTATGATTTGTGCATATTTTATTATGCTAAATGCAGTACCTGTGAGGGTTTGTGGACAATATTTGTGATTATTTTGTGTTATTACTTTATTTTCAATAATAAATATATACACACATTTGCATAAAGCAGCATATTTGTCCACTCCCATGTTGTTAAGAGTATTAAATTCTTGACAAATCTCCCTTTAATTTACATTATAAACAGATAAAAAAAAATGTATGATGCATTTGCAATTAATTGTGATTAACTATAGACAATCATGTGATTAATCACACTTTAATATTTCAATCATTTGACATCCATAGGTGTGATGCAAATATGGATTTTGCAGGTTATTTGTGTTTTTATTCGTTTTGAAAATTACACCATGTCCCCAGTAACCCTGTAAGAATATTTCACACATTTTTTTTCACTCCACAGTGAGGAGTGAGGAGAATATAATTCTGTAACATGTAAGCCCGTTCGACTTTAGCAGTGTAAAACAATACTAATAAAAAACATTTGGACTGGTGCTGTCCCAGCATTGCATCTTGTGAAATGTCAGCGGTGCACATGCTCTCATTCCTGATCCAAAGCTGAGCCCACAGGTCGTTAATAGAGCTGCCAGTTTCTTCCTGCCAAATCCTAGTTTACACGTAATTACCTATGCATGATTAGCACACGTGCAGTGTTCCCGCTGTGCAATCACCATCTCCTGCCAGTGGTTGGCATGTATCATCCAGTTGTTGTACATGGGACTGTAGCATGTAATCAGAAGCATGACAACCTGAATTTATGAATTTAGCATATTGACATCCAGAGCCAGAAACAAACATAAACACACATGGTTATTTAATTATAAATTCCTTTGAATTTGAATCCATTATTTGCACAAACACACAGCCTTTAATCTTTTATGAACACCGTGTTTTGATGTATGGCTGGTATGTTTCTGGAGCTGTAAAGAGGTCAATGCTTCTATAAAACGGTGTCTTAACTTAGTGTGTGTTTGCATGTGATCACTTAACACTTAAAGATTCATTAAATGAAGAGGTGCACTTTCTCTCCTTCACTGTATTCATCTGTTGATTTCCCCAGTGAGTGATTACAGGGGGATGAAGAGGATGTGGATCATCGGCCACCTTCTTCGAAGACGACTGCCAGCTTAAGCGCCCTCTAACTGCACTCTCAATATTGATCAAGGGAGATTACTGCACCAACAAGCATGGTTTGAAACAGTTTACATCTGTAAAGAGAACAAAGAGGGTGAGATTAGGTATAAAGGGAGCACACAATGAGAGAGATTATTTGGTTGTTTGTGCCTCCGTCTGTGTGTCAGTGGGTTGGTGAGGTTTGTAATTTGCTGCAGCATTGCAGTGGTGTGCTGGGTAGTTGCTCTGAGAGCAGCCATCTCACCTCACTCATTAGAGGGAGTAATGAATCGCTGACTATAGATCAGTGTCAAGGGGCTACTCCACTGTGTCTGCCTACTGCATCAGTGTGCATCGTAGGCGTGTGTTGCTGTGGATGTATTTGTGTGTGTCAATATGTGTGCATGTCAGCAGCGTGTATGATTGTTTGTCTGAGTTTATGTACCTACATATTTGTGTGATTTCGTATGTGAAAAAAAATGTAATTATGTTAGTGCATGTTCTGAAACCAATATAATTTATGTATCTTTGTGAAATAATTATCTGAAAGGGGAATTGCTTTTCTCTTCTACACAAACACACACACATAACCATGTATTTTTGTGAGGAACTCATTGACATAATGCATTCCCTAGCCCCTTACCCTAACCTTAACCATCACAGCTACTATAAATGTCTGACCCCAGCCCTTACGCTAATCTAAACCCCATTCTAACCTGAACGTGGAAACAATGTCTGGGCCCTCAAACAGGTTCAATAGGTTGTGTCCGAAAGTGAGGACCGGACATAATGTCCTCACTTTCCAAAAATGACTCTGAAGGTCTAAATCTCAAATTGCTCCTCACAAAGATAGCTATATAAATACATATACACCTCAGTCAGACAAACAAACCTAACTGTTTATCTGAGCTTGTTTCCTCTTTCATGCATTGTCTTCCCTTGCTGCAGAGTCACATGTACCCTGGACACCATCTTACATCTGTCTGCTACCACTGTCCTTAATGCGGAAGAGCCTTGTCTGTCTCATTTGGATTAGGGCTAGGTTGTCTTGGTCAGAGCTAAAGGCTGAGACATGCTTCTCTGGGCTACACATCGACAAACATGCACAGGCGTTGTTCAGAGACATTCACACAGCTTTTTCTTTTATACATGCATGTTGTATGACATAACTCTCTCTTTAGGAGAAACTAAATTCACAAGTGGTCCAGAACTGTTGTGTGGTCATGTACAGATCTTGTTGTTTCTCCACTTGAGAGAAAACACTTCTTTGACTGAAGAATTTTAATAACCTTAAAGGAGCAACATGTAGCACTGACAGCTAGTGTTTAAAATAGTGCAGTCCAAATTGAAAACACTGGAGCTGTGGCCAGTACGTGCGTGTGTTCATGGTTTTGGTTCTTTTGGCACTGGCCTATTGATGAGTGAATGAATGTGTAAATGTAAGGAATGTTTCTGTATGTTAGGCTTGTAGGATGTCTGGAGCGGTGGGTGAGAGGGGAGAGCACAGCTCTCTGCCCTGGGAGGCCAGGGTTCAGATGGTGGTGGTGGACCAGGATGCAGTCCCCAAGCAAGGAGGACCAGTGGGTAGGCAAGCTGCTACCTGGGCAGGAGTTGTTTTTAAAGGTGTGGGTTGCTGCACGGGTCCTAATAAAAGCAACCAAAGGGGGCATGTGCCCCTGAACACCCACTGAGGAGCACCAACGCGACCCGAGTGGCCAGTCCACTCATCCAATGTGACTGATAGCCGTTAGTGTGTGTTAGCATCACAGGTTAGGTTAAGGGGTTAGCTCTGGCCAGCTGCAGTATTCAGAATCCCTTCACCAGCTGTGTATCTCAAACACCCACTGCCTCGATAACCAGCTGCACACGGACCACAGAGAGATGTGTGGAGACTTTTCAGGTCAGGTAAAATCTAATTTTTAGTTTTATCTGTTGATCCAGCTTGTTAGCTTGCTTCCATAGCTGCAGAAGGCTTTGTTTGTGTACCAATTGATTTCATAGGTGGAAGCTTGGTGTTGCACTGGGCAATGGATGGGATCACACAGGCCAAAACAAAAACAGACGTTCTGGACCAGAGTGGAAGAAGAGCATACGGTACTTGTTGTAGCATTGTTGTCAGAGAATCCACTATTTCAGTTAAGCATGTTTCCTTAATGTCTGATGACATATTTTGGGAAATGCAAAACAAACATAGCCAAACTATGATGTTTTTACTAGAGCTGTCAATCGATTAAAAAAATGAAAATAATCCCACAGATTTTATCAGTTCAATGTACCTTAAAGGGAGATTTGTCAAGTATTTAATACTCTTATCAACCTGGGAGTGGAGAAATATGCTGCTTCATGCAAATGCTTGTATATAGTTACTACTGGAAATCAATTAACAACACAAAACAATGACAAATATTGTCCAGAAACCCTAACAGTTACTGCATTTAGCAGTAAAATATCTGTTCAAATCATAGCATGGTTTACACAAGCTCAACAGGCAACAACAGTGTCAGAGTGCTGATATGCCAGAGAACCCAGTTTCATTCACATATCTGGAGGTCAGAGGGATTCAAGGGACCCCTTTGGAAATGGTCATGCCAGTTTTTCCTCGCCAAACTTTAGCATATGTTTAGCTTCCTTCTTGGCAAGCTAGTATGACACAGTTGGTTGTTTTTTTAAGTTTCGTATGATACAAGTATCTTCACTCTAGCATTAAAACTGAGATCGCTGCAACCTGAAAACCAAAGGTTGCATTAATGCATTAACAAAAGTAGAAGCCTTTTCACAAATTTGCGTTAACATGTTATCGTGTTAACTTTGACAGTCCTAGTTTTTTACCAAACATAACCTAATAGTTTTGTTGCATTGCTTGTTTTGTTTTAATTTACAATACTAACCATGTTCTGGGAGAACATCCATTTCCCTAGAAATGCTATTGAGAATGTAATTTAGTTATATGTGAACATCATTTTTTAGGAGACTGGGCTGCTCAAAGTGTGCATCTGTTTGTTTTGGCACATGTGCAGTTTTTGGGGATGTTTTAGGAGCCCAAGGATTCAGAACGCTGGAGATTTAATTTATGATCTCAAAAAGCTTCTTTGGAGGGAAATCATCATGTCGGCTTCAAAGTTTCTAATAGGTCCTCTCTCACATTTCGTGGATTTCATTCACAAGCACACACAACTCCTGAAATGATTTCACGTGGAGCTGGAATCAAAAGCATGGATCAATTATCCACAGTTACTACAAGAACACAGCTTCAAAGGATACATATCAGATCACAATCTCTGAGGGTTATGCTTTCTCCACCTCCTCTCAGATTTCACAAACACACATACAGAGAGAGAGAACACACATGCAAGTGAGGTGTGAAAACATTTAATTTCGACATCCTCGCATATGATATCACTAGTGTCATCAGAGAAGAGTTACTTATTTGATTGATTAATCGCACTGATGAATATTGTCATTCATAACGGCAGATGGAGTATTAAAAGTGGATCATTAGTTTATGAATCTGACCCACTTGCAGAGGAAGAGGCAGAAGGAAACAGAAACGGAGAGGATGCTGCTATGTCGAAGCACCCTTGAAACCAAATTAATGAACCTTGTGGAAATGAAGATGCTTGTCAGGCATCAACAAAACCATGGAAGAAAGGATAGCATACTTCTGTCAGTGATGGAAATGTAAACTCACTCAAAGAAACATAAAAACAACGAGAAAATGAAAGGAGATACATGAATGGGGGCCTGAGCGCTGAGGCGTCGAACTCTGGCTCTTGCTGTGATGCTCCGGTTTCAGAGGAGAATAAACGAGGCTGAGAAAAGTGGGTCTCCAGATGTGACTCCTTGTTCTTACGCCCCCCTTGGCATCATCTTCTGACGGCTGGAATGTGTTCAATTATATTCATAAATATAGGAGAGTCTCACAGCTGACAAATATAGACTGGATTTGTATTATTTAAATGCAACCTGGGAGGAAAATTACAGTGTGAATATGCAAATGGGTTAAGAAGATTAAAAAGATCAGCAAAAAAGTAGGAGTGCGTATATGTGGCACAGCAAGGCATCACAATAACGAGGAGAGGAGAAAAGAAGAGAAAGAGTGAAAACAGATGAGAGAGAGAAGAAAGTAGAGAAATGAAGAAGAGGAGATTATGAGAGATGGGAGGAGAGGTGGGATCAGAGGAAAGGAGACAAAGTAGGAGTGTTTGAGAAAGGATCGGCGTAGGACAAGAGAGGTTGAATGGAGTTGAAACGGGGCGAAAGGAGGAGATAAAAATGAGCAGAGGTGTTATCTGTAAAGAGGAGTAAGAGCTTTATGTGCAAGGAATGATACATACAATGAGCCTGCAAAGCTCCTTCTTTAAGAGCAGAGTGGGCCAGGCATAAAGACTGATGCTGAACTTTATTGTCCCTCACTTGGAAATCTTCGGACTTTAACCACATTGCTGCCTCTGCACACACACACACACACACTGGTTCACTCTGCTATCCCAGTTAAGTACAATTAATGTCATGCTGTCATTCTGAGCAGAAAGAAAGGAAAGAAAAAAGCATTTTGAAAAATCCACTAAATAAATGATAGAATGAGTAAGGCGCCCTCCCCTCTTTTCTTGTTTGTTAAATTAATTTCTGAATAAAAAAGAAAGATGTACAATTATTTCTAACTATAATTTGCTGTGGCAACAATACATATCATTCGCCTCTGTCTTCCCCTAAGTGTGGCTCCACCACAGTGATAAACATTGCGATATCATCTGGTCTTCATCACATATAGACATATCGGCGGGAGCGATTTCTCTTCTTTTACAAAAAAGCGGCTGGTGGTGGTTGGGGCGGGGCGGGGCCGGAGCCGGATCGACTGAAGAACAGAGAGTAGATGGCGAGACAAAGGCTGTGGGGGAGATGAAGCAGCAGATATGTAAGGCAAAGAGAGCGCTGTGATGTTCAAACTTGGGCATTCAAAGATTTAAACAGTTGCTATCGCTCTCTAGATGTCATCCCATCAAGGCATTTCATTTCAAATCTGCTTCGGCAGGATCTTCAATCTGCACTGTGGATTTTTTTTTTCTTTGGAACTATATGAAAGTCAATATATATATATATATATATATTTTGCAAATTTGCATTAAATATTAAAACAGTCTCAAGAGGAAGACTAGATTCATTTTTAAAGTGAAAGAATCACTGTTTTGCTGTGGTGCTGCGACCCCCCCCCCCAACCATGTTGTCTTCTGAGCAAACTGCTGGTTCAATTGACCTCTGTGGGATACTTACTGTATTATAGTTATTCATACACTCATAGACAGTTTAGAAATAACTTCCAAGCATTTGAAAATAATTACAACAAGTCCTTTTTTCTTTCTGAATACTACATTGCACAGCCTTCAGAACTAGAAGAATATGGTAAAATCACACTGTTTGCTTTGAAAGCAATGATCCATCAAACAGAAATCCCTTCTTCAAGAGGAAGACTTGCAATGCTGTCAATACATTACAGGCTAAACTCGAGAGAGGGTTTTTTTTTTTTTCCAATTCTCATACTAAATCAGCATGATGCTTCTTTTAATATTGTCTCAGAAGACTAAATTACCCATACTGTACGAACATCAACAGAAAACACATCTATCCAGCAAATTAGAACTCTCGCAGATATATGAAACAGAGCACTACTAAAGCTTCTAAAGCCTGTCTCAACGCTGTGATTCACAAGTTTTTTTTCAACATAATAAAATCTTTTGGTGTTGCTGAAAATATTGTTTATAAATACCAAAGGCTCAATCATTTTGCAGGCCGGCGCCGAGGTTTCGGGCTTTCAGAAATCAAATCTCACGACCGGTAATCAGTTTTGAAAGAAAATCTCCCTGTGCACAGGAATGTCTACTTCCTATTCCTCCACCTCCACCTAATTGTATTTTTAACTGCTCAGTGATTGAAGATGGTGCAGCGGGCGATAAGGGGGGAGTCAAAACACATTTAAACAACAAAAGCTGCAAAAGTTGTTTTCGAGCCAAAAACGGCAAATGACAAGAAGTATTTTGTGTTTTGACAAATTATCACTTCAGCAGATATTTCTGTGGGATTTGTGCTCTAATTAGTTGGCTTATTTGTCTCCATTGTGAAGCTGACTGTATCATTTGTGTCAATTACCACCATAGCTCCAGGAGAAAAGAGCTGTGGGCGTGCGTGGGGAGTGTATGATCAAGGCTGCTGTTGCTGGGAAAAATGGATAGAGGTCAAGAGTTCGTGTAAACATCAATGAAATGGGAAAAAAAAGTTTTAATCTTGTGCCTCAAGTGTTAATTGATCAGTTACATCTGGGTTTCTGCCAAATATAGGCCTTTAGAAAAAAAAAATAAAACAGCTATGAAGTTATGCTAAATTTTGGCGAGGAGAAGCTCTCATGGTGATTTCCAAAGGGAACCCTTGACATCTGACCTCAAGATATGTGAAGGAAAAATATATCACTGTAAAACCGAGACTCTTGTGGATCCAATGAGCCCAACTGTAGTCATGTGTTTTGATGTTAGTCCCCAAAGTAGATATTTTACTGTAGTGAGACCATTTTAGAAACTTGGCAAGACTGTATAAAATGACCTGTGGTGACCTCTAGGATAATCACAGCGTCATGAAACTTTACAGCCACAAACTAGAGACCTGGAGCATCCAGAGGATGGATGCCTTTCTTAGCTAGACTGACATTAAAGGGGTTTCTTAGGAGTTTCCAGAACAGAAGAGCTCGCCATCCAGTCGCCAAAAATGCATCAGCCCTGTAATAGTCTGCCAACCTGTCCAGGGTGTAGCTTGCCTTCACCCAATGTCAGCTGGGATCAGCTCCAACCCCCCGCGACCCTGAATAGGATAAGTGTTCACAGATGATGGATGGATGGATGGATAGATGTTTATTTCTGCTTTATGATTAGAACAACCTGACACACATTGCTGCATCTCAAAGTTCCCAGCTTTCAGATAATGTACATCACTTCTATGTGACATCTACTGCTGACCTGCTATCCCCCCCCCCCCCCCAAAAAAAAAGCCCCCCTAAAAAAAAAAAAAAAAAAACAGATCATGCCCTGGAACAGTATGTTGTGTTATTAACTCTGATAAGATTGACATTGATTTTATAGTACAGGAATTATTCAGCAAAATCTGTTTATTCCAAAGGAATTGCTGCAATTCAATTGCAGGCAAGGTCAGTCTGTGCATGGTTATAGTGATGAGTTCAACTTTGGTGATGGTGTTAAATCCAAAATGGAGGAACCTTTCAGAGCTTATTGGCAGTGTTGCACTCCAGTTATATCTAACTGTCCTTTGTCAAAGTGCTACACAGAAGAGGAATACTTTGCAGACAAAAAAGAAATATCTTATTGCACCTTTCATACAAGAGATGCAGCACAGCACAAGTGCTTTACAAATACAATGAACATAAAACACACTTAGAAGATTTAAAATGATAAAATAGGATACACAGAATGTATAACATAGGATGGAAAATAAAATCCAGTGAATAATATTAAAACCATTATCCATATTTGCAGCAGATGTACAACAATAAACACTGCAGCAGCATCAAAAGATCTACACTCTTCAACTCTGTTCTGATCATTTCTACATCAGTGGTGGAGATCTGAATTGTTGATTCAAAAACTCCAATAGATGGAGATGGAGACATTTTTAGATATGCAGACATTGCAGTGAAAAAGACTATTGTCACAAACTGGCTCAGGAAAAGAGTTCACAGAAGAGGTTTACTTGAAAATAGCATTGTGTAGATAAGTGTCAGCAATTAAAGCAGTGCATGGATGTGTGTCGTGTGCTGTGGAGGCGTTGAAAGTGCAAAACCCACAGACAATGATGAAGAGTGGATGCCAACTGTAGGAAGGGAGGGACAGTACGAGCACATGGACCAGCTTTTATTGCCTGGATGGCTCAGGTGAACTAGATCAAGGTGCACAGGCCAAAAACTCCAGACCGAGCCTGGCATCAGCCCAAGTTTGCAATTTTTGAGCCCAACCTCAGCCCAAGACTAAAACCAATCACTTTAAGCTCTGTCTGATGTGTTCTCTCTGTCTCTGATACTTGCGAAAGCACACAAGAATGAAATGCATATGTATAATATTTATGATACTGTATGCTCAATATAACAATACTTCACACGGGAGAGTGTTTATGTTCCCTGAGTCCTACTGTACTTTCTGGTCCCTCAGATCAGTTCTTCCTCCAGTACCATGTCATTGCTCCAATGGCCCATTGAAACCTCATGACCCACCCTATACTCTTCCTGTGATTGGCTTACTCTAATGTTCTTACCCCAACCCTAACTCCTCATGTCTAAACAGGGCTGAGAGGACACTGGGCTGACCCCATTTCACACATGTGTGCATACTTGCCAACCTTGAGAGCTTAAACAAAGCAAGGATTTGAAAACCAAAGTGGGGGTGTGGGGGACTTTGTTTCCTAATAATAATAAAATAATAAGTACACTGCAACATAATTTTTATGTTAAATTTTTGATTTTACCCTCAACTCCCAGGAAAGAAAACTGAATAATTAGCCCCTCTGGTGTGAACTTGGCATGTGAATCTCTGGAATAAACTAATTTTCACCACTGCTCTATTCTTGTTAAACAACATTTGGTGTTGCTCTATTGTCGTCCGGGTGGAAACAGTAGGAATTATACACACTGTTCAGTTCCAGAAACAGGCTATGATAACAAAAATGAAAATTGGGAAGGTTGGTAAGTGTGTATGTGTGACGTACAGTATATGCAGGAAACAGAAATTCAGTCTGAAACAAAGTGCTTATATGAGTGGCAAAAAACAATCTGGCAAGGAGGTCTGTGAGGCTGGAGTATACTGTATATACAGGCAGTGAGCAATGAGGACCAGGTGAACAGATTTGCCTGGGCTGACTGAAGCTGGGGAGCGGGAAAGCCAGTGTGAATAGAAACTGTCTGAATGCAGGAATGAGCAGGTGACTGGTAATGCAGACATGTGACAGCTGCTGTGTTAGACAATCTACACAATGTTGTTTAAGTTTGATAAAATCATGAGAGGTTCAACTTTGACCATCAAGTGCGGTTATGGATACTCATTGATCTCAGAACGTGGATTGTAAATGTGAAGAACACACTTAAAGTTTTGAGAACAACCAGTGAAAGACTTGTTCTCTAACTTGTTTTCGTTTAACTCAGAAAAATGTCACATTGTGGAATCAAAAAGCCGCCTACCTGCCGTTTCACTGTGTCTAATGCCTCTTCTGTCTGGCATGTCCCACAGAGTGCTCCTTTTCTTTCCACCATATACATATAAACCCTCTCCTGCCTTTGACTGACAGGCTATTCCAGAAAACATGTCGCCCACCCAAAATGGCTCAAGGTTTTAATTAAACTGGAGGGGCATGAAATGTTTGTGATTTCAGGACAAGTGATGGAAGTCTTCACTCAGGAAGACTTTTTTTGCTTCTCATTCAGTCTCTCTCTCTCCCAACTTAACAGTCTGGTCTCTGTGTCTTGATACCAATGCACAAAGCACCCTTTAGTGTCTGTCAGAGACGAAAACCCATCCGCATCAGCATTAGATGGGGAAAAAGTTCTCTAAGGGCAGGTGGGAGGGGTGGTGGATGGGACAAACAAACACTCAGGAGACCAGCATTTATTTAAAGTTGAGTGATTTTTACTGACAGCATTACGATGTTCTGTCATGTGACGCCATTCCAGAGTCACATGACGTTACGTCAGTAGCTTACATTACTTAACCTTTACCTTATCTTAAATCAAACCATGAAGGTTTTTCTAACCCAAGTTTCTCTACTGCCAAAACCTGATCGCCACTGTTTTACATTAACCATGTGCGAACCTTCAGCGTCAAGATACTATGAGATCACATTGAACTTAATTAGCTGACTATAGGTGTTCACCCTTTAAGCAAACCACCCAGAGTTTGCCAGGATGTCTGTGAGCCAATTAAATCATTGCCATCAAACTTTTAAAGAACCAGCCTGTAACAATTAGGGGGATCTATTGACAGAAAGTGAATATAATATTAATATGTATGTTTTCTTTTATGTATAATCACATGAAAATTAGAATCATTGTGTTTTCCTTACTGACTGAGCTGTTTATATCTACAGAGGGAGCGGGTCCTGTTAACTCTGCTAACTTTTGCTGCCATCGTTGCTGCTCTCTCTACCGTGCTTCACTACTCACTCCCCATGTATACTAAGTATGGGCTCTGCTCACAGTGACCTACGCTACTCTTACAACCTTTACCTCTTACAGCCTTTTGCTCTCCAACACGCTTGGCACACGGGAGATGCTTTACTTGACTCCTCACCTCACCGCTAGATACCGCCAGCTCTTATAAACTGAACCTTTAAGCAAACCCACCAGATTTCGCCACAATCTCTGTAAGCCAATCATATCGCTGATGTCAAACGTTTAAACCATTCTCCTCTCTGCTGCTGTCAGTTGTCATTTCAGTGCAAAATCAATGCAACCCTCCACCTGCAGTTCTCATCACATCCAGGGCCAGGGTTCCTTCCACTATGGGGTCTAATCGGCAAAGACTCTCCACATTTCTAAACTTTATTGTGCACCATGTCAGAACATTCATTTCACTCTTAAATGAAGTGTCACCTGACTATTATCTGTAGACACAGAAGTAAAGGTGTTACTGGGCTTAAATAATCACTACGTGGCTAAGGTTTAGTACAGCTAAAAAAAATGCCTTGTGGTGTTCTGGGCTTAATCTGTTAATGAAGGGTATAATTATGCAACATCATCAGGTAGAAAATGAACCAGCGCTTAATCCCACCCACCCAAGCTTGCTCATTGAAAGAATCAGTGGAACTGATTGGGGGAGTAGACTGTGGGTGAAAGAGCCAATTGAATTTTCCACCCCCTCCCTCCTCCCAAGAGACTGCACACAACTTCCCCCCTTTAAATGCTATTGCATTTACAAATCCATTAAAAGATGTCCTCATTTTTATCTGTTAAATAAGTAATTCGAGGTGCCAGCACTACACTGTGGCTCCTGCAGCAGCAGCTAGTTGATATAATTGCAATGTATGCGTGACTTGAGTATAATACCAATTAGCTGTGTTACCTCCTTGAAGAGCAAACTGTGTCCAAATAAACACATCTTAATTATGCCCGCAGAGAATAGGAGTTGGAGAACACACAATTAAAGTGGCTAATTAATTCAGTGTTTTATCATCACGGTTTTTCTTTTTTTTTTTTTTTACCCTTCTTGTTTTACGCCAAGAATCATGCAACTAAAAGATTAATAAACCGTCCGTCTCCTCCACAGGACATTGGGTCAGCTTTTGTAGATCACTGTCCTGGCAGCCATTGGCCTCTATGGGCTTAAGAAAAGGGGACCAGCGAAAAAGAAAAAAAATAAATAAATAAAGTGCCACTCGCTGAATTTCTCTGTCCTAACCAGACCAATCGGACTCCACCAGGCTTTAGGGACTCTATACTCATACATCCTCTCAAACTTGACAATGTTTCATTTTGTTTGAGTTAAATCTATATGTTTACTCTTCTCCTTTATTTCCTTCTGTTCTGCATTCATACCACCATCAACTGGGTTTGACAAGACTTAAAAAACTAGTAGGGACAACTTTTTTTTTGGGCTTTGAGCTCCTCCACAGCAGTCCAGTCCTATGCTTAGCCTCCACTGAATTATCAACAGTGCCCATGCACCAAAGCATTATGGGGACTAGGTGATGAGGTGTCAAAGTGGCTTTGTGGGGAAGCAGTTTAAAGGGTAACTTTTGAGTTTTTCAGTCTAACTGACTAATGGGGACAACAATTTCTGATACTGGTCCAGTATTGAGTGAGAGCACTGTAGACGGCAGCTGCTCACAGGCTGCAATGTAATCCTATTGGGGCAAGCTGGCACCATCATTAACGTCCACTAAAAGGGCTTGTTTTTGCCATGACAGGCTCTTATTGGTATTATAAGTGTCTAACATTGTGTGCGCTGAACGAGAAGGCTCATTGTGAAATCCGGCAAGGTGATGTGTTGATGTGATGTGTTATGTGTTAGTTGAATACATCCATGGTGGAAACGTCCGTGCGAGCCGGGCAGAGTTTGTTGTGTTGGAGTACAAAAAGTGTAACTTAGTGTTATCTAAAAGATTTTCAATGTCATGGCTGAATATTTACATGAGTTCCACAATGTGGATGAGGTATTTCAATTCAATGGCCGCCCATATTTATTTCAGGCTGAGTGTACGGATATTGAGATTTCACAATGAGACTTATCCTTGAGCAGGACTTGGACACAATAACAAACAGACTGGATCACATGAAAGATAAAGTTTTATTTCTCTGTAGGTTCTTTTCTATAATGCTGACAGACATATAATAATAGTCTGAGCCTACAAGAGCTTTCAGTTGAAGCAACGTTACACTTGCCCTCGCAGCTTGTTTTGCGGCTACCAGTTCCAGTTTCATCACTCATTACTGGACCAATTTCAAAAATTGTTGTTCCCAGGTTTTAAAGTAGTGAAGTTACCTGTTAAATCCAGAGTCACTTTAGAGGGCGACATGGTAGTGACCTGCCCAGAGGGTACCCCACATCTCGTCTCAGCAACATAAGCTGTCAATGTCAACCCTACTGTGACCTTCAAGGATAAGCAGATATAGCTAATGATGGATGGAGTCACTTTAGTGTTTTAAACGGCCAACTCTCTCTGCAAATGAACAACATGTCTGATGGGTTAACACAGTAATCAGCATACTTGATTAAAATTCGATTGGATCATCATGAGATACATGCGATCGTACAGTAACTGAGTGAGTGAGCATCAATGAGATAATCACCAGACGTTCCTGAGCAGGAAACGTCTCTGTCTGAGAAGTCTGTGAATAGGCTTACATCAGATCAGATATACAATTCGCAGTAGGCCGAGGCTAAGCCAGCACAGTACAAATGCAGGTTCAAAGTGTCGGTCCCCAGAGTGTCAGCCGCGCTCTTGACATTAGGTTGTGAAGAGAAGTGGATCACATAGTGAGTCAATGAGTCTCCATGGCTTTGTAAAAAAGCATAGTAAAAAGCTTGCATCAGAGATTGACTGTACTGTGATGCAAGCTCTTGCATTATTTTATTTCAAACAACAATGGAAGGAAGCGGTACAGACAAGAGAACGCTTCCTTTTTATTCTTTGTTTTTTTGAGACTTCTTCTTGATCTCCCTGCTGTAATAATTATGTAATACTATTTTTTTCTTGAATTAATCTTCTATTAATAGTGATCATTATCACTCTAAATATGTCTGTCGAGCCTCTTCACACATGCACTGCAACCAAGAATGTATCTCGACATCACCCGGAGGAGCTGTATGTGATGTCCAAATCAGTTGGACCAGGCATTAAACACATATTACCCTGCCAGCTCCCAAATAAGTCTTTGTAATGTCTGATGGAGCTCATGTGTGAATAGAGCTGGTCATTGTCTGGAGAATTCATGGTGAGCAAGTGTGAAACCGGAAAAAACAAACATCCAACAGTGAAGATGAAAGGTCAGTTACACAAACTCCAAGAAATGCCTAACTGGAGAGACAACGAGTTTCAGTAACCTCTGTTGGTAACTTGGTGACTTGCCAGAACTGCCAGATATTTATGACCAAATTGCAAACCAGCTACATGACCACATGTCCCACCTCCTGCATGCTCTACCAAGGTGCTACCCTTTGCTTAAACCAAACGGAGCATTTCCGGTAGGTGACAATGTGTCTGAAGCAAACAGTCGCCTGCTGTGTGCTACATGTGTGAAAGGGCAACTCCAGACAATGACAATTTAAATGCAATGTATGTCTGGGTATCTCAGCTAAATAAGGAAAACATATACTTGTTCAGGGTGTAAATGCATGCACAGTGCACAAACAAGGATGCTCTACCAACATGTCGGCCCTCTTCTACTGATTATACTGTTATGCATTAAAAAAAAAAAAAAAAAAAAAAAAAAACACTTGCTTAGGTTTAGGTAACAAACCCACTTAGACTTGGGGAAAAAAAAAAAAAACATGGCTGGGCTTAAAACTACTACGTTTATACAGTGAAAATGTGAACACGAATGAACAGGGCCAGCTGTGGCTCAGCGGGTAGAGCGGATTCGATCCCCAGCTGCTCCGGTCACATGTTAATGCGTCCTTGAGCAAGACACTCAACCCCAAATTGCTCCCGAAAGCTTAGCCATCGGTGTGGGAATGAGTATTTAGATTACATCCTGATGGGCAAAGTTGGCACCTTGCATGGCAGCCTCTGCCATCTGTGCATGAATGTCTTGTGTGAATGAGTGAATACTGACATGTAGTGTAAAACGCTTAGTGGTCAAAAGACTAGAAAAGCTATAAAAATGTCCATTTACCATTTAACAGCTGATTGTAAAAGTGAACCTTAATGCACAGGACAGGAACAGCAGTCTGCTGGATGATGTGTTTGTTGTACCCAACCAGTTCATCCAGAAAACAGCTCTTCAAACATCACTGTCTGTTATTTGATCATTGCCTTGCATGTCAAAGTGATCCCTGAGAGTAACCTGCATCACCTCACTTGATCTGAGATGTACTATGTTTGTTGACAAGTCTGTCAGCCCCAATTACCTAATTTACATTATTAAGATTTGATTGAAATGTCGACAGAATCAAGATGTTGTGAATGCCTAATAATGCCAGGTGTAAATGCAGATGTCGTATCTGTATCGCATATTCAGATACCACTTTACCCCCATGTTTTATAGTTACCTAACCAAGCCTTGTCAGTTACTGCCCAACAGAGAAAAAAATATCTGTAAGAAACACAAGACTCTTAATACTTTAATTACCATAGCAACAAAAAAAACGGCAATAATCTCAGATAAGATACTCAGGGTATTTAAAAAACACTCAAATGCATGAAGCAGCAATATGTAAGAGAGAGATTAGGGAGGTCATACATCCTGTCACCTCCCACTAACAATAACTGCAGTACCTGAAGGAATTTCATAGTCGGCTATTTTAAGAGATTGTACTTCTTGATTATGGAACCGATTATGTTCCAATCAGTGTTGTGAGTGCTCTTATTACAACCTGTATGTCTGTCATTAGTCTGAATGTTCCAGTTTCTTCCTCTTAGCAGCCCGGCTCGGCATGGTTAGCCAATGAACGCAGCGTCATGGACGACTCAGTAGCCAGGCTGCCAGGCAGACAGAGCGGGGGGCCTTTATTGATATGCTAATGCTGTTGCCTTTAATTAGAGAGTGTGATGCTCTTGTGCTGCAGGTTAACTGCAGCGACTAACGCCAGACCACTTATCAACAAACACGAGACTCGAACCATGATGAAAAGCCAAGTTGGAGAAGGAGGGCAAGAATTTGGGGGAAAAGAGGCAGAGGGATATCGGAAATTTGAATGAGGAGGGCGTAGGAGCAAAAGTGACTAATTTTGCGAGGAAATGACAGGATATAGACTAAAACACGATTCTCTCTTCTTCAGTAAATAGGAAACCCAATCACCTCCTTGGCACAGTTCCATCTGTTGCAGAACTTTACCATTTTTCATATTAAAGTGGCCGTATAAGTAGAATTTTTATGGTATCTTTGGGCAAATTCAAGTGTTCTGAGTTAAAACTAGATCTCTGCACCTCCTTGTGGCTCTGTTTTCTAGCTTTAAAAAGTGAGCCTGTGATGGGAAACTTTTGGGTAATTTCAGAGAGAAATAGAGAGCATTCTTATTGGCTGTTCACTCGCAAACTCCAATCAAAGTGCTGATCAAATACGAATCAATATTCTGTTACTATAATGCCTATTTCTCTCGTACAATGTTTTCATCTTTTAGTTACTGTTTAGCGGTTAATTGAGAAATTTCACTCCGACTGGTGGACGGAGCTTGGTATATCCTCCACTGATCTCAGCATGGCAAATGGGTCACAAACTTTCTCATTTTAAAATTACGAATTTAGGGCAACAGGCATTACAGTACTGTGATTGGTTGTTTTCCTCTGGTCTGTGAAATCTTGCAGATGCCATTAGGAGCACCAGAGGACATAGAGGTGCATGTTTTTTTTTCACATTACCTGTCTCATGCACTACTGTCAGGATATAGTGACTTTGTTTAGTCTTATTTGCTCTAATTGTACTTACTGCTGCTTTAAGCAGGTTCCAATATTTGATTTCAGAAACCAGGGGCTCTCAACCAGGTGCAATCAAAATATTGATACACTATTGGGAACCACACTCGCAAGCATAGTTAGTATTTTGTTCTAATTTCTAACCTTTACTTGCACTCCATTGAGTTATTGACTTCCTGTCTGGTCTTATCAACCAATGTTTGCAAATGTCAATAAGTGGTGTGCCAGGTCCTACAAACGTGGACTGAAAGCTGGCTGGGTGATTCGTAAGTTTGTACGTCTGCCCTCAGTTTCACCCCAGCCAGACTGAAGATGGGGTGGAAAATCAGGGACAGGCCAGTGCTGCTGTCCAGAACTTTGGTGCATCACATTAGTGGATGTGAGTCAAGACAGACAATTTGACTCCCCAAATATTGGGTTCTGTAATAACTCTAATTAGCTTTAGTTGTAGCCACCACACCTTTGAATAGCGCGGCTTCACTACTACAGCAGATTCTCATCTAGAGTACAGATAGTGATGTTATAACCCAAATATGTTTGTCAAGAGTTTGGTGGTGATTTTAGACATGACTGATATGATCCTTAGCAGAGCCCTGGAGCAAATAGGGCCCATAGAGAACATGTGGCAACAAAGCATGACAAGCTTCATTATATTGCTTGAATATCAAGCCCAGGTTTGTGGCTTGTTACATCAGTACACAATATTTTATTAGTAGTATTGGTATTAGTATTTGACTACATGGGAGTGAGAATGAGTTGCACGTTTGATAACTAGCTGTTGATGCCCCTTGGGAATCAAAAATAAACTGAGATGTTTATTGAGAGATTTTTGCCATTTTTCGGGGGGTACAGGGGGGAAATAGTGGCATGGGCATGTCTGTAAAGGGGAGACTCGTGGGTACCCATAGAACCCATTTTCATTCACATATCTTGAGGTCAGAGGTCAAGGGACCCCTTTGAAAATGTCCATGCCAGTTTCTCCTTGCGAAAATTTAGCCCAACTTGTTATTTAGCCTCCAGACAAGTTAGCATGCATTAGGTCCTCTAGTTTCATATGATATATGTGTCTTCACCCTGTCCCTAAAACTGAACCTGCCAGAGCCTCTGAAAGACAGTAAAGTCAGTGAGGATCACCTGGTTCTCAGAGGGTTGTACTGGTGGTCATTGGTCAGAAAAGTAACTTTATTAAATCTACAGGGGAAGAAACATCAGCGGTCAGATGATGAGACAGATTCTAAACAAACCCCCCCAAGACAGTCAAACTTATCTGGAAGAGAAAACAAAGACATAGACTCAGAGCTACAAAGATAAAAGCCAAGCTGCAATAAATCCCAGTTTTCCTTTAAGTTTAAAGTGTATCTGATGTAGACAAGTGCATGTTCGTCACATAAAGTCTGACACAGTGCTGGTGAGGCTGGTGAAAGTGAAGACTCACAAGCTGACCCTGAGGTGCCCGACCAAGGCCGCCATACATGGGTCTCATCAAATAAAAGATTCAAGATCTGGTGTATCAGTGAACACTAGACAGTTTATATTCTGTTATAATTTATGCATATGTCTGTGTTTGTTGTCATCTCTGTGTTACTTTTCACAGATGTACTTTCTCGTCGCATTGTTTTTTGTCATTCACTCTGTTGTGGACATGCCGTAGGAGCATACAGCGCCTAATTTACTGCGACAGACAGGTTTTACTCCATCAAACTGCTCTTCTCGAGGCCACTCGGTATGCAGATGAGACGCTCTTGATGGTTTTTGCTGTGAGCTGAGGTATTCTGTGATTTCTGATCGGGCTTTCAGCAGCTGACGCCTGAAGCTTGACAGCCGCGTTAGGATATGATGAGAGCCACAGAATGCAGAGAAGACCGCCATTCTTCTGTCATCCACTCAGACGCCAAAACTCCAGACATCCTTTTCATCTCCAGCAACCTTGCTTTGTTATTCTCTCCACTGATTCTTCCCTTTTTGTTCCCCCCACGTACTCCCTCTATTTTCAATAATATATACATTTAAACATGAGATCTGCCTGATTCATTGTGAGGTCTCACAGTAGGCCACACATCAGTGTGGTAATCAAAACATGTCACTCTGTAGCCTTGTTGCTCCATGATTAGAATTTCATTTCATCACAAGCAAAATGATCACTCTTTATTTTCCTCCTTTCTCTCCTTTGCCTCACTCTCTCTCTCTCTCTCTCTCTCTCTCTCTCTCTCTCTCTCTCTCTCTCTCTCTCTCTGTCTCTTCATCTGTTATCAGTTTGTCATCATGCAGTGTCCACTGTTGATGTCAAAACTTTTTTCTGAATAAAAGTTCTTGAATGGATGTTTTAAGAGGTTGGTGTCTCCGGTGTTTAACGGTTGATATGCATCACAGTATCTCACAGTAAAACTAGCATTCACTAACAAAGACCATGATGAGCTTAGAATAGTTGATTACATAATGTAAGATGGAGGGGAGCCAGGAGGATGTAGGAGGGATGAATTAAGGAAAGAGGATGAAGGTCGTAGGTATGAGGGGATGAAGGGTAAGATGTATAGATGAGTGTCAAGAGATGAAGGGTAAGGGATGAATGAATGAGGGTCAGTAGGTGACGGGACGAAGGCATGTTTGTAGAGGGATGGAGGTGTAAGGGAGTTGTTGAAGGGGCATGGACTTTCAGTATCGACCGATATTGTGGACCACCATCGGCCTATCGGCAAATAGGATGATATTCGCAATGATATGGCAACGGCTGATGTTTATCTGTTGTTTTCCATCAATGTTGTGCTGGCTGTTTCACTAGAAGCCAGTCCAACAAGGGTGACACAGCACCCAGTAAGTTACAGTGGCAACATCCTCCATACCATGCAGCCCAAGCAACAGTCCGTCCCCCATACCTGGATCCAGTCTCAGGTGAGCAGAGTGCATTATCATGTTGGGGTCACCGCATTGTAGTCCCCTAACTTTGGCAAGGATCCTTCAGCAAGGCCTGAAGCTGCATCAGCAGAGTGGAGCACTTAATCCTCTCCCCAGTGACGTTCTGTTGTTACTAGTCCTCTAGTTATATAGCAGATGGCGTCGTCCTCTCAGACGGATAAAAGAATAAAAATAAAAAATGCTAAAATGGGTTTGCCAAATATACTTGTGCCACATTTAATATGGTATATGGGCTGTCCGCCCAGGTAACGTCTTTGTGTGAGAAACACTTTATTCTTTTGCCTTTATATTTATGTTTCACAAAACAAATATTTTGGGGGTTATGCAAGTACTAAAACATTCTCATTGAGCAGGTAGTTGTAAAGCAGCTAAAAAGACATCTGAAGCAGCTATTTTTTAAAATTTAAATCTATTTTTCATGTGAAAGGAGGTTAAAGGTTGTTTCATAAATTTGTACAATTAAATTAGTGCTCATTCATAGACTGTGTAATGAAATGAATGACCTTAAAACAGCTCAGTTATTTTTTTTCATGAAGATGTTTACCTGGCACCAAAGAGGAATAAATAACAGCAAAAACAAACAAACCAAAAACATCGGTGTTGGCTACTGGCCAAATTGTTATTATCGGGCTAGAATTTCACAATTGGTGCATCCATAACGCAGATGGCAAGGTGGAAAGAAAACAACAATTTCAGCGATAGTGCCAAGATGGTACTGGATAAAGAGAAGCAATTTATAAAAATGTATGATTGTTTCTGGAAGCCAGATTCATATCTAGATCTATCAGATTACACAATTGGTAATATATGCAGCTGCACGGTCTCACAGTCAGATTTAGAGGGTCTCTCAATACCAAATTACCAAGGGAACCCAACCAGAAGCAGGATGTAAGCAATGAGCACTGCAAATGAAATACCAATAACTGGTGTTTAATGTGTAAAGAGTATGGACTGGTAAGATCATTGAACCATTGTTTGCACGCCCCATGAGCAGCCAGACACTTTCTTTTTCATTGGTTTACGTTAAGTTATATTTAATCTGTGAAGAGCTTTGTCTGTGTCACTGGGCTTTTTAGATCATTTGTTACTCGATAAGAATTTGGATGCTGTCTGTTTTCTGTACTTGGTGGTCTCTCAGTGACAGAAATCTTCATCAACTTGCATATGTTCTGAAAAACAGCTGGGACAGATGTTGGTAATAAACACAGATCAGGTGATGCAGCTACATACCTGTAAATATGATATATCGTTGTCTTTATCATTGATTTAGAAAACTTATACATCATCCTCTGCTCACTGTGATAACCAGCTTCCTGGCCCACATTCAGAAGCAGCTGCTTTCTACCGCCTATCATTTTTTGACACAGTGGACCTAGTTACAGTACAAGCTCTTTTTTCCAAATGAGCACTTGGACTCTCTGCTCCGCATCATGCCTAACAATGCCTCTTAACTCTTCAGCTCTCATGGCTTATTGCTTAAATATACTGTAAGACCAGTACGTATGGAGAGAGAGAGAGGTCCAGCTCTGCCTCAGCAACAAACAGCACCAGGTAAAATCACTGCTAATTTCCAAGCGTGGAACATTTTCTAATGTGGGCCTACTGTTTACCACCACTTGTTGTGAAGCCACTGATGCTGTTGAAGCCCTGATAAACCCATACTGCATCCACACAGGTGTTTTCATTTATCTTTTATGATTAGACTACATAATTCCTGGCAAAGCTCCACCCAGCTTCCATCTGACTGGAGGTACAATCAGTAGGTTAATTGAAAACATCTGGGAATTTAATTAATTTCTCAACCTTGCATTGTTTAATCCAAGTGTATTCATAATTTGATGTAGTTAAACTCTTTAAATGCATTTACTGTACTTCAAGTTACTGCATTGAACTTTTAAAATGGTTATGAAACCAAAATTTAAAGGGGAACTATGGCCATTTTCAAAATTCATACATGTTATTCCTATGCGCTAAGACAATATTAGAAAATATTAGCAATTATGAACAGCTTTGTCCCAGAGATCTAAAACTTAAACTTGTGATGTCAAGCCTTGCCACATGTAAACAAAAACCATGGCTGACCATGACAAGCTGATGTTTCTCTGGTAAGTATACACACAGCTGATAATCAGCAGTGCAGTCTCCACTTTTTTTTTTGGCATTTTTAGCATGTTTCCAAATAATAACATTGCAGACATGCTGTATTTTGACATAAATGTGCATGCAGAGCAGGTTTCTTATAAGATAGTATGCATTATTTTTATTAAATATGATCACATACTTAAAGTTGTCTTTTAGTTGGTGGTTTACCATTGATAATTTTTGCCTCTTTTGTTGTGTGACCTTAGACAACTGCTTCTTCATGAAGCTGGGGTAGATGGATTTGAGTTCTCCAGTAGAAACTCCCATTTTACGTGACGTTCCATCACGCTTTCTCTAGTGGGATGCTGGAAACTTTTGTGGTCGGAGTTGTCTAGGAGGCAGCGTTAGTCTTTGTGCTCCCTTTGTCTGCTGCCAGTTCATCGTAGTACATCCTTATGTATTCCGAGTGGTATTTAGACCTTTCCTTTGTGTTTTTTGACTCTGCCTGCCGAGTGAGGTACCTTTGCTTTGCCTTATTCTGGCCTGCATTCCTGTGTAATGAACCCTTATTGCAAAGTCAAGACTGTCATTCTACCCGCTCTGTGTTTTTGGTCTTAAATTTTAGTCCATTGTCAGTTTGTGCCAACTGTGACAGGTTTCGACTGAGCCTTGTTTCATGTAGCGCTGCTGTCAGATTGGCCGTGGTCTTCAGGCTGGCCCACAATAAAAGATTTTTCACATGCTGATGTTGAAAATGTGAGACACCACACATGACACATTATGTTAAATTTAACAGATTTGTTCCTGTAGTTTGTGGAAAATTCACAAACAACAAGAGTCCAGACAAAAAAAACGGAAATATCTTGTGATCAAACGGTGATCAAGACTTCAGTGTAAACAAACATGGCAGACAGGGAAGGAAGGATTAGAGATGTTAGTTTTTGCATTACATCGTACTGAAAATTCACAAAGGATGGATGGATGACGTCTTGGAGACACAATAAATAAACTCTTGCATCGTTGCCACAAATCAACAAGTTGGTCCTCCATTTCTGACTACGACTAAATGCTTTAGCTCATGCATTAGCCTCAGCTGCCATGACGGCGTTGGTTGAACTTCACCTTCAGTCAGCTTGGTTCTCAACTGGCTATCATTCGTTCCCATGTGACTGTGTCATCGGCTGTCCTTGTTGTTCCACACACACAGCAGCATACCCGATTGTAAATACTGCACATGTTTAATATTTATGATTTGAGATCGGTACAGCCAGGATGGACTTCCGAGCCTGTCAGGGGATGTAAAAAACACTCTCACCTCTCACTTCACATACCTCACACTACAGGAATATGTGGAAAGTCTTCAGGAGGGATGAACTGGACCCAAAATCAGCTTGGTTCTCGTGTAATGTGCACCCAGCATTAGGCTTTAGTTTCAATAAAAAACTGACCCATGTTTCAAAAAAGGCTTTTCAGAATTTGTTTTACTCATTCTTGTTAATAACAATAATAATTTATTGTTGGATTGTGGCACAGCAGTTGGTAATATGCTGCTGCTCAACAACCTGGAAAATTGGTGCTGCTTTAATAATTATAAAATCATTAGTGTGACTAATGATGTGTGGCCATGTGGAATTGGCCTTTTTACTCATGGACACAGGGCTGTACATCCCAGTGCATGAAATTATACACAACAAATTGCTACTTTGTTCACCGAACAAACAAATGGGGGGGGGGGGTCCAGAGTATTGAATATGAGACTATCATGTTGAATGGCGTCAGCGGGTTTCCTGGCTACACATGTTGCATGTACATTTGAAAAGCCAGAAACCTCCATAGCATTATTCATGAGTCTTTTCATCCAGTTTGATCCTCACTGTCACTGTGTGCTGTGTCAGATAAAGGGGCGCCTTTAAACCTTCTTTCATCTTTCATCAAAGAGAGTAAATGGACATCACACACACACCTACTGCACCATCTCTAGAACAATGAGGTGTGTGAGAAGGCGTTTATTTACATTACACTCATATTTCACACGCTGTGCCCTTCAAAGTGCAAAATCAAAATGGAAGAACATAATGTGAATAACCAAATGCAGAGGAGAAGGAATAAATACATAAACAAACACATAAGTTACACTAAAATTGAAGCAGAAAAATATATGATTTTTCTGCGTTGATTAAAAAGCAACAACTTTTCACAGTGATGTGAGTCTGTTACAACCATGTGTGACTAAATGCTCATTCACCATGTTTTATCTTAGCCAGTCTCCGAGGGAGTTCGCTTTGTAAACGCAACTATGAGATGTATTTTAGCCCTAAACCGGTTGGTAAATATTCAGCACCATTTTAAAATCAGTTCAGTGATGCATTTAAAGCACAACTGTGTGCAGCTGTAGCTGTCTGACAGGCTTTTTTATTGGTGAAGAAGTAGAAGATGAAGCTTTCTGGAGATAAAGGCAAGAATATATTTCTCATAGACTTTCTTAGACGTATATCTTAAAGTCTTACATCTATTAGCTGCACTCTTGTCCATGTAGGATCTGCCTTTCCTCTCCGACACTGAACTAATACACCAGACAGCCACTACTACAGGAGAAAGGAGGCCAGTAACTGTATGTTGCCTCTGTCATTTTTATAAATATATTGGTTTTCTGATTATCGGTGATAGATAGAAGAGGAAGTGACTGGTTGGAGGGTCCCACTATACGTTGAGTCAACCATCAACGGGAGCATGTTTGCAGATGCTGGCACAGAACCATGCAACGTCCCTGATGCCTCTATGCCATTTCCGCTGCCATCAAAATGTTAAAAACACGTAAACTGTGCCCTTTCAGTACAGCGACTATACCGGTAAATATGAATGTATCATAACCTACATATTTTAGCCAGTTGCCATGGTATTTTACCTGTTGATGATGGTGCGGTTATCAGTAGACGAGCTTTGCTAGTTAGGTCGTGTTGTGAACAACTGCATTCCTTCACATCACAAAAGCAAACAAAAATACAAATACTGAGTGGATTCAGGATTTCAACACACTCTGTCCTCACAACCGTCTCTCCTGCACAGTGAAGTTCCCAAACAACTAAACTACACTCAGTTATGTTTCAAGCGAAAAATATTTTGTCCTGGATTGTCATGCCACTGTTTCCATGGCTCCTTATTCCAAAATCCCAATAGGCCGAAAAATGTTTCATTGGACTGAAAACCCATTTGTCCGTCAGCCTGCTATCACAAAATCAAACTCCCATTGTTCCAAAGCCAAACTCTCCCTGCATCAAACAGAAGCACATGGCTAATTATTGTGCAAAATCCAAAGTCCTGACAGCTTTTTTTTCAGCCCTATTTTGCCTCTGATTGGCTTACCCTTATATTCTTACCCTAACTAATCTCACTTTTTGTGCCTAAACCTAAAACAACCAACCCAAACAATAAAGGTAACAATGGAATAAGAGGCAGAGTGGTGAGTCATGACTTCACCTGCAGGAAAAAAAATAATAATAATCTGTAAGGTCTGGTGACAGTCTGAATAATAATAAGCCATGTGCTTCTATTTGTTGCATGGAGAGTGTGTATTTTCGAAGCACTGGGCCAAATAGGGTTTTTGAATAATGGGTCGTCGGAACAATGGGTAGTCTTCTTAAGGTTGTGGTTTTCAATACATGATTAATGTAAATTTAAATTAAACAATAACACAGCAAAACTACATGGTTAGGTTTAGTGAAAACATCATAGTTGGGCTTAAAATAAGTAACTTTGTTGTTATTCAAAGTCCAGACATGAATTAAAATAAGTCAACATTGCGTTTTGGTTTCACATGCAGCAGCCTGCTGGGTGAAAGTCCTTCGCTGACATCCGTGGACTATGATTAGAAATATATTTGTGGTAAATAAAAAACAAACTTAATTCAGGATAAAATAGGTTTCCTTTGAAATGTAATTGTCCACTGTATGGCAACATCATTTTTGGAGACCAGGTTCCCCAGATCAAGCTATACGGTGCCCCTGATGTTAGTACTGCTGGTGTTGGGTGTCAAAAGACATTAAAACACAAGGACACCCTCACTACGGCAGCTGCCACTAAACCATTGTGATCATAAAACACAATGAAAGAAAAGTCAATATTTGGTGGTTTTGGTCTGTTTGCCCCCTGATTACATTATATCATCTGTCACATAAACACTGAACCACATTCCCCAAGCATGCTTAGAGAAATTAACTTGGCACGGTGGCTGGTAGTTTCAGACTATGCCACAGTGGTCATGTATAATGAAGAAACATAGTAATAGCCTGACTGTTTGTGAAAATGCAGGCAAGCAGAAGCAGAGAGCACGAGGTGATTTCTAAAAGGCAGTCTTTACACAAAACAGGTAGGTCGTACACAGAGGAGCAGATAAGGGGCAGGCGGGGACCCAAAAACCAGGAGGCAAAGTAAGAGGTCAATATAGCAAAAAGGACCAAACACTAGGAGTTGCAGGAAAGACATGAACACGCAAGGATGAGCAAAGACAATCTGGCAGGGGAGCACTGCATGCGAGGGAGTATATAAACAGGGAAGCCTAACGGCAAAATCTGGGGCAGGTGAGTTATTGGGTGCAGGTGAGCATAATCAGAGGGGGCAGGGAAGACACACCGAGGCAGGAACTGAAATGACAGGATAGGTTAGTGTTTCAAAATAAAACAAACAAAATGAAACATCAGAATGTTACACTTTTACTGTATATTTCTTTTGGATAGTTTTTGGATAATAATATGACACTTCATTTTACAGGTCCGCAAATTTCAGGGTAATTTGATAATATTAAAGCAAGTAACCTATTTGAAATTTCTTTGGAATTATTGCCAAATTACCCCAATATTTACCTCAAAATTTATCAAAAAAGATTTCACTATAAACTTTTAATAATTACATGCTAAAATAGCATATAATGGTTAAAATAGGGCCCTTAAGCTTGAGAAGCTGCTGCCAAAACTAATAGAAGGCACTTCTGACAGGCACAAATCTCACCATTATAACTTTTTATCTCCAAAATGTAACCTAGTAGCTAATCAGGGAGATTTTAAAGCAATTTCAAATAAGTTTTTTGCTAATTATCATCTGTTTACCAGCAGGCATGGAATACAGCATAATTCTTATCCAGAATAATTCTTAAATAATCTTTATAATAAAGTCATTTATGATCGATTGTAAGTTTGAGTAAGATATTGGGGTATATTTGGCAGTAATTCCAAATAAATGTCGAATAGGTTACTTGCTAATTATCACCTAATCACCATGAATTGTGCAGACCTATAAAATGAAGTGTTACCGACGTCATCATACAGTTGGTTTTGTATCCTCAGGAGATTTGCTGATAAAAGAAAAAAAAAAATCTGTTAAGAGACAAAGAGTTGAGGTATGCACTCACTTCAAGCCTTTATTCATCAACAAATGCAATTATTGCAGGTTTGTCTGGAGGACATTTTTGCATATTCAGACACTTATTTCTTTCTTTTTCATGACAAGCACGTAAGTGTCATCAGCGTAGGCATGGTGTTCAACTTTGTTTCTTTGCAAAACTTATATCCATAAAAGTATGCAAAGGTTGAAAAAAACAGGCCCAGGATTTAAGACTTGGAGAACTTAATATGCTACTTTGTCTGTGTGCTGAAATTCAATTGAGTCTTTTCAGTGTGTCATTCAGCAGCTCGCTGCTAGTGGTGGTACCGAGCCTCACCATTTAAACATTTAATTAGAGTAACAACATGAGACGGACAGAGAGGCAGACACACTCCCACCCACTTCTCTACTGTTTCTACCGAGCACGCTCACACACACACAGACACACACACACACACACAAAAGACAGTGCATCAGGCTCACGGTCTCAAGCTGCTGCGAGTTTGAATGAAGCGTGCCTCCCTCAGATTAATTGTGGCCCACTTATTTTTAATTAAAGTTTTTTGTGTGGTTCTGTGCTGGTAACGTGGGAGTAGGTGTTAAGTAAAAGACGTTTGTACTTGCTCTGTTGGTGTGGTTTAATCAAGACGCGCTGACAAGAGTTCACTTCAGTTAACCAATAGACTATTCAGTGGTTCCCAAAAGATTATAGCCTTGACCTTTTATTGCTGGAAACTGAACATAAATCTTCAGAAGTAGATACAGAATAAACATAATGAAAATTGTTCTGTCAGGTTGTATGGATTAAGTGCTGTTTCATGCTTGATAATATATTGGCTTTTTAACTTCTTTGGTATTTACTCCTTATTCCTCCTTATTATTTTTTTTTTTTTTTCAAATATCGGGTCCACTGTAAGCTCACAAATAAAAGAAAATGGCTTCTTGTCTGACATATCTGCATGGAGATCACCTGTCTGTGTATAAGCAGCAGTGAATATCATCACTGGTCTGACTGTTTCAGTGTGTGCAAGTTAAAGGCCTTGGGCGCCCCCTACCAGCACACGATAAAACACATCCCATTTTCTCCTCACTCTCCTCCTCCTTTTCCACCTTTGTGAGTACTCCACAACTCCTTGTCATGGGCAATGACCTGGAAAAAAAGGCAGGCAAATGAATTGAAGTGGAGACCGCACACTCAGCATTCACTTAGGGAAACTGTAATGACCACTAAGGTGTGAACAGGACCTGGTTTACTGTCTCTATTATTGTCATCTTAACCAGTCTCTGTAGGTTATTTCTAATGTATAATTGAACAGGGCTTTTCCAACACTCTGTGTCTGTGTCAGTGACTACAGTTTGCTATTAAAGCTAGGGTTGGTAATGTTACTCCAAAACATTTTTGTTATATTAGCCGGAATTCACATTACATCCTGACAGCAATCATTAAATCAAACGCTCTGACAAAAATGGTCAGAAAACCAGTCAGTATCTGGTGTGACCACCATTTGCCTCACAGTGCAAAACATCTCCTTCACATAGATTTGATCATGTTATTGATTGTGGCCTGTGGAATATTGGTCTACTCCTCTTCAATGGCTGTGTGAAGTTGCTGGATATTGGCAGGAACTGGAACACAAGGAAGAACACAAGAACTGAGATGTTTCCAGGAACTGTGTACAGATCCTTGCAACATGGGGCTGTGCATTATCATGCTGCAACATGAGGTGAGGGCGGTGGATGAATGGCACAACAATGGGCCTCATGATCTCGTCACGGTGCCATCAGTGCCATCAATAAAACACACGTGTTTGTTGTCCATAACGTACGCCTGCCAATACCATAACCCTACCGCCACTATGAGCCACTTGATTCACAATGCTGTCATCAACAATCATCAACATCAACCATCTACCCTGTACAGTGAAAACCGAGATTCATCTATTAAGAGAACACCTCTCCAAAGTGCGAGATGCCGCTGAAGGTGAGCATTAGCCCACGCAAGTCGGTTACAACGACGAACTGCTGTCAGGTCAAGACCCCGGTTAGGACGATGAGCATGCAGTTGAGCTGATTAATGGATATTTAGTAGCAGTAGTAGTAAGTATCTATGGTGGCTTACAGGTCAACAGCAGTTGTCATTGTGCCAGATTATTATTTAATAAGAATAGCAATTTCTCTCTAACTATAATACTGATTTATTTTAGCATTGGTGTTCATCACTGACCCAGAGTCATGTTGAACCATATTTAAATTTACTGCTACAACATTAGAAACACTGCCTAAACATTTTATTTACACTATCTGATTTAAGTAAATACTGTTGATGAAACTGAAGCAATGCTGTTGTGTACTAATCTCTTCCTCACCTTCAATGTGCAAATATCATGCTGTCATGCTGTTATTAATTCTTGGGTTCATTGACTACACTTAGCCTCTGTGAACCCTGCTGACCTTTCGAAGTCATACAGACGACCCACTGACCCATATTCATCCACTTCTCTTGGCCCACAGTATCTTCTGAACTGTGTGGGCAGGCTCAGGACCTTTTACCTTGGTTTTTTCTTGAATACAAAAGACTCGCTTCATACAGCAGTACACAGTTTAAGTACAACTTTTATTAATACTGGAATCATCACAGTGCGTTTTGTTACATTAGCAGTGACTAAAGTTAACAAAAAAGGGTCAATTTTACAAAAAGGAAGACAGAAAAAAAGAAAACCTTATCATCAGCGACAGAGGCAAAACAACCTTGGAAATCAACTCACAATAAATTAAAGGAGAAGAGGGGGACAGAAAGAGGAGAGAAAGACAAGACCACAGTGCCTGCAGGGCTACGCGGGAGGGAGGAGAGGATTAAAAGATGGGTTTGTACAGAAACATAAAGCAGATGTTGTCACAATGTTCTCCTTTGAACAAAATTGCCCCATAGAAATGATATCAACGGCTCGATGGTGAGCTGTGGAGAGATTTCATGGTAGAGTTCATTTGGAGGCTGCAGCGGAAGAAGAAGAGACAGAGAGCGAGCGAGCGAGCGAGCGAGAGACACCACTGAGAGTATTGACGGTGAGACATTCAGTTCAGTTACAGTGGCGGCGGCACCAGGAGGCCACTTTGGCCGCTCTGTTCTGCATGGCTGTATGACAGGAAGTTGCGACGTGTTTCATCATGATCCCCCGGAGGACTTTAGCAGACCATCATGTAGAATCTACCTTAGTCATGTTTTCTTCAGACGAGTGTGTGTGTGCGTGTGTGTGTGTAGTTGCTATCTTCAGTATTAGACAGCAGGAAGGATTTGACAGATTGCGTGTGGGAGGTGGGAGGGAGGAACAGTAGGGGTCTTAACCAAGTGTCCTTGTGCAACACACATGCACACATTCATGCACACATACACATTCAATATAACCTGGGCAGATGGCTCAAGGAGTGGGTTGTACATACATCCAAATTCACAATTCTTCTCATCATAAATACAACACAATATGCTCTTCAATGGCCATCTCAGGGGCCATTCTTATTTGAATCAGTCAGATAAAGATCTTCAGAGTGTTTGTTTCAGTTATTTCAAATGGCCATTTGTAAATGTTATTGACGACATACAGTACTTTAAGTATATTTGAAGGGAAAAGTTATGGAGGGAAGCATTCCACAAATAAAGGCTGCTATCCGCAACATTTCCACATTGATTTGTCGGGGTGTGTTCACGCTGCGAGCAAATGCTCACAGTGGAAGTCTGCCAATTTCCTATAAATCTGAGTAACCAGGGAAACTCAGCTGAGGAGCGGACGGTCAACAAGTTTACTGGCTGAGGAAAGTTGGCCATAGCTGAATGTTCACTCAGCACTCCACAGGCAGTCCGAGCTTCTGGTTTACCTTGCTTTCAATTCATCGCGTCACATCTGGCAACAGCAAAATGACAAGATGTTGACTGCTCAAACCTTCCTTGATCTCTATAGCATTATTGTAAATGTCTACGGAAGAAATAGCTCAGACCGTGGCTGATTATTGAAGCAGTACTGTCAGTTTTTACTGGCTGTGAGGAACGTTATGCAAGATATGGATTTAGTATCACATCCTGAGCAGTGCCAACATTTAATACCAAGGAAACAGTGAAATCAAAAGCAGAACCATGCCTACATGGGTTGCTAAGTTCCTGCAGCAGGAAAGATGCATTTCGAGCCCTTTTACAATACCCCCTATTCTGAAAATGTTAACTTTTAAAGTGATTTGGTAATATATAGTATAAAACTAAGACTTTGTCATTATGATCCTGTTTTTAATGTGTACTTAAGGGAACAATATGTAGCATTAAGGCAGATCCCTTAGCAGAAATGGAACGTTTATGTCTACAAACAGCTCCTCTTCACAAGGTTGTGAAATTTGCAAATTGTGAAATCTGATCTGAGACCTGTAAAAACTTGCAAAAACTCTTGCAACATTCAATGCCCAACAACCTATCTTAACATTAACAATTCAAAATCAATGCCTGTCCTTAACTATTCAAGGTCAATGCCTAAACTTAAATATTCAAGGTCAATACCTAAACCTAAGCACAGACGGCCGCCATGTTTCTACAGTAGCCCAAATCGGACAAACCAAACAGTAGCTCTTGGCCATTCAAGATTTTACATTGGCCACCGAAGTGGATGCTGCATCTTTCATACTGCACCTTTAAAATAATACGAAAAACACATTTTTCCTCTTAAAGTTAAGTTCATGGGCGATAAAACAATACTTTCTTCCATTCAGTACACTCAGGCTTTGCTGCTGCAGCCTTGTTTGTTCTGGTTTTACCGATGACTAATAGATTTATTTTATTTAACTGACACAGCTAAGCCACTTTTTTGACTATATAATCCTTCCCTTCTTGTGCTAATGTTCCACTACATCTTAGCATTTAGTATTACGCTGTAACTGTCACCTATGGTCACAGTGGCAGCTTTTCAATAGAGTCTTTTTGAGTGGATTTTGTCTTTAGCCAGTTTAGCTAGTTTAACACGAAGTACCAATACTCTATATTGATGTGATGGTAATGTGGGCAAAATGTTCCACTACATGATGAATTACTGCTCACATTTACATCTTTAGGTTTCTTGGTAAAAAGCTCACCAAGAAACCATCAAAGTAATATAAGCTGCCTGTGAGATAACGCTGACAAGATGATCAAAATTCATTAAAATGTAATCTAGCACGAAGATGGAGTGTCAGACATCCAGCGGCTTGCCTTGAAACCAGCTCAAGTTCCTGTGTACAGCGGGGAGAGGTTTACCCAAGCTAACGCTTCCAGCCCTACTTTGAACAGCACACCCTGGACCCATAACCATACCACCCCTTAGCCATTACCACACACCAACATCTGGCACACATGCATACCGATATACAGACACACACGTGTGGGGAGAGGGGAGGGAAGAGAGGGAAGGGGAAGCGGACAGAGAGAGAGAAACAGAGCTGAGCTCATATTGACTGTGGTGTACATAAAGGCTTCATCAGAATTATGTTTTATTAACTTTGATGGGCTGCGAGGCACAGTGAGACCGAGTACAGCCGATGGGAATCTCATCATGACATGCAGTGTTTTTTAACTTGTCGGGTATCCCTGGGTATACTACGCCTATGGATGGAGGTAAGAAGAGAGTAGGAGAAAGAGAGGACAGTAAGAGAGGGATACATAGGTGTAAAAAAGTTTCCATACATGTGTTTAACTGGTAAATTTTGTAGGCCTACACCTCCAGGCTTTTCAGACAATGGTGCTGTTGAGTGTTTACATCTTAATCCTACTGTGGTCCCACCTTCTTATTAAAATAATCCCCAAGTGTTCATTATGTTAAAAGGAAAAGCTCAACATTTAGGATAATTAGCTTTTAGCCAGAGTTATTTCTTCCAAGAAACAATCCAGCCCATGAACCCCCATGAATCCATCATTTTTTGTGTTTACTCTTCGTCTTTTGTGCAGATTAAACACATATTGCGTGCTATTTAGTTAACTTTAGAGATGGACTATTTAAAGTGGCAACAGACAAGTTTTCAACTGTTCCCCCATAATGTTCTCAAGTAGTATTGATTGTTGGCGCCACTTTCGCTAAGACATCCGGATCACTATCCGTTTTCCCGAGAGCAGCTACCAACAGCACAGGACAGACTGCATTTTGTCTTTCATAGTTACTTTGGTTGTTCCACGATTCACCATTTTCACTACTGGGAAAAGTACCTGCAGAGAATTTACATTGATGAACATGGTAACTGGTTATAGCTATTGATAGCAAAAGCGCCATCCTCTTCCCGTTTTGGTTGCACAATGGTTTACACTTCCTTTGTGCCATAAATTGAGCCTTTGTTTTCCAAGGGAGATCGTACCCAGGGGCAGACAGAATTTCATGCTGAAAGTGAGATTTATAGGGAACCAGTCTCAACACTAATGTTGTCACTGCTCCATAGCCATTACATAGTGCAATAATGATAAGTTAAAGGGGACATATTGTGTTTTTTTTAAAGTTCATTCTTGTTGTCTTCATCTTGCTCAACATGTAGAGCCCCTCCCGACAAAGCTCAGTCTGCTCTGATTGGCTTGCATGAAAACCATTGCACACCTTTGCAAAGGTAGTTCTCAAGCTTTGGGTGGAACCCAAAAAAAATGACTGGATTGTCTTATTTCACAGTTTGTGGGTTGGTCAACACTCCAGGTAAGTCAAATGTACTGTATGTTTTTCATGATATGTCCCCTTTAATGCAGAAAACTTGTCTATTGCCAATTTAAGTTAAAGTAAAGGCAAAGTTAGGCTAGCTGTTTCCCTGTCCCCCATTTTATGCTAAGCTAAGCTAGCCATCTGCTTGCAGATATTTTCCCAACATGTCAAACAATTCTTTTAACATTTGATGGTGTGTCTAAACTCACATTAGTAATCAGTGCAAACCTAATACTCAACAGCACTATTAAGTCTGTCAGGCTATCTGTATGTAGAGAAAGTATTTTCTAAAGTCATTTCAAGTTTGAATCAAGTGTGCATACTGTACGTAAGTGCCTGGAACATGAAAGAAATGTACCATGTTCCATGTTTGTACTAATACAGATATTTAGCTCACACACTAGCTTTGCTTGGCTACAAGACAGCGTATAGCAAAAAAATGAAAATGTCACTCAAAGTTGAGCTGGGATATTTTTAACCTTTCAACTTAATAAAAGTGTGAAATGAATGTTAAAATGTGACTTTTTACAGTACTCCCTCAGTTGAGGAAGAAGGGATTGTTTTGTGTGTATATCTTATAATGTGTGTGTATACGCACGCATGCCTGCACGCATGTAAATCTGTGTGTATGTATGTATGTTCCAACAGGGTGTCTTGTTTTTACTGTAGCCCCTGCTATGCCAGCGTGCCGGTAGGCCTACTTCTACCCACATACAGTACACATACACTCGTAAAAATGGGCATATTGACACATCTGTAGCAGAGTAGTTATTTCAGCTTGTTCAGACAGTTAGTTCAGTACACAGTAAATTCAGCATGTTAAAAAAAAGACATTATTGTTTAGTTAGATAACTTTTTGTGCTGTTAACTGAGCATTTTCAAGGAAAATAGCAGTGTTGTATGTTACTCTCATCTCACACGCATCCTATAGCCAGTGTGTGCAGTCTGATCTCACATCCAATGTGAAAACCCTACAATTTTGTCCTGCATGGTCTTGTCCTGAGTTGTTATCCATCATCTGGAATTTAGCAGCGTGTCTGGTCTGCAGGGCATAACAAACCCTTTAATCAAGCAATAACTTACTGTAGATGACTGGCAGTGAATTCAGTTGTTTCAGTTTGCACTGGAATTAATTAACATCAGCACATACACATTCAGACTAGCGGAATCGGCTCTAGCAGTGTCCTCGGATGTATAGTAAAGGGTGTCTAAACTCCAAATCATACCATCAGAGCCATAGCTTTTAGATGGGGAACACAAATATCCGAGGGTGGACAAAACAGTGTTATTTCCCTTTAAAATACCCACACTGAAACATCATTGTGAATGTACGTACATGCACGCTATCTCTGTATTGCTTTCCTACTGTTTAAACTTCATTCAGTTGTACAAGAACAAAGTTCTGACATTGCAATGGTTCAGCCGAGTCAAACATGTACAGTCCCCCTTCACCTTGCAGTACATTCATACGCACGTACAGTATATTCGTGTACAGTGTGACTTAGACAGGCGGTCTTACACAAAATCTTCAGATGAACATTTTCTCACCCAAAATGTGTTTTTTTTGGGGGGATGGAGTCCAAGCCCGCTGCTCTCCCCTTCCACCCTCTCACCCTGTCAGATTCAGCTGATACAACACACAGCATCCACATGTGACATCACACATACAGTAGTCCCCCCAGACAAATAATAATAATAATAATAATATTAATAAATCATCCCCTTGCCGAAGCACTGTTTCAAAGTTCAACATAAAAAGTGCTGGCAGAGGTTGACAATGCTTAAAAAATTGCAAATGTTCTCCTCTCTATATCTTTAAATTAAATCATAATTTTCTTTTTAAATGGCCACAAATATGTTTAAAACAGTGCTCTGAAATAAGTCAACAAAAAGGGGCTTGTTAAGAGCGCTGATGACCAGCTATGTTCAGGTCACTGCTAGAAGAGCGCACAGACATGTTGATGAAGTACACACTCACTCTCGGCCCACACATCCTACATCCAAATGTTACACAGCTTAGTGTTACAACTGGAAATTTTTCTTCTTTTTTACATTAATTAAAAGTAAGACTAAATATTCAAACAATACTGCAGAATGAAAAAAAAATACTGAAACTGAATATTCCATGTCGTATTTTCTAACAAACCTTTATCCCAAATCTGTGCGCCTGATTCTCATTTACAAGTACAGCACATACAGTACATATTGTATGAAGAGGCAGTGAAATGCTCATTCCACACATATCTCCCTCTCTCTGTCCACTTCAACAGTCTAATTTAAACCCTCCTGCTTTCCTTAGCGAGCACATAAAGCATGCTTCACCTTTTTCTCACATCTTAATGTCCATTAGTAGTCCTTTCATACGGCCGTGTCCTGAGCTCAACTGGGTTTGTTGCACTGACTGAACTGAGCTGCACTATGCTGGGGTTGCGTTAATGCAACACAAAAAGAAACCTGATTACTGTAAATACATTTACTTTCTGTGACTCAACATACGCTGGTCTAAATGCTTGCATTTCAGGTGACACCTCTAATTAGAAACAAGTGTTGGGCAAATTACCTGAAAAAATGTAATCAGTTGGTGACATTACTCGTAGTCCGATCACACCGGATTCAACTGGTATCAGCTCATTAAATGTTATAAGCTTCATCGATGTGGGTCAGTAGGGACCTGCTACATTGTTAAAGTGAAAGTGAAATTTTAAAGCAGCAGGTTCTAACACATAAAACTGAATGAAACATTATGCTTTGAAAACAACCAAAATCACTTAGTGAAGTTTAGGTGAAAATATTGTGTTTTGGCTTAAAGGTCCAGTGTGTAGGATCTGGCGATATCTAATAGTGTGGTTGCAGACTGCAACAACAACCTGGCTCAGAGGCCATCCTTTTTATAATAACACTATTTTAGGAGCAGTGGAAGTCAGACAACGGCACAGTTTTGCACTTTACAGCTCACACAACTATAGATTCCCAAGTGTGTCGGAGAGCTACGGTGGCCTTCAAGTAATGTAAAAATGTGCAGGGCTCTCTCTAGATCCAGTGTTTGGTATGTCCGTTCAGGGCTACTGCTGAAACATGGCAGTGAAACATGGCAGACTCCATGAACAGGAACGCTCCCTGTAGATATAAACACAAATGACTAAACACACTAAACACAACGACTCATTTTCAGGCGATTATACACTAAAGAAACATACTCATTAGTATTATATTCCATTTCTGCCAATAGATCTCTCTAATTGGTACACACTGGTCTCTTAACATACAGTGAAAAGGAAAACTTAACGATTGTGAACACAAAGACAACTCCATGTTGTTGGTTTCACACGGCGTATAGCCCCAACCTCCACCCCATATGGAGTTTCAGGCTGTCCATAGTACAATGCCTAGTGGTCGCTAGATGTCGCTGTTGTCTACTTTTAGTCCTTCTTTCAGTGATCGCCCAGGTGAATAGATGATAAAACCTACAAGTGGGTGTAACAGGCCCCTACTGACCCACATCTATGAGGCTGATAACCACAGTCCTATCCTCAACTGAAGGCCTGGGCACAGATAACGCTTCTAATTGCTAGCTGGCAGATAACCGCTGCCCAACACTGTGCAACCAACCGTACATGCCTTCTGCATGTTTTCCATCTTTTTTTGCCCCTTATGGTAACATTATTGCTACAATAATCAACTGTACTATATTTTTTGTTTGAAACTCAAGAGTGTTGTAGTTAGTTTTATAAAGAAGGAAAGTTTTAAGTGGAGCCAAATACTGTTGTTCAGTTATGTTCAAGGTTTAACTTTTAAGGTTTAACGCTTTCCCATAATGCAAAAATATACAGTAGTTATACTGTAGGTAAGAATATATTTGCAGATAAGCTGGTGTGCTGATATGTATATGCACATGAACATGAGTGAAGACTACTTTCTTACATACAGTATTCTGGACAATGTTGCATTCAATGTTGAAAACTCATCAGTGCTCTTATGCCACGCAAATGTATTTCCAATAGACATATTATGCATGTGCAAATATATTTCAAGTCCATTGTTGATGTACTATAAGTTGTTGAACCCAAATTACAAATACATTTCCTTGCATACTTTACTACAATAAAATATGTTTGCCACTTGGGTAGACAACCCTTTAAAGCCTATTATGCAAAAGAAGTGTGACCTATCTGTGCACTGTATGTTTTTGCATTATGTGTTCAGATACCAGTGCAACCACATCATAAGCTTCACAGTCCACAGCGGTAGATGGCTTGTAGAACCCTGAAGAGCCCTGACGTCCAATCCATTTTTAGATAAATATTTTTGCTCTACTTTCTCATCCTTTCTCTCATTTGACCAATCGCTCCGATTCCACCAGTCTTTATCACTTCCTCTTTGTCCCTCCCTGTCTTCTACTTCTTCTTCTACAAATTAAATAATTGCCTTCCCTCTTATTGGCAACCACCTCTCTCATGTTCGCTCTCCCTATCATACAGTATGACTACAGCAACACCTAGTGGCTATTGTACATACTCTACCACCCATCAAAGTGCTTTACAGTTTGTTTTTTGTAATCCATTTCCTCCACCAGAAAGAGACAGGGACAGGGAGAGAGACAAGCCAAAAAAACGGCTAGGCATGAATTCACAGTCAATGTGTAATTTTAGCATTCCTGATGATTGCCTGAATGTGACAAAGGAGAACCTGCAATCCTCCATCGATCCTCTTCTTGGAAACAAGAAAATAAAACACATTTATTGCTCCATTTCTGATTTAACTTTTTTTTTCTCTCTGGTTCTAGAAAATATATATGAATATATCTATACGCCTGGATTACTTCTCGCAACTTCTCGTACAGTTGTAACAAGGTAAATGACGTCACGATAGAAACAAGAAAATACACGTATACGACACACAGGAGAAAAGCCCTGCCCTCGTTGGGTAACCAGCTGTCCTGCAGCAGAGCTCTACCCACCCCCCTCGCACGCACGCACACACACAATCAACCACATGCGCACTCACTTTTCACACTTGCCCACATGCATACACATGAATGCACGCACACACTACACACACAGAGAGAGAGGGGAAGGGGGCACTAGCACGGTTCAATGCCAACAGTATTTTTTTAAAGACTCTTTTACATTAGGATGAACCAGAGGAGCCCTCTGGCTTGTTAGCTCCCCGTGCTAATACCAAAGCTTCAGTTCAGTGGGCTAATAAGTACAGTATGTTGCTGCTGAAACAGCCAACCCAGCTGGTCACATGGCACTCTGACCCCCTCTCTCTCGCCCCCACAGGGCCCTCCTTCAGTCCTCAGTCCTTCATCTGGGATTAGACAGCCGGGTTAGTTGGAGAAGAGGATGGGGAAGGGTGTAAATTGACAAACAGAACCCAGTCTTTCTCTCTTTCTTTGCCACTTTTTTTTTTAATCTTATCTGTAGTCTTTTCGTCCCTGGGTGAAGGTGTAGAGAAGACAAACATGCGTCCAACACACACTAGTTATAGTGGCCTGCTAGGAGCCTGTCAATATTCAGTATTTCACTTTTAATTGTCAGCATGAGTTAACATTATTAATGTTATTATTATCATTATATTATATATCATTTACTCTAATGGTGTCTTTAAACTTATTTTTTGTGTATGTTTTCATTCATCTTCTGTTATATTATAGCTTTCCCTACATTGTTAAGTTTTTGTGTATGTACTAGGCGGTTGGGTTGCACCACACCAACACCTGACTCCCTATTGGCTGACAAGTATCATCCTCTTCCTGCTTTTCCTCCAATCACAAGATGCGTGGCGCCGAACGGTCGTTGGAGACGGTTTTGCGAAGGCGGACTCCTCTCCTGATGGTGGTCAACATGTCACCGGTCCCTTCCGCCCCCTCTGTCCCCGACTGAGCGTCGGCAGGACCAGTTGGTGGGAGGGCTGGGTCGTCGGGGAGGGCGGGGAAAGGAAACTGCCCCTCCCCGAGGGCATGCGCGCTGGCTACCAACTCGCCGATCTTCTCCACTAGGCTGTGCCGGTTGGCCGCGATCATCTGATCCTCCTCTGATCCGGCCCCTGACCCAGTTCCCATTGCGAGGCCACCGTGCTGCTGGGCGTAGACCTCTAATGCCGCCCCTGATCCCCAGGCGGTGTTAGGCAGGCTGAGGCGCTTTGGTGACGCCTTCACGTAATCAAGCGCTCCCTGTGCATCCTCGACTCCAGTGAAGAACACGCACTCCTCACTGCCCACGCGCACAGGCACGCCACCCGAGTGCCCTCCACCTGCATACCCACCACTAGCTGCGCCAGGTGAATGCGAGTCACCAGGAACAGTGGGTGTCTTGACAGGCACAATGGGTGGTCGGATGGGGATAGGCCCAGCATTGGATAGAGTACGCCTCACACCTGGTTTGGTAGACGGGGTTCGGCGGATAGTGGCGGTGCCTGGAGTACCCGCTCCACCTCCACCAGCCCCACCAGGCTGTCCTGGTATCACGTGACCCCCTGGACCAAGAACACCAGTGGGTAGACCGGCTGTGCTCGCTGGCCTCTTGGTCTGGATCATGCGGCGGTAATTCTGGGCGATGTTAGAGTGGCGAGGAATGGTGGAGGACTTGTCAAACTCTGTCTGTCCATCTGGGCCTTCAGCATCACCGTTCACTGAGTAGCAGTCATAATCTGAACCTAATGATGGGGGAAAGGGAGAAAAGAAAGGAGTGATTGAGGAGAGAATGCCATCACAAAGGAAAAGGAAGAAAGATAATGAACTGGGTCACTTAACACAGAGACAGCTACATCATTTGGGTAAGGCATAAGCCCAAAACTGACAGACAGCAATATGGTGCAGGAGCAGATTCGTATTATTCAATTTTATCTTTACATTGTCATCTCTAAGCTGTTGTCAAGGAAACTGTCAAAGCTGTCATATACTGTGCCAGCTGCTTCGATGATTAAATGTACGATTCTCTTTGTTTGATTGTGGTAACCAAAGACAGGGATTCCAGTGGAAATGATAAAGTCAAGATTCTGCAGAGCTTGTAAATATTGATATTTCACTTTAAAAAAAAATCATAATACTATCGTTTGACAGGTTGGCTTTTCCTGAGATTTTACAGAATATAAGACGATAAATGCGATCAGGAGAAATGTAATAAATGTGGGCTCCTTAGGATGAACAACAATAAACCAGGCATGAGAGCAACAAACTGTTGTTGTTGTTGTAGTGTTTCAGAAAGGTTTCGTGTGGAACATCGACAATTTCAACAAAAACTCTGTGCCCTGAGTCCCACGCCTTGAATTCTATGCTAATGAGGGAAGAAAGGAAACTAGCATGGCTTGTGGTTTGAAACTAAATGATCCTCTGAACAGGATGTGTTTCCACTTTATTGATAAGAAGCCTGCACCCCAACCCAGAGCTCTATCTGGGTTACAACCGAACTCCGAAGAGGAGGCGAAAGCTGGTCTGTGCGACAGTGACCCAGCTGGCAAATTCATTTGACACTGAGGATGGACCTTGCAACTTAAACTGTAATACAATTATTCCCTGTTTTATGCAGCAAATCATGTGCTTTTCCAGAGGACAGTATATATGATGATCAGCTTTAGCTATTGAAAATGTTTACTTGTCTCCTCAGTGGATTTCACTTTGATCATATCAGACCACGCTGGCATCTCAAGTTCTGCACATCCCTCTGACACCACAATGCTGCTCAGTTCACACAGTGGGAGGACCATGCATGACATGATCATGATTAGGCCTACTGCAAGAAGGCCGGTGGAAAAGATGTGCATGATAACATGACTCAGTGCTATGAAATTGGGTACTTCATGCTCCAAATCCACTCAGATGCTATGCTTTGCACTGCGAAAGCCCTTGAAGCATTTTTAGACCGCACACATCCACCACGACCTCCTTCCTACGTGGCTTTGCTGCACTTTACATTTCCTGGTTCATGATTACTTGAATTACACATAAATCGATTTTCTGGGCTATACACAAATTACAGTGCATTACTTTTTATAGATATAGCTTTGAACAGTGTATGAGAAAAGCCTGCATAGACGTGTCACTTCTTATGACTGCATGTATTGAAACCTTTTTTTATACAGCTTGGTGAAAGTCATATTTTGCTACAACGGTGCCACAAATCAGACACACTTTGCTCTCTTGTATCCAGTTCTAGCTGAGCACTTCAACACACCTGGTAGAATGTCTTACATGCGTCAGAGTCTGGTATGGTTGAAAAATTGTTACCTGCACAGTTTCTCCTGTTAAGTGTCTTTCTGCTGATGGTGAGCAATTTTATAGCAATTTTCTAATAAGGTGTTCTTGAGGACAAAGAGTGGCTGAAGGGGGGCTTTGTCCTCACTGTCTCTGTGTTCTTTATGTGACAAATGATGGGGTGTGTTTAGGTCTGATTGTTGTCGACAGTATTGTTGTTCTGCCTTGTGGTGCCTGAAGTGAATCTGACTCAGACGTTTAGGCTCAAGGTTCTTTGAGCATTCCACCTGCGCTGCTCATCTGTTCATGCAAGCCGTCTGTCAAACACAGTCTCACTCCCAGCTTGTCAAATACAGCAGCTTGGTCAGTGGCCTTATGCTTCAATGACACTCTAGGTACCCTTCTAGGTGTCAATTTTGGACTCACGAAAGGCATGCTTAGGTTAGGTTAGGCTTAGGAAAGCATCTTGGTTGGGGTTAAAATAAGTATTTTTAAAATATCTAGGCTTGTTACATAACTGCTGGTAAAATAAATCAACGATCACTTGCTTTCACGAGACATGAACAGCGTCCTCCTGGGTGAAAGTCCATGTTTATTTGACTTAGTTAAACTACTTCAGTTGCTCTGACCATTTGACTGTGGGTGGATTCACATTGGAGTTAGTTGAAAGCCTGGTGTGTCAAAGACAGATATTAAAGGGTGCCTTGATGCATCATTATGAGATGTCATAGGCCGATGACCAAGAGGAGGTACTTGACGCATTGGAAGTGAGAACAGGTTGGTCTTTTTCACTAACTACTGTATTCTACACTTCAAATGATGCCATTAATATTATCTTCCTCATTTCTCCACTTATTATTGACAACGCTATTAAGCATGAACATCACCATGTATCATTTTTGGCAATAAAAGCCCAAGTGATTAGTGTATTTGTAAGTCAGGGGACATTTAGGTTTTTGAATACCTTCAGAATAGCTGGTGCATGACTACATGACTTCACTAACCCAGCAATGCATGAGTGTCAGACTGTCTCCATGACTCCAGTCTATCTCAGCATCACCCACGCTATATGTTTAGCTTGATAGGCACCTTGGCTTGGCTCTACTGCTGCCTTCAGAAATATAGTGTTTCTTGAACTGGACTTTAACTACTTAGTTACTATGCAGATAAGTATATGCTTCTAAAACCCAAGATAATTTATAATATTGATGTAGCAAATGTCGGGCCATTGCTTCATGTCATACGCTCTGGGTGAGGGACTATTACCGAACCATCCTGTGTATCAACCTTTGGCCATTAGTACTAAAAGCCAGCTTTTACAGCAGCGATGACAGCAATGTTACCTAAACACAACCGGCCTCTGCTATGAATCATTGGTAAACTCCAAGTCAGGAAAAAGGTGGATAGCGGATTAGAGTTTCACCTTGCGAAGGAATTGTGTCTTCGGAGCAGGATGGGGTTGTGGTCTCTGTGCTGTAGCCACTGGAGTACTGCAGGGAGTCTCTGTTGCTTTTCTGCTGCTCCATACTCAGGCCTCTGGTCAGCACCATGGCAAGGTCACTGGCTGCTGGAGAAACCTCCTCTCCATGCTGAGGACGAGGACAGAATGGTGTTAATTCAAACTCAGGAAATCGTGTCTTCAATTTGTTGTGCATATGTGGGATGTGTAAGAAATGTGATCGGCTTCAATGGGCTCAGACTGAGTGCATCAGTGCCTGCAACACATGTGCAAATGCTTCACAATTCAAGATAATACTTAAAAACACAAAAAATAAAATGACAAGTGTACTTCTGCTGGTTTAAACTTCTGCTGATGCTTGCTAATGTATGTATTCATAAGCAGCTCAGTCGGCAGGAAACAAAGTTGGTATTGTCCGTTTCTGCAAAACATGGGTACATTGAATGTGGACATTTATGCATTTGGTCAAAGCATTTGAGGTAGTACAGAGAGTGACATGCAGAGCAAGTGACATAATATGAGTAGCCGTTATTGAAAGTCAAAAGTATGAAAGTTATGTGGTAACAAATATAACAATCAAGATTGTCCATTAAGGGTGAGTGATGGGTCAAACAAACACAGGGCGCTCACCCAGGAGACTACTGTTCGTGTCCCTTGTGAACTATGTGAAGTAAATATCGACTTTATGCTTTTTACATAACATTTTACATAACACTGTTTTCCGTAACGTTGCTTTCCGTAATGTTATTTCATGTAAAATTGTTTTACGTAACATTGTTTTACGTAATGTAGTTTTAAATAACACAGTTTTACATAATGTTGTAACATTGTTCCATGTAATGTTGCTTTATGTAACATTATTTTATGTAACATTATTTATGCAATGTTTGATGTAAGGCTGTTTGATGTAATGTTGTTTCGCATGCTACGGGTGGTTGTTGTTTATTAACAGTATTTACAGTGCATTTTTTATGGTTGTTCGAACAGGCTCTGCCAGTACTGGACTCCACGGGTAATACTGTCCTCCAGTCACATTCACATGTGATTTGCATAAGCTTAGCCAGCCAATCAGGACGTGCCTACTGAATACTTGCGTTATCACAGTATAAGGCAGCATCCAGCACTCTCTGGTCATCCCACATCCTCTGCTTATAGAACTAAGGTTATAATATCATAATCTTTGTTGTGTTACGTTGTTACATTATTTTAAACCAAATCATGTTATTTTTATAACCTTAACCAAGTAGTTTTGTTGTTGTTTTTAACCATGTGTCATGTGTGTTTATAAGCGTGATACGAGGCTGATATGAAACATATTCATTAAAATTTTGGTCAGAAATGTCAACACATATCCCGTGGCTTACAGAAATGTTGAGTGCCAATATTTGTTCTGGCGATTGGGTTGATCACAGCTCCAATGGCAAACTACATTTTTTTCCAATGTATGTTGGATTACATGCTGCTATTGTTTATTGTCGCGTCCTAAACTAGAAAAAAAAAGTCGTGAAAACGTAAATTAAAAATAAAAAGTAACGACAACTCTTGGCTGGATTGTGCCTCCATATTGTTTAGGGTGATTTCTTTTTCTTGATTTTTCTTTCTTTTTCTTGATACACATTTTGATCCCACATGAACTGAACTGATACTGTACATGCAAGCACATATCCAGTTACTTTACTGGATATAGTGTTTTCAACTAGCCTTTGTATATCTCTATGTTGTCTCCAGTGGTTAATTAGTATTTAATAAACCCTTCATTAAACCTACCCTTAGTGATCGAATATGTCTTTGTACGCGGTCATGTGGAATTAGGTAATAATAGGCTTGGGTTAATTGTGGATCACATCCTGAGGGAGGTCAGTGTACTGATATGTGTTTTTGTATAATGTACAAGCCCAAGATTTTTTTATTTGCAAGCCCTACTCATGGGGGTATATTACTTGAGAGAAAGAAAATATTGCATCTAAATATCATTAGTATATGCAGTTCCATAAATATGGATGGTGCAACCAATGCACCAGGACCCAGGAGATGTAAGGGGCCTAAAAATCACCTTCCTACACAGTGTCCACACTGAATTTGTTTTATGCAGTTCTGTTAGGAAGTGTAAACAAAACATGTAGGCTACCTATCAGCTGTGAGCTTGAGATCAGACTGGAAACCACTTCTCTTCCTTTGTTTGTTCTTTATAAACAGAAAACTTACTGATATTTACTGAAAATGACATACAATCCAGCTAACAGCACTAGGGAACTTTCAACTCTCTGTTTTTGTACTGAAATGAAGAGGCATAGTATAGATAAGTCCTCATTTCAGCTTTATCAATGAGCTGCTCCTGGTCCATTGAGGCAATTTCAAGGCCAGCGACACGAAGAATTAGAAACAGCTGGCCGCCTAACAAAAGTTCATCTCAAAATGGCATGTCACGTCACACTGTGTTTCGCATGGCCAGGACATTCCAATAAAAAAACGACATAGTATTGTTAAAGAGTTTACAAGCTCAAGACTTACATGGTGAGCCTCTCCATTGTGGCATAGCAATTGTCTGCTTTGCAATTGTCTGGAGTGGTTGTGTGTGTATATGTGCATGTGCACTTGTGATTGGGACGAGGGCCCAAGAAAAAATAAAAAAAAAAAACGCACTGGGGCCAATCACAATTATGTTACACCGCTGAGAATATGTTTTAAAGTACTTCTTTCCCCTTCAAGGCGCACTAATGAGTGAAGGGGGCAGCAGAAGCACATTTGTATTATTTGAGTTAACTTAGTAGTATTTGAGAGATCGGACTGTTCAAGTTCATGTACAGAAATTAGAAGATGCACTGCTGTTGTATCCAATTGACCACAGTGACTAGAATGGCATATCATAGGCCATGCTTTACATCCATGCATTGCTGTACACAAACACAAACACACACAAATATCCTTCTACATACGTAGCCTAACCTATTGCCTTGGTTTGTCCTACTGTAATCCTTGTTACCTTGGCAGCGATGGTAGCCGGGGTCATCCTGTGTCTCTGCGTGTCATCAGGGTGCGATGGCCCAGCATACCCCTGGGAACTCGGCGACATCTCGTTCTCCCTCAGTCTATCCAGAGGTTCCTTTCTCCTCTGAACTGCTGCTGCAGCCACCGGCTGCTCGTACTGACCTGCTTTGGACCAATCCTGAAGAGGTGAGTCAAATTAATAAACAAGAAGCAGCAGATAGGATTGGTAAGAGAGACTTGTCCACTATCCAGCAGTTTGAAGCCCTTCATCTGAGTGCAGAGAGAGGGGGCCTTTACGGTTGGATTGTGCGTGGGTGCTTGGAAGAGTGCATCTGTGTGGGTGTATGTGGGCAGGTGTCTTTTTGAGCGTTTGAATGGGTTTATGTTGATGAGTTCCATCGGTCAGCTCTCCACACCCTGTTTAGTTTTGGCCAATCTCCAGTCGGTAGATTGCAAAACCAGTGAGTGAGACAGGGGAGGTCAAAAAAAAAAAAAAAAAAAAAAAATGCATGCATACACAGCGAGTGGTGTTGAACATATTAAGGAAGCAAAGCAATGTGGTTATGAATGAGTTTATCAGGTGATGAAAATGAAAAGAAAATAGACCCCATAACTGAAACGTTTTAAACAGAAACAGAAGAAAAAGTGCAACTGAAGAAATGGAAGCGAATGGAGAACAAACCTTCCAGATAGGAACCTTTGATGTGGGAGAGGAGGAGCTGGATCCAGGGGGGCAGTTATAGGGTGGGGACGCAGGAACAGGAAGAATGACAGAGAGAGGCCTGGTGGAGCCAGAGTGAGAGAGAGCAGGGCGGAAGGTAGCGAAGGATGTGCCAAACTGCGGGATGAGAGACACAGTCGCATCATCAGAGAAAGACAAAGACCCAGACCAAGAGAGAAGCAGAGAGACAGAGGCAGCCAGCTGTGGTGGAGGATCACCAGGCCAAACACATGTATACATCCACCCACCATACGATAGACACTGACACACAATGTCCCCAGTGTGAAACACAAAAGCAGGAGCAGATTAGCAGCAGATTTAGAAGAGAAAGGACTTTTAGCAGCTGCTGTCCATGCATCAGAATTTCTAGAACTAAGTCAGTGATGCCTAGAGAGCCTACATTTCACACCTACTTATAATATGTCTATGTTAGAAAGGCAATGGGATGTGTTAAAGCTGCAGTAATTCTGCATCAGTTTAGCACAAAATATAGCCACCGAGACTGTACTGCTGCCACACTTCTGTACACACGCACCTCTACACACAGCAAACAGTGATTTCCGTTGCAGAATAACTAATAATAATTCATGTTGAATATGAATAATGGGCTATTTTAGGAGTTTCATATCATTATTATATACATATAAAAAAAAATCTAAAAAGTAAAAATTAAGTATTCAAATAGTGATTTGGAGGGAGAATACCATGGTAACGGTCAAAGCTTCGAAGCATTCAGATCAGCCCTAGTGAGAGTGGTGTGAAAATGGTCGGCAAACGCTGCTTTGTTTCATGTATGTATCATAACAACGGCTTGTCTATCTGCAGTCCTCAGTCTACCAGTTCCCCTTTTTGAATGACGAATACAGACTATCGCCACCTGCCGGTGTGGAGAGTTATTTCCTCTCATACAGGCACAGAGCGTATGGCAGTAGTTGGCCGTTGGCTGCTGTTGTTGTATTAGTATTTTCCAGTACAACTTTTTGGCCAAAACACAGACAACGTGAGGCAACACAACAGTTCTTTGATGTCGGTTTTGTACGCCTGGACGTTAAGTCTATCAGTCTCTACTGCAACGATTAAGGAAGCTGCTGAGTGCTTCTCTTTGTCAGAGGTGGGGAAGTTAACCAGACAGGTGTTTGCAAAACCAAACAGTTAGCCCTTATCCTTTAAGTATTTTCTCTGTGCATAAATTTCATCTTTGTGTCCAATTAATTTTTTGAGTGTGGAGTATTAGTCACCTCATTCTGCTGTGCAAAGCAGTAATGGGCTCATTACAGCCTTCTGAGACCGCAGTGCGGACCAACTGCAACTAACTTTGTAGAGAGCTGCAGTCCCATTGAGTGTTTTTCAATGAGAAGCACGCAGAACTGTCCCCTAATGTCATATATGTGACAGTTCCAAACAGACTAGTTGTGAAGATGCTGGTAATTATACCAGCAACCCCTTTTATACTGTTCTAGTGAATAAAGGTGCAGTGATTAAAGTGCAGTTAACTAATAACAGATATAACCAGCAAGTTTGATAAGTGAACAGAGGTTTCTTATAAATATTGTATACAAGGTCACAAGTGGATGTGGTGCAATCCATTTGGAGATGTATCACACACTTGCTGCCATCGGATGGTTGTAAAGGGTGTTAATCAACTGAAAGGGAAAGCAGTCATATATGCAAGCTGTTGTGGATGACAGATGCTGCCTAAAATCCAACATGAATATTTACTTTGCCTCGCGAGCATCATTGGAATTGTATTTATGTTGCAGACAGATGTGCATACTGGTCAAAGAACGTGTAATGAAAGGGAGAGAGACAAGCTCTCAAGCATAAATAAAATGAATCTGTGATTTTGGAGAGATTCATGAGTGTGCCTGCACCAGCTAAAGTGGTGAAAAGAGCACAGAATACAAGCGGACCATGCATACTTTGCTTTTGACCTGATCTGAGTTGGTGAGCGGGGGGACAATGCAAAAGGCTGCAAAACGTAAAAACCAAAACTGTGAATTCAAAGTGACACTTTGCGCCTCTTCTACCACTGCATCGAGCCAACAAAATACATAAACACAAAACACAAGTAGGTAATGGAAATATTCCCTTGTGCCTGCAAAACAATATAACCCCTTGAGTCTAATTCCTGCAATAAATTGTTTATCTAGAAAGCATGGAAATACATTCAACAAAAACCTCATCTGAGGTGCATTTTTACTCATTCTTCTCTCGTAGGTCGATAGTGTTTGATTTGATGTTACTTGGTATTGTACCACCAAAAAGCATTCTCTGTTGGAGGGCCCATTTAGCACACAGAGAGCTACTGCTATCTGTTCTGTTGCAGGTTTGTCTGACTATCCAGATGTCAAAGTCTCCCACTGTTTTCAAAAATCCATTAAACTCTTAAAATACAACTCCTTCTACCTTGGTGAATGTAATTTATCATATTAAACAGCATGTGAGTTATAGCTCTCTTCTATAATGATTTTATACCACCACAATCATCACAGTTGTTTTAAGTTTTGGTTTTGTTCATCACTCTCACAAGAAAACAGTATTGGGGAAAAAATGAAAATGTTTCAGTAAAAAAATAAACAAAAGAAAGTTTTTGAATAAAGTTATATCTGCAGGCGGTTTTAATGGATTTCTGAAACCACTAAGAGACCAATTTGGGTTGATGAGCAAACTTACTGCAGAGCAGATGGCAGTATGCTCTGACAGTAGCAAATACATCAGAGGGGTTAGACTTTTACTGGTGGGATGGAGGGATAAAATTCAAAACTGGCATCAACCTTTAGGTCAAAAAGTGGAGCTGCGACAGAGCCGACTGTCTCATCACAAACGTGCAAAATCTAAATTTAACTTGCGTATTGCTTTAAAAATGTGCTCTGATGTCAAAAAAACTGCCATAATTCTGATCATAACTACCAAATATTCATTCATTTTCAGAAGTTTAACCATTTAAATGCCAGTTTGTTTAAATAATCAGTTTATTTATGAAAGGTCATTGAATAATGATTTAATTAGTTAATTAGTTAAAACTACGCTTTTGAAGGGCCCTAGACTGAAAGCTCAACATAATCGAAGGTATAATTTTATGTCTTAATGGCTGTGGGATCAAAAAATGTGGGTTTATAGGTTTCAATGAGTCTGAGTGAGTCTTCAATGAGGTCTGAGTGTCTGTATTTTGGCCACACAGTTTGTTATAGACTGATTATAGGAGCTGTGGTTGAACTTCAAAAAACAAACAAACAAACAAACAAATAAACAAATAAATAAATAAACAAATAAATAAACAAATAAATAAGTAAATAAATAAGTAAATAAATAAATAAATAAATATTTTCTTTACAGCATCAGTATCCCAGATGAATATGGGCATGCTGTGTGCAGTTTACTGTTGTCACCTTCGGAGGATTTCTGGCACTTAAGTCTTTAATTTCACATTTATCTCCTGATGGGTTAATTCAATTTCTTTATGTATTTCTAAATAAAAAAAAAAAAACAGCATCCAGACTTCATATTGTACTGTGTGAATAAGAGTACTTACAGTGGTGGGGGAGCTGCATTCACTGACTGACTGGCATGTTTCTGAGGCCTCCGACGATGCTGAGCTGGATGACTTCTACAGCAGGAAAACAGAAAAAACACAAAACTTTGTCTTCCGATTTACCAAGACTGATCAAGAATCCATATGTCTGTGTGAGCATTTGTGTGAATCTTAAATATCCATATTTCTTTTTCCAAAAACATGCTAAAAATGGCATTAAATCAAGATCATACCACACTATGGGTTTGTGTACACACGGTAAACATGTCCATGCCTGTCAGTGTACCTGGCTGGTGATGTCCGAGGGCATGGGCGAGGGGGGCTTGGAGTAGATGTTCGCATCCTGGGACACGAAGCCCGAATCGTGGGAGGAGACGCTGCTGAGGCGGTGGGCAGCAATGCCCCCCGGTGGCGGAGGATGATGCGGCAGGCTGCTGCGGTAGCGATAGGAGGAGGAGGAGGAGGATGAGGTGGGTGAGTGGGGCAGTGAGCCTCCACCGCCTCCACCGATACCACCACTACCGCCTCCCCCCGATGAACGGGAGGCACTACTGTGGGCGCTGTTGACGCTGCTGCAGGGGTTGGAGGGGTGGGAGGGAAAGGTGCAGAGGAGCAGGGGTGGAGGAGTGACGAGGAGTGTGAGGGGAGGATGAAGGTGACGTTGCCAGTGTGAAGTAAGGACAGTATTTTAGGGGAGAGAGCATGATTAGATGTGGGATGTTTCAAAATGATGGTTCCATTTGGGAGGAAGAAGTTGAAACCAAATTTGGTTATTGTTGAAGATGATGGATTGATGATAGGAGGATGCGATGGAGGAGTGAAGTTCAGGAGTAGTTCACACAGCAGGTTGTTGGGTTATCAGGTCAGTGAAAAACCCGCAGAGCGATGACGCATTAAAGTCACACAGTTCAAAGCAGAGGCCCCGGGAAAAGAAAGGAAACCCGGTAGCCAAAGAAACCAAGAGAAAGAGGGCAAATCACACAAGGGCACACAAACAAGACACAGACAATAGAAGACAGACAAGTACAGAGAATGATGGTTATGGTGAGGGGATGAGGCAGGAGGGGGAGGAGGGGGCAGACAGAGAGTGTGTAAGCTTATGAGGATCCAGGGCACACACACACACACACACACACACACACACACACACTAAACACTGCAGGCAAAAGGCTGTGATCTTGCATGCTTTTAGAGCTTGCCTTGGGGGCGACTGCTGCTCCATGCATACACTGACAGAGGCTGATTCACACAGATATGCCAAATGATGTTTTTCAGACAAAAAAACTACAGAAATACATTTCTAGCTTATAGTATTTTTCCTGTAGAATTTGTTTTGTTATTCAAATGCTGATGATATCTACAGTATTTTTGCCAAAATTAAGGATCTTGAGCCATCTTTCATTCAGCTGTTAAACCATAAAGAAAATTCATCTATAAAGTGTTTCTCTGTCTGAAGGCCGTGGTTGAGATCCCACTAAAGATGACTGGAAAAGAAGCAATGATGGACTGACACACAGACAGAGGGACTGACAGTCACAGTGAAACATGAACATCAGCGAAGGCTCCTCTTTCTTAAAATCACTGCAAAGCGCACTGCAGCGCAAGCAGAAGGTGCTGGTCGTGTCTGAGCGCACGTGTCTGTACATATGTGTGTGTGAGTACCTGCACATGCTGCTCTTGCGGGAACCAGAGCTGCTTGGAGATGAGGGGGGAGTCTGATAGGACCAGCTGTAATCAGACCCCTTCAGATCCTTAATCACCTGAGACAGAGAGACAACGATAGACAGTTTGTATTTTATTAGCTACTTTCTTTCTGTGTTCTTTTCTGCGTTCAGCATGTTGTTCGAGTTTCACCTGTTCACTAGCTGGGGGCAGTTTGTGAGGGTCGGTTGTCAGCACAGTGAGGTCATCGATGATGGCCTGGAGATGGGTGATCTCTCCCAGCATGGCGATCTCTCCGTTCTGATAAAAACAAGATAGCAACAAGGACTCAATTTCCTGCTGACCTCGTCCAGTCAAAGTCAAAAACATCCGATTTGTGCAGTGGCATGTCCGGCATTCTCAGAAGCTATCCATGGACAACCTCTGGGTGCAAAGGGCTATATTTCCGGGGTTCTGGTGTAGCCAGCAGATATCCGGGCCAAGACTTCCTTTCCCTCCACTGGATGGAATTGAAAGACGATATGTATGACCGGATTATTTCATATGTAGCCAGTTTGTAAGCTAATTTTAAACCAGTGAAACACTAAATCATTGTCAGACGAAAGCCAACGGATTCCCCGACTGCATTTTGGCCAATATGTTCCCTCTCTTTTGCTCTCCACACAGACTGTTAACCTGCATTCAACCAAAACCCGCTCAGATATGATTGGTCAATACTACTCAGACTACTAATGGAAACCAGAATACTTCTGATACCAAAATCTTGTCCCATCGCCGACAGATACTCTGTTTTTAGAGATTACATGTCAGTGATGACTCCTGTAGCACACATTAAACTATCCTGAGAGCTCCACTATAATCAGGAGTGTATTATTTTACCAGATTCCTTACCAAATGTCTTTAGTGTCATTTTAATAATATTTAGTAGTAATAATAATAATACTTGCTGAGCGCTAAATATATATAGAGAGATAGATATAGATCTAGATATTTTAGACATCAACAATAAGTTTCTCTTGGTTCACTGCGACAGCTATGACAAAGCAGGATGACATGCTGTCACCAAACAAGATGTCAAGGTACAGTAGCTGGGATGTGTCAAGAGAGTAAATCTTAAAATCTCAAAATTTTCACGAATCCTAAAAAAATTGTTTGCAATGTCACAAAAAAGGAGAGAGGTGTTGTCATGTACATAAATACAGAAAACAACAGGACTTATTTTTGTTTCACAGATGTGAGGAGTTGTATGATACATAATTATTGGACCCAGTCCATTACACTGAATATATTTGTACATTTTTATTTATTTTATATTTTTCCCTAAGTATACAATGGAATAAAATAAATATTCTCATTGGTATTGTGACATTAATTACACTCATATAGCCCAATTCAGTCTTCTGTGTCATACTTCACGATTAATGAATTATAATAAAGAGCAACATTTGTGTGTTATTGTTGGCCTGTACTTTTTACTTGTTTTGTTTGATAAAATACAAACTTGGAAATTTGACACATCCGCTGTTAACACTGGAGACTAAAGCGCCTAAACAGTATGTCTGTTAAACTGTAGTATGATGCCTCCTGGTGGAAATCAAGTGCAGTAACTTTTGTTTTTTGGGATCACACAACCAACATCCCCTGAGTTACTGAGCAAGGCATTGAGCCCAAATCTTTCCTCCACCCACCACCCTTCCCACCACCCTTCCTCCTCCATCTCCTCACCACGACAGGCTGAAGGAAGCCAATGAAGGTGCAGAAGCGACCCCTCTCCTCCACGAGGGCCCGGCGCACCGCCTGCTTCTCCGTCTCCTCCATCAACAGACACATGTCAGTCACATCCTGCATGGCACTGTCCAGCTGAGGCTGCAGGTCCACTCGCCCTGGGGGTGGGGAGGGTGGAGTGGTGGAGGTGGGAGAAAACAAATATGAGATAGAGGAGAGTGAGACAAGGGAGAAGATGATGGCAGATAAGTAAGAAGGAAAGAAGAGAGGTTTCACCAGGGGAGGTGGAAAGAAAGATGGAGGTACAGATAGTGTGAAAGTGTAAGGGAGAAAATGTGAGTGAGGGTAGAAAACAAAACATTAACAAGATGTGGGCTTGATGGGATATCTCTCCACCACTAACAGACATGATGAGACCAAGTAAGAAGAAACACCTTATTTGATGCTTTGGCTCAGTACTTGTTTTCATTTTTATGTGGAATCTGTAATGCAAGTGCATCTTGGTGTGTCATTATATTATACTGTATATTATTATCTTAGACAGACAGCATTCACCCTAATGATACAATGTGCTGTATATTATGTCTATGGGAACATAAAAAGCATGTGTCATGGCCACAGCCTTGTGTTTCACTGTGTTCCCTGCTCCTCTTGTCAACCATTGAACCCAGCACATCTCTTGTGTGTGTTTAAGTGTGAGTCTCTTCCTGTCCTTCCACAGGACCTATTGAAAGAGGCTGGGATACAGGTCTTGGGGTATGTGGTATACACATGCATAGTGTCACTGAATTTGAATACTAGAAAGTTTATGACCAGGCCACCATTTTTTTTTTTCTATTTGGAATGGGAAGCAGAAAACCAGGGACCAATCAGGTGCATTCAATTTCACCACAAATTCACAAACTGACCGTACACGATTCAGCCATATACGCAGTTTTGGTTTGTGTACTTGTTCTCAAACAGCTTCCTATTTACACATCCAGTTGACATGGTGCAATATTAGCATTTATTAGTGTCCACATGTTTGTGCCCACCTAATGAAATGTACGGTAAGTCCAACATTTACTCGCTTCTAGCTCTCTTTGTTTTGGTCTTCACTAACTCCTGAGGGAAATATCTGGCTCTTTAGATGCTGAATGCTCAACCATGTTCACCAGGTAGCTGTTATCTTTGCATCGCTGATTGTTGGTGGTGCACGTAGTGTACAGTGGGTTTTTAGAGCAGTTCATACTCTATTTGTTCTGAGGTAAATCCTAGTTTTTTGATATAGAGATGTCTCTCTTCCACTCTAGCCATATAGAGAGTATGATAGCCAGTGGTTTGATATTATTCTTATGTTAAGAGGTACTTACCTGTATTATTAATGTGGATGTAAATTTCTGTATATATTGTTGTTTTCTTTGTGTTTACTTTGAGTTTTGTGTACTAAACATATACATAACCCTTTAAAGATGGCATCTCTGTGTTGATTTATCAAGTCTGAAGAGGAGCTTGGGCTTGAAAGATCACTTACTTAGATGTGCCAATAAATTGCACTCTAAAGGAGCTGGTAAATGGTAAATGGACTTGCATTTACATAGCGTTTTTCTAGTCTGGTAGATGACAGAGGCTGTCATGCAAGGAGCCAACTTTGCCCATCAGAATCTAATCTAAATACTCATTCACACACTGATGACTATGCAATTGGGAGCAATTTGGAGTTAAGTGTCATGCTCAAGGACACACTGACATGTGACCAGAGGAGCCAGGGGTTGAATCACCAACCTACCGAAAGGTGAACAACATACTCTACCCTCTGAGCCACAGCTGCTAAGCGGAGCAACAGTGTGCAGACCTTCTACATTTTTCATTGCTGTCTTCTGCTGGTCAGCAATGGTGTACTACAGTTTTGGATGTACAAGACCACCTTATATTGATTGTCAGGGTTTTAGAGAGGCAGATCACTGATGAGAGTGGTGAGAGTGTACTAAAACAGTAAAGTTGCAAGTCGTTAAACCAAAACATTAAAAAAATGCTCCATAGGGCTGAAGGGAACTACGGAGTTAGGCGATAATTATCCATTTCACATTACACAGTCATCTGGTGCTATAGTTGTTATATTTGTCATTTGTCATAGCAGCTTTAAATAATAAAGTGGTCCAACTGCTTCATTAAAAAACTACAGTACAGAGCCAAAACACAAATAATGAGTTACCTTAAAACTTGACTTTACTTGTTGTAATTGTACAGCAGTCACTTGTTGACTAAAGGTAAGACAAGTGCTTAAGTACTGTCTGCTGTTAACAGAAAATAAACCATGAAATGCAGTGAAAAGAATGCAAGATATGAAATGACTCTTTGTAGGGTTACAGCATGCAAAAAAAGACAGCACAGTTGTCAGCAGTAACGGAGATAGAATGAAGGAGAGGACAACGGAGGAGGGGTCACATGAGAGCAGAATGACAGCCTGCAGTGTGACTACAAAGCTAATAGTAGCAGCTACACAAGTCATGCAGGAGTCAAGGAAGAAGTTAAATTACATCATGCACTGTTGGGGGTGAAACTGCACGACTCCAACTTCTCAAACAACTATAGAAGCTGAACTCTAATCTGTCACCAGAAAACAAGACCTCAAGTGAAGCTTCAGAACTACAGTGACAGCTACAACTACAGTGGTAGCTGGTTTCACATATTTTTCAATGGAGAAAAAAGACAAGGTCGGTCTGATATCTATGACCTCCTGTCAGTGATAATGAGACAACATTTTGGTCCATTAAATGGGGCCCCAAAGTTCCCACTTCAATATTAAGTAGTTTGTGGTAATACAATTAATGGCAAATGATTTTGTTAATGCTGAATGTGCACAGAAGCACATTTCAACCCTTACATGTCAAATAAAAATAATTCCTGAAACATTCCTATGTAAGAAATTTATATATTAGTTGTAAACTTTTCAGACAACAGGCTACAGTTGTCATGCTCATGCTCAGATTCTAGCTCTAAAATATCTGACTGTTCACTTGACAAAAATGTATAACAATCCTCATCATCAGTTACAACAGGCGCGTCTTTATTTTCAGAGTGTCATTGAAAGATGTGCTGTAGTAACATAAAGAAATGTACAGTATATCCAAACCTTTTATCAGAAATATTAATATATAATATAAGTGACACAAAATGAGGCCAAACAGGAAAACACAATGCTACCCGCATACTTTGGCAAAAAAAAACAACAAAAAAAACCCACTCAAACCCAACATTTCTTTAGGGGAAAAACAATAGAAAATGCAATCACGATGGTATAAAGTAGTTCAACTGAATAAAATCAATAATCACACAGGTGTGCTACAGTCCTCTGAAGACCAAGATATGTGTTTAAGGGTTAAACTAAATCAGCTTGCATTTGCATTTTTAGATTCTGAAGTCCCATCTTGAATAGAGGCCCTGAGATAAAAAAAAAAAAAAAAAGTAGAGTCAAGACTTTTATTATTATGGTTTATATTGTGCTTATGTGGTGCATTTAACTAAATAAGTATATGTTTAATCAAGTTACCACAAACTAATTTCTTTGGGGCCCCTTGATGAGTTAAGCCAGCCTTCCTAACAAGGCTCTCTCTGCTGCCCTCAAATCAACTTTCAGATTATATAACAATTCCCTAATAAACTTTTGGGAACCCTTGCCTCAAAAATATAGTAATAACCACTAAGTAATATGCTGGATAAACTGAGTTCAGCTTGTACAGCATGCACATTACATGTGCATGTGTGTAACATGCTTGTACTACATGGTAATCTGCAGGAGAAGGTTGGGAATGGGAGTAAAAAAAGGAGATGTGGCAGAGCTGTAGCGAGTGATAGGCTGATACTTACCCTGGATCTCTATTACAGGGGGACAAATACCACAGGGAGGGAGAAACAGAGAGGCGGTAGCAGTGAGGAGGGGAGACCGCAAAAAGGAAGCAAAATAAGGAGAAAGGGGAGACAGAGAGAGAAAAGAGGGGGAGAGAGAGCAAAAATAGCAGAACTCATTGTTAAGGTTAGTACAAGGAAGCCATCACAGTGCCACAGGTTAGAGCAAAAATAACACCGCAGCAACCAAAAACTAAACCAGAAATAATAATGCTGCCAAGCATCAGCACTGACTGACTGGCAAACATAAGACACTGCACTGTTTTGCCATCACTTTTACCAAATGTTTTTAATATTTGATGTTTTTTTCTTGTAAATAATGTTGTGTATTTATTTTAATCCATGTCTCACATTACATTTACTCAGTTACAGTGATAGATTTGTCTTTAACAAAAAAAAAAATGAATATGTTAAACAAACAAAATGTCTCTTTGGAATTAACTTTACTTTATTTACAGACATCTTTCATGTATGTCTTCATCTGCCTGGCAACTGAGTGGAAGCTGCTCCAGAAAGAAGGCGCTAATTATTGGTTGCTGCATCACTGAATGAAGCGTTTCAGGACAAATGAGAAAATACCTGCAATACCGTCCAGCACCACTAGATAGGGATATAAACCTGCAGTTCTTTTGACCCAGACCGAACAAAGTCGATAGTTCTTGACCTCGGAGAGTAACTTAGTTTTCTGTACGTGCATGTTGGCACTGAATGCAGTCACTGTATTTTGAGTCTGTTTTGTAATGATCCAAGTATCCAAACCATATACAAACCATAAATCAACATTTGATCCAGTTTGTGCTCAGGGAGTATTGATTTACTATTCACTAGCACTACTAGGATATCATAGAGATACAGAGGTAAAAATGAACCCAGTTTCCAAATATCCAAACATGAGCCACACAGAAACACCACTGATATTAGTAGAACCTATACTGTCATTGTGGAAACAATTGCATAAACACAGTTTGATCTCTACAATGTGATTTTCTGTCTGTTCTGTCAAATGTGAGAGGAGCCTGAGCTCGTCTGCTGACTGTTACCTTTACGAGCCTTCTTCTGCAGTTTCATGGTGTCAGATGACTTCTTCTTGATCTCGTGGCGTGACCGCTTGTACTCTTGAAACAGGATGAACAGAGATGCTTTATTAACAGGAATGCAAATCCCTCCATGTGAACTGATATTTTGTTGCATTTCCAGTGTTAACTTGGATAGAAACACTTCCAGAGGCTGTGAAACCAAGAGCTCCCTGATAAAGACTTTAATTGGAAGAAAACACAGATCCTTAGAGATTACAGTCAGTATTGAACAATATGTTTGTCAGCCAGGCCAGGCTATCAGTACAGCAGATCTGAATCCAGTAAGATTTATAGAAAAGTGTGAGAAAATGCATCAGCAGGTGACAGAGGGGCTTTTCCCTGATCAAGAATAAAACACAGTAACTCTAATCAGTTATTAATTTGTGAGTCTTTTGTAACAGAGAACATAAACACAATGGGATCAATAAAGTGCAGCATGACTTGCAGTCAGTCAGTGGAATTTCATTTTATGATGATGGTTCAGGATGACAGTCTACATGACCTTATGCTTACAGCGCTTGATTTGTTACCTCTGTTAAGGAGGTTATTTTCAGTCAATTTTGTTGGTTTGTTTGGTTTGTCTTTCTGCCACCAGGATTACAAAAAAACTACTGCCCAGATTTTAATGACACTTGGTGGGAGGGTGCAGCAAGGGCTGAGGACAGACATGTTTAATGTTGGAGCTGATCCAAGTCACGAAGCAGATAACATGCATTATTTTTCATTTACGGAAACAACCTTGGCCGAGGTCTGCATTCTCCGAGTGCCCTTCTAGTACTGTATGAGTCAGTGTGACAGTGAAATGGACTAAAACAACAACAAAAACATAACTTGTAATAACAATAACATACTTATCAGTCTGATAATAACACTAAAACTAAACTACAATTAGATTTTGTATTCATTTCAGTCTCCAGGTTGCTATAACAACCTGACACACCTATGCCCTGCACTGGCATATCAAATAGTTGCAAGTGCAAATTAGATTATTTGTAATGGTGAAAATCCGCAGATTACCTTGCGACGATTAAGATGCATAACAATAACAAATTTTCTCTCATAGTATTAGAAACAGCTATGCATGGTTTTGGGGGCTGATTAGTCTTCAAACTCATTAATCAAGCTGGACTTCTTGGACCATATTTCAATGTCTCATTGGTGCCTGTAGCAACAAATGTGTAATGCTTTTTTGGTTTGAACAGGTAATGGGACAACATATTCTCATGCAACGGTTCATATGATATATTTTGAAAATATCCAGCAACACTTGTCAATTTCTGCTTGTTACATGCATACAGTTTTTTCAAAATAAATGTCCATCTTTACCAGAAATTAATTCCTAAGGTTTAGGTAATAAAATAACTCAGGCTTTGGAAAAGATCGTCTCTGTTAGGATTAGGCAACCAAACTAAAGTACTTAGGTTTAGGAATAGATTGTGGTTTGGCTTTAAATAACTACTGAGGTTGAGTTACTTTAGTACATAAGTTGCATGACAAATAGATCAATTTGTACTTGTGGTTTCACACAAGACACAAACGCGTCTCATGGGTGAAAGTCTGATAATTTCAGACTCACCAATTCACCTCGACCTCCTGACTACACAGCATGCTGCTCTTTGTATTTTCTTGCTCACAAATAAATGGACTACACTCAAATTGATTTTGTGGGATATATACGAATTGCAGGACATTACTTTTTGTAGGCTACAATGTATAAGAACAGCCTGAACAGGACATGATGCAAATACCTCTGTAGAGTTTAGTTGGGTGATTGTAACTGACAGTTAAGAGATCTACTGTCTGATTACCTTTTTCTTTGATCCAACCTTCACAGGGGTCAATAAGGTGGAGAGCAACACCCCGTAAGACAGTAGGTACTTTTTCTAAAGCTACTTCGGCAGGGAGGATGTGGGGCTAGATTTTAGTAATACGGTGATTTTATGAACTAGCATCACAACCTGCGATGTGTGTGGGTGTACCTTTGGCATGATCCTTATCCAGTTGGGTGGCTGTCTTCTTCCAGTCCTCAATCTTGTCCTGGAGAGGAGTGACCAGACTCTCCATCAAAGCACTGTGGGAAAGATTTAAGAAGGACGGTACATAAATTAAGAGACAGCTTAGACACAATGGCAAGAACTACTGCTTTGTTTCAATCAAAATCAATCCTAGGGCAAATATTTTCATTGCGCGGTGCCTTGACAAGAGACTCAGACCCCCATATTCCGACCACCAAGCCTTCTGAAAATGAGAAGTGTCTGAAACGAGACCCTTACACATATTTCCCGCCACGTGTCATTCCACTATGTGATTTTAGTATCTGGAACACTCCCCCCCCCCCATCTACACATGCTTACATATGTGACACAAATGCACACACTTACAGAAAAAGTAGGATTATATGAACACTTATATGCAGACGCACGATAGCTTTCAGATTGACTCAGTCTTCAAAGGGACCCCTGTCGTTACCATGGTCACAGATCACCATCATCATTATCATCACCATCAATGTAATAGCTTGTGCCATGGAAAAGTCATTAGAGAGTATGTGGAGTGAAGGGAAAGGCAAACAGTGGTTGAAAACAGACTCTTGGTGAGGTTTCCATAGTGGTCTGCATTGTGTGCCAGTGGTTGTATTCATTTACAGTCATTTCAATATGTACAGACAGAACTACATTCTTAGTGGAATCCATACAGCGGACAAGAAAACCCCAACAAGTCCCAGCATAACACTAAAAACAAGGCCAGCTTTAGATGAAATCAAGTACAAGGTTTGACTTCTGTAAAACCCCGATGGGCTACAGAGTAAGGTCAACAAAGGAAGGAGAGGAAACAAAGGAAGGAGAGGAAACAAATGAAGAAGGTCAAGAAGGACAGAAACAGTGAGAAGGAAAGGAAAGGAAGACATGTATCTTACTTGGTGAACTGGCGAAGTTTGGCCTCAATGCTGCGATGCCTCATGCACATCCTGGTCAGAGCTGAACCGATATCTCTGGTTGCCCCTGGAAACACAAAACAGCCAGGTTCATATATGATGAAACACAAAGACATGCACACATACAGATGCTATCACAGAGTCCCATTGCACATTCACCACCAAAGGCCCTTTTTCGCTCCACGAAGCTGTGATCAATATTTACACTACAGCCATTAGTGTGCCGTGTAAAGTAAATGCTGGTAAAAGTATTGTATTCTTCAAACAGATGAACAACTACCAAGCTTTTTCTGTCCTTTTACATTCAGCCAGTGTTTACACAAGGCCCTGATCTGCCTCTCGTAGATACTACACACACTCCCTGCTTCGTCCAAATAAAGTAGTGTCTCGTGAGTGTGTGTTTGTGTGAGAGCCAACGGCTCAGGGACCCAGTTTCGTGAGCGACTAACCTGCAACTGTAAACTCCAGTCTATTTTAAGGCAGAGTAGGTCCATGTGGAAAAAGCTGACCCCGGAGTTAAAGTCAGTTTAACTGATGGCAGACACCGCTAACTTCCAAACAAGGTGCTCAGAGCTTCTGCCGCCGCTGCACAGGTGGAGGGCCGACAAGAAGAATGTGATTAGAGCTTCACTCTCATGTTAAAGCCTTTGCAGCTGAGGTATGGCTTATATAGTACAAGGTGCCTCGAGAATACCATAATCACTGCTGCCACGGAAATGTACACACTGGAAAATTCAGATTAAACAGCAGCCAAATGGGATTTCCTCGAGAGACACTGTTTATCATAAGGGCTTAGGCAGGCTTACACAGTGAAATGCAGGGAGTGCAGGGGGAGGAAGGTTGTTATTCCAAAATGTTATGATGCACCAGATTAATATTTTCATCCATAACTGAAAAATTCAGTGTTGTGAAAAAAGGGAGATGATTCAGTCAGCAATTTCAGAATGAATATGGTGCAACTTTTTCAGTAGCCCTCTCTTATAGTCAATATAGTGTATTTTGTGTTGTGTTGAGCAGCAGGTTTAAGTGGGTTTTCTTTTACAGGAAGTTGTTTTGAGTTGATCTTTGTACATTTTCATTTGTTGTTAAGAAATTGCACAATTTTGTTTTTGCACTCAACCTGTTGCCAGTCTCTCTCATTCCTGGGTAAAGTTTTATTGTTACTTGCTCCATCGTCTGGACCCTAAGGGAGAACGTAACCACCACAAATAGTTTAGAATTTTTTTTTTTTTTTTTTAAATAGAAAATTGTTTGTTTTTATGTTTATGTACAACTAAACCTTTTTCTGTCACATTAAAGAAGAAGAAGAAGATCAACCTTTATTAGTCCCACAGTGGGGAAATTCAATTTACACTCTGTTTAACTTATACATGGTACATGCACACAAACACACACACACATGCAGTAACGGAGAGGTGTCAGAGTGAGGGGGCTGCTCCAGACAAGCGCCCCGAGCAGTTGGGGGTTTGGTGCCTTGCTCAGGGGCACCTCAGCAGTGCCCAAGAGGTAAACTGGCACCTCTCCAGCTACCAGTTCACACTCAGTTTTTGGTCCATGTCGGGACTTGAACCGGTGACCCTCCGATTCCCAAGCCAACTCCCTACAGACTGAGCTACTGCCGCCCCCTATAATATAAAATGAATAAAACATGAACTAATATGAAGCACACTTTAATTACAGAGGTAGTTTAGGGTGACAGTTCATATGAAACTGTAAAAAATCTCCTATATTAGATATTTCTATCCTATGCTGCCCTGTCTGATCCACCTAGACTACCTCCCTCCTGAGCACCTTCATGGTAATTAATATGACGTTTCACTTCCTCACCAGCCAGTCGGAAGATTCTCACCAGCAACCCCCTGTTCAAAACAATCACATGATACTCACACATTACCACATACCCATACACTCACAATGCCAAACCACACATACACACACTTGCACTGTGTGTTGTTCACATCCAGAGAGAAGTGCTCCATTCATAATTAACAAATTCCTCCCTCACGCCTCCTGTTCTACCCGGCAACCATTCATTAAAGCAGAGCCACCCTCCCCCAAACACACACTCACACACATGCACACACACACGAATGCTTCAAGTTTACATCATGCATGCCGATCAGTTGTCCGACTGAGCAGTATTTTGAACTGCGTGTTGACAGTGTGATCTAATCCCTAATCAATAAGTGTTACTTGAAACTGACGTGGGGAGAGTGAAGCAAACAGTCATGTGGCTGATGAAGAGAGTGTGTGACATTTTGTATCAGAGGGAAAGAAATGAGGGAGGAAGAGATGGAGGAGAGAAGAGAGAGGAAGAAGACGAGAGGGGTCGCCTTGCACATTTTAATGAGCTCACTGCTGGCGAGGAAAACATGGGACTGGAGTTACAGCCAAGTGTGTGTGTGTGTGTGTGTGTGTGTGTGTGTGTGAGTGTGTGTTTGATCTCTACGTTTATGATGGTCCTCTTCCTGTTTGTCTGTTATTACCATGCCTCTCAGACTCCATAGGAGATCAACAACTAGATGAGTGGCGGCACAGATCACACACTACTCACATCTGGAATACAGCTACTGTGTGTGTGTGTGTGTGTGTGTGTGTGTGTGTGTGTGTGTGTGTGTGTGTGTGTGTGTGTGTTTCTAATGCAAGTCAACATGTTTAAGCACTTTATTTGAACTAAAAGAGACCTAGTCATGTCTCGAACGACACATATTTCAGCTTGTATCTTGCAAAATTGCCTGTAAACTAGCAAACCTGCATTTTTAATGTTGATTCAATACTGTTTATACTGTTTGTTTACTCTATGTCTGTGAGGGTTAGTTGTTCACATGCTGTAGGTCGGTCACGTTGTCATAATGATGCAGCAAGAAAAAAGGCCAAAAACACTGAGTGAACTCAGGGAAAAGCAACTACCACAAAGCTGGGAGGCCGGCAGAAATATGAAATTCCAATGCACTTTTAATTTGCTGTGATCTCATCATAAATATGGACTGTATTCAAAAACATGTGGTGTATTCCTCTATCTACCTATTCATCAATTACCAGAGCTGCTATCATGAAATGCAAGATGTCATAGCTTTGTTTTAAATGACGGATTTTTGTAATGTCTTTTAGCTAAGACACTGAGACATTATGTGACTGTTGTTACTAAAGCTGTACTAATCAATATTTTTTTATTAACAGTGGATCAAAGTGGTCACATGAACTGATGAACCTGTAGATAATGATCACCAACTCTGTAGCCCCCCAACTCTACAGAGCATTTTTGCATCTTTCAGCTCATTATTTCTGTACTTATTTTGGGCGCTAGCATGACATTTATCAGTGTAGTTTCCAGACAGAGCAGGCAGCTGTTTTCAGTAAAATAAAGCTCTGATAAACCCACTGTACTCTTCCTGCCCAGCAAGAAACAACAGACAGACCAAGCTAACGACTAGTTGTTGAACATATTGGAGCATTTAGAAGCTAAAGGGCCAGATATTTCCCTGAGGAATGGACGGAGAATATCGGACTTACATTCTTCAAGTGGCCACATGACTTCAAACTAATGATAATGTTGCTCTGCGTCTGCTGGATGTGTACAAGCAAATAAGCAACTGTTTGCTAACAAATTCACTTTATCAATTTAAAAGGTAATAATATGACAGCATTTTTTTTTTTGTTTGTTTTTTCACCGCCCCCAAGTTAATGCTGATTTACCCAAAATAGTATACAATATAGTATTAAAATGATGATGATTTTGACCAAACCAGAGCTGGTGATGGTTGGCAAGAGTAACCCAGATGATTTTGGTGAGTTTTATTTTGGTGACTATTGTGTACAAATGATGACGAATTGATTTGAGGCTGGTATTCAGTGAACCTTCTCTGGTTTTATGAATTCTAAAATCAATCTCAGGAAAACAACAGTGTGCAGTAGGTGCTTTCTTAGTTTCACACAAAAAGCAAAGACAATGTAAAAACATACAGTCATGAAACCTTACATGTAAAGCAGCTTCCATATCTGGTCTGTTTCAAGTGGGGAATGGATCTGAATATCAAGTTCAAGGAAAAAGGCAGAGTCTATGGGACTTTTTTTAGCCCTAAAAAACATATATGTTGGGTAAATAGCATGTACCCGTATACTGAGATCCACCTCCACCCCCTTTATGTCTGTCTGTCTGTCTGTCTGCCTGTCTGTCTGTCTGCCTGTCTGTCTGTCTGTCTGTCTGTCTGCCCTGCAGAGGAGGGACTCCCTCCTGGGAAATGTGACTTTATTCTTTTTCCTTCCTCTCCCCCTCACTCGCTCTCCCTTTCCTGCTTTTGATCTACTTCCTGGCTGCAAAGCTTGCAGTGATAATACGTGTGTGTCTATGTATGTGTGTGAGAAGGACCCACCCATACAAGGTGCTGAATACCCCCCTTTAACCGTTGTTTCGCAGAATGTAGTGTCATTCATGGTTCTGCATCATTTATAAATTATACTAATCCATCATGAAAATGTGGGAATGTGTCGATTCAGTTGTACTATATGCAGCAAATAGGTTACCTTTTGTCACCTGAACTGAATTTAATAATGACATGTGAAGACCTGTGAGTATGCAGAGTAATGTGTATAAGAGTGAATACATAACACACATTTTACTGGTTGAAATCATGAACAGATTTGATCATATTTAGTCATGTTTAAACGCAAAATGTTAGCCTGTCCATGCAGTGACTGGCAAAGTAACCATTCTTCCTCGTCACCTAGCAACTGACTTAACTGACAGATTTGTTACGGTTTCCATGACAGCGCAGATCTTGGCCTGTTGCTAAGGTGAGAATCGGGAGGTTTGTTGCTAAGGTCAAATTGTCTGCTGCTACGGAAATGAATGTCTGAACTCAGCTGAGAGAGAGAGAGAGAGAGAGAGAGAAAGAGAGAAAGACTGAGGGACAGAGAGGGAATACCACACACACACACACACACACACACACACACACACACACACACACACACACAAGTAACCTCTCTGTGAAAACCGGAAGAGGGCTTAGAGTGGAGAGTGGGAACAGGGACAGATAACACACACAAACACCGTTCTGGAAATGATTACTTAACTACATTATCTAGATTACTGTTTTATTATATTACATGTATGACAGTGTTACGCTACCATGTTATTGCATACCACATACAAGTATTTGTCTCACCCATCCACCCCGAACTCCTCCCTACCCACACTTCCATGGACTTTAATTAGAAGCACTTTGTAATACGTCAAATACAAATGTAATCCAGGAGAAAATATGTTTCCTTGGAAACATAGCTGACAATGCGGTTTCATTGTACGGGAATGTTATTTTTAGGAGACCAGGCTGGTTTTTAAAGGGCCAGTGTGCAGAAATTAAGGGATCTATTGGCAGAAATGAAATATAATATTAATAAGTATGTTTTCTTTAGTAAGTATATGTGTAATCACCTGAAACTAATTGTTGTGTTTTTGATATCTTGGAATGGGCTGCTTATATCTACATATATCTATGGGGGCCGCCACGTTGCACCGCCATGTTTCAACAGTAGCCCAGAATGGACAAACCAAACCCTGATAACTTTTCCTGCTTGAGTTGATAACATTACTCGCTCCCATGACCGCCACCGCTCTCTCTTGCTTCACCACTCACTTCTCACATACACACACACTATACGCACTGACTTACACTACTCTTACAACAACTGGCTCCAGAAGAGGCCGTTCGTGTTTTTGCATAAGGCACACCGTACCTTTCCTTGGTTGAAATCTCATCAACTCATCGCTAGATACCGCCAGATCCTACACACTGGACCTTTCAGGCTTAAAAGTTAAAAGGTTTCTGGAGAGATCATGATCAAACGATCTTTTTATAAGGACTGCCTTGTTATTATCCTGGAGTGATCGCTGGTACTTTAGTGTATTATTACTGTTACAATTACAAACACACACATATATGCTGTTGTATACTGTTGCTTTCCCAGAGAATATCAATGAGAATGAGCCTCTTTAAACAGTCTGCTCTCTAACGATAACATGCTCTCTCTCTCTCTCTCTCTCTCTCTCTCTCTGCCTGGGGCATCTGTGGCCTTCCCACCAGTGCATCTCCATGGCAACTATTATCTATAATCTTGCAGAGGAACTCGTCAGCCTCTGTCTCACCATTTGCTGCGCAATGCAAGCAAACATGCAACTGCAAGAATGAATGGTAGTGCCGACTAGACTCCCATTTGACTTGGCCAAATGTATCCAGCATGTGTATACATGTGTGTAGTATGTCTAGTCCTCTTTTTTATGTCATCTTTTTTAGGTTAAGACATACTGGCACAGCTCATAATTAGATTGACACATTGGACAAAATAGGCTATATGATTTTTTTACTCAAATTTAATTGGGTCTGGTGACACATGCTGTAGCTACCAACTGGTCAAGGGTGGATTTGGGGATTTTGAGGCCCTAGGCAAAGAAAAATTAAATATGAGGCCCATTCTTCTAAACATTATCATAGATAAGTAGTACACACCTAATAGACACAGGTACAGGTGACTGTTTCTAAATTTATTTATTTATTTAAATATTTCTGTACTGCCACTTCTTGTTATATATTGGTCAATATACACCAATACTGATATATGGATAGTGCATGTATCTGTAATAACCCAGATTGTCAATATAAACACAAACTGTGAGACAGATTCAGCTATAAGCACACACTTTGTAACCTTAATGAGCGGCAGCTCCTCTAAATTTTCCTCACAATTACAGCCCACTTTCAAAAACAAACACCTGTCTGCTGCTCTCATTAACTACGACAGCATCTGCTGCGCTGTAAGGTTTGAAAGCACGTCAAAAAGGCAAAGCCAAGTGTTTTATGCACTCTCATGACCATATGTCCTGTACTAAAGAGTTTCTACAGCAGCCATTCAGAATATATTACAAAGATTCAGTTACATATTTATATGAGTGATGCATGCAATGAGTACAGCTATTATTATATTCTATTAGGGAGAAAGGTCGCATTTGTTGGGAGGCTCCTGTATTCTTGCTGAAACTGTAAAACAGCGAAAGGGGTAGCTGTAGCTGAGTCCGTAGGACCTGACTTGGGAACTGAAGGGTAGCCCATTCATGTCTAAAAATAGTGAACAGAATGAACCCGCAAAGGAATGAAAAAAGTACATATTTTACTGTAAAATCCTAATTTATTACATAATTCATATCAAAAACAGATGTGTTTACCAGTCAGATGCTGTTGTTACCAGCTGTGACAGCTGTGAGTCTGTGCGGGTGTCAGCATGGTAAAATATGATCCCTCAGACAGCGACTGTAGCAGGAACTACCACAGAGACTTTACCAGGTGTTAAAATTTCTGACTGTCTGTCTGTGGACAGTTTATGTCAGTGAGATACTGTCACAACCATGCAAGATGCAGTCACAAAACTTAACCGATGTGTAGTTGAGATCAAAATGAAGGCTGAGTTTGAAGATGGGTGTGGTTCAAGCAAAGGAGGCTGGAAGTAGGGGAGTAGGAAGGGACCACTGCCCCCCCCATGTGACACCTCTGGCCTGATTTGGTATTATCCGTGTATTAAGTGGATAGAACTTATCCACACACACACTCACTGACACCCACTGCCTGATAACATAACCTGGGAATACTGGCAATAAGGCATTGTTTAAAAGTAGATGGAAGAAAGAAATAGCAGTGGAATGAGGAAGATATAAGTAAGACGAAGAGGAAAAGGATGTAGTAGGTGATATTAGAAGGAAGAGGAACATGGAGTCGGGGATGACGGTGCTTTTGCGTCTCGGGTGGCATAACAAGGAGGGAGACTTCATGCCAGAGCAGGTGAGGCTGCGGTTGCCAAGGTTACAGACGTCTGCAGCAACCGCCCATCTGTTCCCGTGACACCAGCATCTCTGCGGTGACACAGCAACAATGCGAGGATGGGAGAGAGTTAGACCAAAAGAAAGACAGGCAGGGAGAGACAAAGAGGGGCAGAGAAGGAGGTGACGAGAAGACAGATTAAAGAGGGCGAGACGGGCAGAGGCAGCCGAGAGACTGCAGTAGTAGCAGCGCCAGATAAAGCAGAATAATTCATGAGGCCTACATTCTCCCCTCACTATGAAACCGAGTCAGAGATCGTGCTTCCCAGACAACCCGGCAGCCAGTCGTCACTCCGGCCAAAACAAGCCACCAGTCTCTGATACAACAGCATCTACACACACTGAAGTGTGTTCCATGGTAAACCCTGTGCAGCAAATCTTAAATACCGCATGCTGGAGGAATGCATTACAGCATGAAACATTACACTTAAGCAATAAGCCACAAGAGGCCGTGGTTTGGAAGGATTTTGACTGAGGGGAAAATGAGTGGTAACAGTGTAAAGGCTCATTAGGTTTGCTAATCAATAACGTAGCTTAACAATGTGGTGGCCAAGTAATATTGTGAGTGATAATATTTGGTGGTGACTTAACGATGTGATGAAATTTAAGGTAAAATAAGCAGCTTTGTTCAATCAGAAGTCAAAAAGAGCATATCTTATGAAAGCCAGTTTACACAGCTTAACTGAACCCTGTTGCAACATATCACAGCTGTAGCTGATGACCTGTGTGTTGTTACAGCCAGTATCAATTTTAAATGAGCACACAGGGAGTCTGTTTATCTGTCTGCCTTCTGCTTAGATCAGAGGCAGGAGGAGTAAAGGGTTATCGAGTAATAAGGTCAGGGTACGCTTGAAACAAACAAACAAACAATTTAAGTGAGCTGCTGTGATCAGCAACTATTAGGAACAAGTCAACAAATCTTACAAGATTAACGGATTGTGAAACAATGTCCGAGTGGACATAAACCCTTTAGGTACTGCGTATTGTGGCCATTATCCTATATGGCAGTAATACACTGCATCACAGTTATCACACCTCTTCTCTAGTAGGCTATGCCATGTTTCATTAACTGAATATTGTTGGCTATTTTGCCTTCATCAGCCATCAGCTAACAGCCAGCAGGGGGCGACTCTTCTGGTTCCAAAAACAATTGATTGTAAAGAAGTCTATGAGAAAATGAGCCTACTACCTCACTAAACTAAACATGAATTTATGGTCTCAATCGCTAGTTTTGAGTCTTCTTCAATACAACATGATGTTCATTTAGTAAATTATGGTCCCATTTAGAGTTAAATAGGCTATAAAGTAAGGCTTTAGGGGATGTTTACCTTGTGATTTACAAGTCATTACCAGGGCGTCACTACCACAGCATTGTTCAGTGTTGGGTTGTACCAAAAGACACTCAAGTCAGCTGTTTCTGGTAAGTACATTACAGACGCATCTTGCTAATCAAGCTAGCTAGCGCTAGTGTTAGCTGCCCCTGCCAGGCCTTGCTCATCCCCAGCTCCACTTTATCATCCAAATATGGTCACTTCTAGCTCCAAAACCCCAGGATAGCAATGGCCAAAATGACAAATTTGAAGCTTTAAAATGGTCATCTAAAAACCAATGGATGATACCACAGTTATAGACTTTATACAGTCTATGGTTTTTACCCATTTGAATGTAACTGTATAAATTATTTCAAAAAAGACTGTTGGACAGTGCCCACCTTAACTCAACAGCAAATGTAACCTGGTTTGACCTCCAAATGGCTTTGTTCAAACTCAAACTGGACATTTTGTGAACCAAAATCCAGCTAAAGTAGTTCAACAGGACTAAACTACAGGTTTTCCTGTCAGTCAAACATTCTTCCAGTGGACAGACATGTACATTCACTCAACACACACACACACACACACACACACACACACACACACACTACAACATGCCAGCCTTGGCCTCCGACCTCCTCCCTGGACACATGACATCAGCAGGTTATGGCGAGGTCACTTCCTGTCAAATCACATCCCTCCAAACCAACTGTTGTTGCCATGGTGACAGTAGGATAAAATTGCCAATGACAGCAGAACGACACATACTCTCAAGGCTAAAAATGTGACAACACAAATTAGCTGTTTCCCTTGAACTTTGTCTTTTTCATTCCTATTCGATCTGTCAGTTTTTTCATATTCTCCATGTTGAAAATGAGCGTTACTGTTTGCCCCTTCTTTACCACTTTTCTGTTTCTAAAATCCTCTTATCTTTGTCCACTTAGCACGGAAATCTTTCAACATCTTTGAGAAAAAGTAGCCTTTGTTTTTTAATCCATCATTTTGCATTTAAATTCTTGGCAATAATCCCAGCTTGTGTTTATTGCTGCTGTTTATCAGAAACTGTCCTCAGTGACCCATCACGCTGGATAACGTCACCTACATGAGGAACCGCTGTGCTGAACCTGAACAATCGCTGTTCTGGTCAAGTCTCCTTGATTACCACGGCCAGTCAGTTCCCTCCCCAGTCGCCACAAACAGCGCATACTGCAGCATTAATAAATCATTATAAAGTGGTGGGGCCACAACAAAAAAACAATTATCTCTTCATCTGTTCAATCTTAAATACACTGTGTTATCAGTCTGGTGGACTGGTCTTACAAAGTTAAAGTAAAAGATTTATGACATAGCCTACTGATTTATTGATTTCACACATTAAAGAAAAACAGACCATGTGAGTTGGACGTTTACATTTCGCTCTTGTTGACGTCATCTGATGTCTGGACTGAAAGACAACACAACAGTCATACTGAACAAGCCAGAACTAAACGTGCATGTCTTCTACTTTCACAGATAATTCAATTCAAATTTTCACAAGAAATCCAGTCACATGCATCTCAATGAAATTAATCTATGAAATGTGTTCTACTATATCACAGCATGATGGTTTTCAGACACTTTCTGTTCATTGGTCTTATAAGAGCTGAGCCTAAATGCCAAATGACACATTATAACAGTGATTCAGCAGTTTATAATGCCTGGCAGGACAAAGCCTGAGCTCTGATCACAACTGATTAAGCCTGATGACCTTTAAGTGCTATTAGAAATCACATCATCAGAAACTGGTAATTCGTCCACGCACTGACCCAATATACGACGCCATAGGTCGTTCGAACAAACAGCCCATATTTGAATTAATTAAGTGATGACCTCTAGTGGCCATAGTAATTATAACAGGAGCAAAGGAGGAAGTCAGATGATGTTCTATGAAGGTAGGAAGTCAGGATGGATGGATGAGTAAACAAAGGACTTTCTCCCAAAAACTGCTGTTTGTGGCTCGTGTGAAACCAAGTCAACACTGAGTTAATTTAACTTACATACACAAGCTGACTTAACAACTTAGGTTTAGGAAAAATGTCATGGTTGAGCTTGAAATAAATACATAAACTAAGTGAAGTATGTACGAAAACAACATAACATCACACAACACAACACATCACACAAATGTCAGTAACATAACTCACAAAACAAAACCTCTACCCTCACCCACCATTATCCTGTCATTCATTTGGCATTTTGCACGGCGCTGCACATACATAATGTAGGTTAACTTGCTGATGTGAAATATGTTTCATAACAAATGCAATTATTTATTTTCCTAAACATATCAAGTAGTTTTGTTGCCTAAACCCAACCAAACTGCAACCATTTCACAACATTAACTGTGACCGGACATTTTCTTATATATAGTATATGGATATAACTGGTAGGGGAAATAACTTAGGAAACTCTCGTCTGTGTCGTATTAGAGGGAAGGAACAAATGACCTGTGTGGTCATATGGTTTGGACTTGTCGGGTCTGTGATAGCTCAAACTGAACTAGTGGACAGACAATTAAAACAATTTAAAAGAATCAGTCTTTCATGGAAAGTCAGCTGGGCAGCAGCCAAGAAACCTGTTCTAGCTTCACAGCACAAAACAAGACGATTGCTTGAAGATGAAGCCACAGGAGGTGGACAATATAATGTGAACAACCGTTTAATGCAATTTACAATTTATTGTTATAACATGTAATTAATGTTACAAGTTTGTTGTCATTGAGCTGTTTACTGATCTGTCAGTTTTTCACTGTATGTTACGATGAAAGACACTTTCATCACAGAGAAGCCAAAGGGCCTCTGTGTTGGAGAGAAAGAGGTCAAAGGTCAGACACCTGACTTCATGTGCAATGTTTCAGGCGTAACACCGTGTTAAACTCTGCCAGCTCTTTGTCTATAGTTTTTGTCTTGCTCCCTCGCTTCCTCTCTGTTTCTCTTTAATACTCAGAGATCCCTGTCTAAGGGATAGATGCGTTGTGTTCCTGTCTCGTGGGAATAACCACCCAAACAACTTGACAGCTCAAAGCACTGACTTGAAAGAGTAGAAGCCCTAAAACTGCATGATAGGAGTTTTCTGTATACACTGTCTGCACAGTAATTCTCTCCTTTCTCACATGCATCTCAGCTTACATCAACTTATTGTGTGATGCGCTTCAAACACCGTCTGCTTTCAACATCACAAATAACAACGGTCAGCCCAATGTCAGCCACAAATAAAAACTGAGAGTATCTGTTTACTGCCTTGACCCTTTAAGAGCTGGCAAAATGACCTTTGTAATAGAAAATGTTCATGTTATTTGTTCTACTTTTGAATCAATTCCATCTGTTAGATCAGGGCATCCAGAATTAGGGTCCATCACCAAACCCTGAGATCATCTGCAAGAAAGAATCAATGCTTCAGGAGGGCAGAGACCATTTGCTTTAACATCATAGAGGAAGTCCACTGCCAGACAACTTCCTTACCCACCAAACACACATGCACAGATGTACGCACAAATACTCAGCGCCTTGGACCCATTAAGACGCAGGATACTGTAGAACAGTGAGTGTGCGGGTGTAATGCTTTAGAGTGGAGTCAGCTGGGCCTGGGAAAGCATGCACATTCTCTGGCTTTGATTACAGAGGCTTTAAATCTCCTCTACACATTAGCACACACACAAATATACAAAGTGAAACACAGATACACACTCCACACTCCCCAGAGACCGGGGCTGGGCTGAACTACAGGCCTCCAGACAGGGCATATTTACTCAAAAATGGGGGGTTGTTGGGCGAAGGACAGTTGCTGCTGCTAAAAATAGCAACACAGAAAGTGAAACCAGCCAGGCCAGATTGCACTGATGTTACACAAGAAACTGAGGAACATGGAAAAAGAGAGGAAGAAAAAAATGTAAGGAAAAAAGTTCAGAGGGACTTAAAAGGCATTGGCTTGAATCTGTCTCCTTGTCTCTGTTCACCAGCGAGGAGAGAAATGTGTGTTGAAGAGCAAAAGGCAGGAGTGCTGTATCAACGATTCTGACCTGATCTTATCTGTAGCCTCTAACCATGAGCACAAATCATAGGCTACTGTGTGAATGAAAGACTAGCGAGTTGGGATGTTTGGCCCTTTGGTCTTCCAGTGCCAAATTGTTGCCGTGTCTTTGCTGGGTTGGATGCTGTTGTTTTAACCTACTATGGAGCCCCAAAACTGAGAAAAAACACTAGTAAAAAACAGGTAAAGAACATAACTGAATACATCAATATAATCAGTGGCATTTTCAGGTGGAAAAAGTACAGCAACTTTGGATAATTTTACAATTTGACATAATGTGCTATTTCACATTTCCCACACTTCAGCACAGGTGATAATCCAACTGAGTACATACCAGTTCACCTGCTCAATTCCCTGTTTGTATGCGCTGTCACTTCAGGAAGCTATGCTTGCACTGCTGCCCAGTTTTAATGTCCTGCTGATTTCATGTTTGGTGATGCTCTCAGAAAGATGCTAGAGAGATCCTGACCTTATCATGTACCATCCCTTCCCAATAACACACTGACAAGCTAGCAGTTAGCTGTGTTTTTCACTCCACGTTAAATCTGATTATTTGTTTTATCATGGATTTAGTTTTTATTGGTGCCTGGTGGGCACCATTTACAAAATAGGCTAATCCACATCGGTCATGGAGGTTACTGTCTACTACAATCGACTTGGAAAAAAGCCAAACAAATTGTAGGGGGGCAAAGAGTTATCCGCCCCATATGGCATCACCAGGGCTGGGGCATATGGAATAAATCAAATATCTCAATATTTCTGACCAAATGCGACCACTGTTTTCATGTAAGCCTACACTGGTTACACTGCACACTTTTATGTCCATCTCATTATCATATAAGCATGACGAAAAATAAGAAAGTGGTGAACAAAATGGGAAATGTGTGGAAAATAGAGAACAGATTTGGATAAATGTGTGCCAAGACAAAAACAAAAAAACAAAGAAGGTGAAAACTGGCAGAAATGAAAAAGTGAAGAATAAATAGAAAAGTAAATTAAATTGTCTAGTTTTAATTTATTTTATGAACTGATAGTGAGAAAATGAATAACCTTTATAACCAGTTATGTTTTTGACTTATATGATAACTTTTTACTACATTTTGGCAGCTTCGGGGCTCCATAGATGCATGTGTGTGGCTCTGTGAATCCACGGCATTCATAGATGAGAAAGTCCTTAAAATTATGTCAAAACTGATTAAAACTGCATTAAAGAATCTCACTGTCAAAGAAGACTGCCACCCTGGTGAACCTTCTTGGTGAGGTTTCCTATGAACTCCATGGATGATGAACTTACCAATGCATTAACATTTAGCCTGGAAAAGCTATATCACAGCCTTTTCATTAAGGGGCCTACATTATTGTTTCAAACTCCCTTTACTCTGATCCAGCAACCTGACACTGAATGGGAATCAATGACAAAAGAAAATCAATTGAAAATACATTTGTGCACCTTAGCAACCTGATATTGATCTGACATCTTTACGGTCATCACCAGAAATGTTGAAGTTTGAATTTCAGTTTGAGGTCTAACATTAGTCCTACATCATCATTTTATTCAGTAATTATAGTACCAAAAAATATACACCCAGAACTGAAAATTGTATCAGTGATTGTAATCTGGACTGTTGAACAGTACCAGTGTAAGCGGCGGTGCTCTCTCTGATTTTCTGGACTTCCTATCCTCTCGAGGCTATGTGACACATGATCTTAAAGAGCTCTCACTGCTCTTGCAAGTGAAAGCTTATCTCCGTAACATATTTTTGTCACTCTGTCAGTGTGTGTGTGTGTGTGTGTGTGTGTGTGTGTGTGTGTGTGTGTGTGTGTGTGTGTGCACTCATTCATTAAACATTCATGCACGCAAAGAACAGGGTTATCACTGGAGACACTGTTGAAATATCTGTCAAATGAGTCACGCAATCTAGGTCAGACACTTGCTATTTTTTCCTTAAAATAACAAAAACTTTTGCCAGTATGGGTGAGATAATTTGGCTTGCTCTCTGCACAGTTTAACCATGAAAAGCTCCAAAAATGGTCTTGAAACAAGGAATATCAGTGTATTTATATCTAGATGAACTCCCTCTATAATATTTCAACATATTTGGAAATATGTCCTGGAGAGCTGATGACTGATACCAATCTCATAGTGTATTTGTATGGTAACTATATGGCTAGAGCCAGCAGCTGAACTATAAAACATATTTTCATCATCCTTTTGGTTGATCACAAACAAGCTGATATGTCCATCCCTGGTGCAACAGCTATGCTCTATCAAATTTAAGATTTTGACCTGCAATCATGTGCTCTTGTCAGGTGATGTTTTATTGAACAAAACAAGAAATACACAAGGAGGTCAAGGGTCAGGAAATCAACCCCGAGGGAGTGGAATCACTGTTGTGATTAAGGACACCTTGCAAGGTTGATACTCACCAAAACGAGGGCTTTGATCAGACTGGTCCAACATATTTCTTTATTTTCAGTGTGTTCATCTGACAGCAATGATGGAATGACAAATCTCACCTGGTATTTCTTAACACACTCTCATGCTGGGTATGCACTACACGAGAATCAAGACGATTTTGGGCCTGACTCCTCCTGTTGATGACCATCAAAGTCCCAGTATTTTTTTGGTTCTAAGATAGATCATCTTTTCAGAAATTCCTGTGGTGTGAGGTAAGTCAAGAGTGTTTTTACATCCCTCGATCTGCTCGGAAGTCCATCCTGGCTGCACCGATTTCAAATATTAAACATGTTCAATATTGATGATCGGATATCCTGCCGTGTGTGGGGAACCCAGAGGACAGCTGATGACCCAGGCATGTGGGAAAGAACGATATCCAGTTGAGAACCAAACTGACTGAAGGGGAAGGTCAACCAACAGCGTCATGGTGGCCGCAGCTAATGCATGAGCTAATGCAAAACGCAAAGCATAAAGTCGTAGAAAAATGGAGCGCAGAAATGGAGGGACAATTTGTTGATTTGAAGCAACAACACAAGTGTTTATTTAACATGACTCTATGACTTCATCCATCCATCCTTTGTGAATTTTCAGTATAAAGTAGTGCAAAATCTCACATCTCTAATTCTTCCTGCCTGTCGTCCACCATGTTTGTTTACACTAAAGTTGATTGCGAGACATTTTGCGAGAATTTAGTTTTTTTAGTCGGGACTGAACAGTTGGTGAATGAATGAATCGTGAATGAATCTGTTAGTGTGTGATGTGCTGTTTTGACCAAATCGTTGCTCTCCACACTGAACGAACAAAACTGTTAAACTTAACATGACATGTTTTTATATGTAGGGTCTCTCATATTGTCTGTTAAGATTTGAAAAGTCTTTTACTGTGGGCCAGCCTTAAGAGAAGAGCATATAAACTCTCTCCCACACACATGCTACACGTTACATGAAGCCCTCGGGGCGACTGCTCGTCACGGCCTCCTTACACGTTGGTTTGCATGTAGAGCTGAAGCAGAGGTTTGGAAACATGACTAACATAAATGATCTTGCCCTGCGTGGAAAAAGGTGTTTGGAATTCACTGCTCACCCACACGTCACGTCACCAATTACACACAGCTGCACATTCCTCCCCACATACCTACTGAAACACAGCTTCACATATGCTTATTTGAGCACACATTCTCACAGTCTTGATAGATCTCACACGTTTGATATGCACAATGGCAACGGTGCGTTCTACAGATGGTACATCCACCGTAACATGCAGCATGACATCTGCATGGATGCATCATATGAGCTGCTTCAGGGCAAGAGATGTGTGTCTGGGTGTGTTAGGGCAGCAGAAAGATGATTACACACACGCACACACTTATGAATGGATATTAACCCTTATTGTAATTATAATGCCTTTTTAATCTCACAATAATAAATCCGTCCATGTCTGACAAACCAGTATGATTTAAATTAACACGTGGATAAGAACCACTGAATGCCACAGCAACCATCATACTGTACATTGTCATCTCATGTGGTTTCCAGCAATTATAGTGGTTATGATGTAGTCTTTCTTTTAAGAAATACAAATTAAATATGCATATAAATCTTCATAGAGTGTACTGGCATAATCAGTAAAGAGCTGTGATGTCAGGCCAGAGCTTTAGGCTCGGCTGTGCTGAGTCACACACTGCAGTGGACTAAATATAGCATTGTGGGTAATGTAGTCTGGGCATCATGTGTGCTCCTCTACCTCTCCGCGCACTCGTGACCCCCACAAATAAAGGCGTCACAGAGAACCGCATTGGTGGAAAATTACCAGAATGAGAGAGAACGATGGGTCACGAATCCGACAGTAACGTATTTTTACAGACACATATACAGCAAAGTCAGAGAAACATCCTCTCTCTCTCTCTCTCTCTCTCTCTCTCTCTCTCTCTCTCTCTCTCTCTCTCTCTCTCTCTCTCTCTCTCACTAACTCACTCACACACATAGTCAGGAGGTGACGGCGTGTCCCTGAAAACACTTTAGTTTTGAGCAGACTGGCTGGCAGGAGGTCAGGTAGCTGTGAGAAACCCTGTTAATGTCTGTCTCTTTCACTGAGTCTCTCTCTAACAATCCCTCCATGCAGCCTGCAGTGATTTTCAGGAGAACTGTCGACACACCACAACAAATAACGAAGAACTAGTTAGGAGTGTTCCCATCAGTGAATGAACAGCCCCAGTTGCACAGCAGTGTGAAATAGTCAATGAATTTGTTGTATTGATTCGTCTACAGGAACCCAAATTTCACATTTGTTTTGACGGTCAGCACAAAATCAATTTGTTATCCATATAATTGTGAACCTGGGAAATCTAAAGACGGTGTACGCAGGAGGTTGGGGTGGAAGGGTGGGTTCAAAAACACTGGACTTGTCCAGGAGACCAGTGTTTGTGTCCTGTGTAAAACCACAAGTTACAGCACTACCAGAGTTATTCTAACCCAAAACATGATCTTTTCCTAAACCTAACTAAGTATCTTCTGTACTTGAGTTACGCCACTTCCAGTGTTGCCCTGGACCAGACCAGACACATTAGGAGCTGTTGTTTTTTATTTCAGCGAGACGCGGCTGCGTTTCAACTGCATCTCTACAAGACATTCGAGGTCTTGCCTATTTTTGAGGCGAGTCACGTGCAGTTCACAGCAGCAACAAACACTGAAAGTGATCGTTAGACTGACATAGATTGACATTAAATCAGCAACATAACAGTTTCTAGACAGTTGTAGAATGTGTCACAGACACAAAAAAGATTTATTTTTAACTCAGTACTTCCTGCTTTCATTTCAAAATAAAAACCTTTTTTTTTTTTTCATCTTCATTTGTTAATTGACATGTGCAGGACAGAGTTGTAGAACATGCAGTGACTTGCAAGGCTTCATAAATGAAGATAGTATGGGAATTTAATTGTGGATTATTACTATTATTTACCAATGAGCACACATTTCATGACTTTCTCTGTCTAAAATATTTAGAATGAAATGAAATGGCCATTATGCAGCAGCAAACTCTGTAGAAACGCTGCAGAAAGAGCAACAGACTTGAGGCTATCAGAGATGACAGAAATATACAATGTCTATATCAGAATTGTGTGATATCAAACCCACTAAACTAGCTTTCAGCTGCATCACAAAACATGACCTTGAGATGAGATTTTTTTTTTTTTAATCACACAAGGTCGTCCATGAATTTCCATATCTAAAGATATCATAATTGTTAATGAAATATGATTAGCGGGTAGAGGCATATCTAACCTGAAATTAGACAGAGACCCAAAACATAACCCACTGGCATCTGTGTGCGTATGCCACTGTTGCCATGGCGATGCACCCAGTGGCAGGGCCGCAGCAGAGAGACGTGCTGACGCGTAGAAAAAAAATGAATGAATGGATGAAGGTGACGTATATGTGCGCCTACCTGCACGCAAACAGACACGTGTGCTTCATGCATTACAAATGGAAGCACTACTAAACATGACAGAATCAGGAAGGAACGTGTGAGAATGAAGATTCTGCTCTGTAGCTTCACGGCTTTGAGCAGGAACACAGAGGCTGCGTTGTGCCATCATGACTAAACTCATTTATCAAGCAAGAAATGCTTGATACATTTACTGCTTTCAGCTTCTCATGTGAGAATTTCATCTTTGTAAATACAAATTTTTTGGTTTTGGACATCTGAAGACGATACCTTAGGCCCTGAGGACATTTTTCATTATTTTATTTAACATTTGAATGACAAAATAATTAATAGATTAAAGTCAAGATTAAATGAAAAATGCCTTTTTTGACCCTTTTCGATCACGTTCCCGATCACTGTTTAACAGCCTAAAACACTGATGGCCCCATTGAGCTGAACTGTATTCATGTGTGATGATGTTAGTCCCGTAGAGGCCATTTCATTGTATTGAAACAATTTTTTGAAACTTGACCTCACTGTATAAAATGACCTGTGTTGACCTCTAGGATGATCACAGCCATATGAAACTTTACAGCCAGAAACTAGAGACCTAAAGCATTTAGAGAAGCTTTCCTAGGCGGAGGGACTGCACTACATTATTAGCTTCTCCATTTCACTGGGACTTTAAATGTAAAAAAAAAAACGTTTGACAGAATGTGTTACAGTCTTCATTTTTTTGAATGAAACCACTGTGTTAACGTAGCGGGAGGCGTGGGCACAGAAGAACCCAATGTCACAGGAAGGCATATAAATACTGTGTGTCATTTATACGAAAACAGTAGTTAGTACTTAGTTTAGGCAAGAAAGCCACTTAGTTAGGGTAAGGAAAAACATCATAGTTGGGCTTAAAATAAGTAAGTAAACTAAGTAAAATATACGGAAACAACAAAGCTCAACTACAGAAAACACGTCACAAATGTGACAATCATCACGTGACCAACGTCACTAATGTAACTTACAAAATAAAGTAATAGTCAGCAGCGGTCTCCTGGTAATAAGTCGTGTTTCTTGGTCTCAGCCACCTCACCATTCATCCACCATAAGTGGTCTTTCTAACTTTTTATACTACGTCACTCTTATACGTGGATGCGTTGACATTGCAGTCAGTATAGGATCATTGGTGTACAAATGACATGCAGAAATCAAGAAAGGCATATCGTAAAGTAAACACTTAACTGCAGATTATTGTGTCATTTTGGAGTGAATGGGCTGCAAAAAAAAACAACACCAAAAAAATGCAGGGATGTCTAGCAGTGCTGGAAGGCAATGCAATGTCATTCTGTAAGGCACTGAGGTGCATGTCAAATATATGCAAGCACATATTCCTAATATAATAATTATATTATATATAATGTGAATGACATATTACTACTGTTTACCTCGCTATTGTTGCAGCTAAAGATAAAATGACTGATGCAGTGACGGGTGGCGAATCCTTTTAAAGTTAGGGAAAAGGCTGAAATTAGATGTGTAGCTCTGATCATTGTGGCAAGGGTTTACAGAATAACATAGTCAGATGTAGTCAATGGAGGGTCCTCAGAGGGATAGCAGTACATGGGTGTGTGCGTGTGTGTGCGTACAGCTGAGCCAGCAGCAGCCACACCAGTTATCACGCCTGGCTGATGTCTGTTAATGCTGCGGATTAACACCTAACTCTCACTAACTCTGAGCACACACACACACATACACACACAGTTCTAAGTGCTGCAAATGTTGCTTCAGTATTTTTGCAAATTCACTACAACTCTTCAATGATAAAACACAAGAAAACTTACTAAAAATCTGAATTCCAAAATAAGTCAATGCTGCATTAAACAGCACATTTATGGAGGGCATCACTGACTACGCCACATACTACGCATGCAACTCCTCACTCCAGCCTCTTGTCTCATTAGACAGGACTTGGCCTCGGAGCAGTAAGACTCACTGAGCATGGCTTCCCATGCTTACCGAGTGAGTGCACTGCATATGTGTGTTTGTGTGTGTGTGTGCGCATGTGTGAGCAACAGACTATGTCTTGTGTTACTGACCTCTGGGACAATAGTGCACTGTGACATCAGGAAATGTCCTTAGAGAGCTGCCAGAGAAGAGGGAGGCGTGGAGGGAAGAGGAGTGGGAATGATGGGAGGCAGGACAAGTAAGATGGAGCAGAGGGGAACGAGAGAGGAGGGAAAAGAGGAGAACCGTTTGGGGTGAGCGCTGAGGATAGAGGAAGCACAGAAGGGTTGGATGAGTGAGAGAAAGGCTCCATGGAGGAGGGAGGGGGGTAGATGAACACTGTGGTTGAGGCTTAATTAAAGACAATAATGTTGTTTTCTGTAGCCTTCCACAACAACAGGCCTCTCAGCCATGGCCTACTTACAGAAAGAAAGAAAGAAAGAAAGAAAGAAAGAAAGAAAGAAAGAGGAGAATTGAAGTGCAGCATTTAGAGGATTGTCAGAAATGAAATACAATATTAATAACTATTTTCTTTCACGTATGATCACCTAAAACTAAGAATCTGTGTTTCTTTTTCTTAGCTTAGAAGGAGTCCTTCACATCTATAGAGGGAGCAGGTCCTCTTCACAGAGTCCGCTACAGTATATTGCACTGCCACGCTTCGAGGTATTGTTTAGACGGTAACCCACAAAATGCTGATCTGAGATCTGCAAAAATGAAAAAAAAAAAAAAAAACCTCAGCTATTCAAGGTCAATGTCTAACCTTAACTATTGGAGGTCAATGCCTAAACTTAACTATTGGAGGTCAGTGTCTAACCTTAACTATTGGAGGTCAGTGTCTAACCTTAACTATTGGAGGTCAATGCCTAAACTTAACTATTGGATGTCAATGCCTAACCTTAACTTGGATGTCAATGCCTAACCTTAACTATTGATGATCAATGCCTAACCTTTGGGGGGCCCGCCCCTCCCTTTTTTGGGGGTATTCCTTGGGGTTATTTTTTAACCTTAATTTTTGGCGGTGATGGCCTTACTTCAACTACTGGAGGTCAATGTCTAACCTTGACTACTGGAGGTCAAGGCCTAACCTTCACCATTCAAGGTTCAGATTGTTTTTTTTTCCCCCAATAGCAGAATGATAACGGATGCAGCCAGTAACCAATACAATAAGTAGCCATAAGTATGTCTACGCACCATACTGATACCATAATGTATAACCTATTAAAAGAAAAAATCACCTTGTTTAACAAATTATTCTGCTCCAAAACAGTAGCCTTCACTATTGTATGCTGTCATCCTGGAGGTATCACTACTGTCCACTATCCATACATGGTCAGTGGCAAACAGCTGTTAAATAACAATAGCTATATGTATTTTTATCATGCTGGTATCAGATCAGTATGCTGGTATGAGCTGATACTGCAAGTTCAGGTATCAGAATCAGTACTGAGATGGAAAAATGCAAACACAACATTAGCCAGACCTTTCTTCAGCTCTAACACAATGTTGTGGAGACCAGTCTGGCTATGCAAGACTAATAATTGTCAAGCAAAAATGCTAAATGTGCTTCTCAAATGTCAGGATTTGATACTGTTGTTTGTCATACATGATAGTAAACTTAATGTCTTTGGGTTTTGGACTGAATAAAACAGGTAATCTTAATGGACCACCTTGGGATGTGGCAAATTTTAACAGCATATTTCATTATTTCCTGAATGAACAAAATGGTAAATCGATTCATAAAGCTCCAGGACATGCACACGATTTTCAGTGGTAACATGGTAACAATGGCACATGTATTCATCTCCAAATAGCGTGGTTCGGATAGTCTACCTAAACTGTTGGCATGTTGGCTGATTCTCTGACTGCCCTACTGCACATCAGTAGGAGAAAGGCAGACAATTAAATTATAGATTTAGATTATAGAGATTATAGATGATAATGTATTCACTGGGGTTAAGGTGAGGCCAGTGGCTGACTAATCCTCATGCTAACCCAGCCATGTCTACTACATTCCTCAGTTGAACCACTTTGGTTGCACGATCCCCCCCGTATCAGATCGAATGCATCTCCAGTTGACCGTGAATGGCATGCTATCTGTGAAAAGCAATTAAGCCATCTTGCTCACATTTCTCCTCTCCTCTTGGCAACAGCATGGCTATTTTTTTCTCTGCCACCACTTCCCTCTCTCTCACACACACTCACTCTCTCTCTCTCTCTTTCTTCTTGTTGCTTGGCAACGGCGCTCGTAAATGTGATCCCACTTGTCTGTGATTGGCTGGGGGGACGGCAGATCCATGTCAGAGTCAGAGCGAGAAAAGGGGGAGACACGCATGCATCACACACAGGAGCTATGAACTTACAAATATCACACAACAGAAATGAGCATCGTAAACCTGACGCATCCTCTTCTAGAGCACCGCCCATTGATCCCAATTGTTCTCAATTGTCATTTCCTGTCATTTCAACAGGCATGCGTGTATGTGTGGTCACTATTGCTTGTGCAGTGCCTCCATGTTTACACACACATGCCTCTGAGCTAATATGCATGCATGTCAGAATTGCATGTGTAGGGGTGAGTGTGTGTGCGTGTGTGTGGGAGTGTGTGAGTAGTGGTATTAACAAGCAGGTGGTCCTTGCGGTGGGGGGGGGGGATGCCATGCTGCGAGCTGAATAAGGGGAACCACTCTTGCTGAGCTGTATGTGTTTGTATTTACTGTGTGTGTGTGTGTGTGTGTGTGTGTGTGTGTGTGTGTGTGTGTGTAGCTGAATTAAGGTAAGTGGCCTCACATCTGAATGTTACCTCTCTTCCTCCCACCCAGGGAGTCATCAGTGCAGCCAGCATGCAACGCCCTGCCAGGCAGCCAGCTAGTTAATGAGGGAGTGCTGAATACTTTTTCATTATACTGAAGAACACACACACAGCAGACGAGCTTTGAAGCAAAGGCAAACTACTAATACCTTGTTTTTGTTTTTATTTACCCCCACTCCAACGATATGTCACTGCACCTTCTCCCTCTCCCAAATTACAAATTGATCAACAATTATGTATCCACATACTGAGTCAGCTCACACAAGAGTGAAAATGAGTGAAAACTAATGTGTGCAGAGAAGTTTAAATTGCTAGCTCACTAAAAAGAATTTGTTGAAATAAGGGATGAATAAAAAGTTAAAATATTAGATAAAATAATAGATACAAGCTTAAACTAGAATGACTGCCTTTTAATGCCAGTCAAGTTGTAGTTCACATCCATGTCTGTCCAAAATGTTATATTATTTATTCTAATAGACATTTATGTAAAATCATCCATTATCCATTAGCATAATTAAACTATTAATTTTTGAGTTATGGCCAAAACCATGTGGTGACATTGACCACTGACCTCTGAACACCAAAATCTAATCAGTTCATACCAAATGGACATTTGTTTGAAATTTGAAGAGATTCTCTTCAGCATTCCTGAGAAATTGCATTCACAAGAATGACACAGACAAGGTCACAGTGACCTTGACCTTTGAGCACCAAATCTAATTAATTGATATTTTAGTCCAAGTGGATGTTTGCACAAAATTCCCTCCAGGTGTCTTGAGATATTGAGTTCACAAGAATGGACCGGACTCTACCGTGTGCTGGTCATTGTTTACAGTCCTATAAGCAACTTAAGAATGGAGTTGAGTCTACGCTAATCTCTATGAACAGATATTTGCATATGAATGCAGATTAGGGAGGTTATGATACCATAAATTTAGTAGTCATACCAATACCAATGAAATTCTAATTCTCAGTATCAATTTGATACCACGGTAAAGCACAGTCCTGCATGGAGCTAAAGGCTAATGTTAACCAGCTCTCGCCCTGCCGATTTCAACACAGGTTTGTTGTTCACAATGAATTATCTGGGGAAAAATGGGGTGCATGCCCCACTAAAAGCTAAATGGCTGTCAGGCAAGAGCCGACGGATTCTGAGTTCGCATCTCTGCTTTCTTCTGTTTACCGACAACCAAAGCCATTAAACATGACTGGTCCATACTGCTCGGACTATAAACAAAGTACAAATGGAAACCAGTAGAAGTTGACCAATATGTTTTTTTTTTTTTTTTTTTATGGCCAATGCCTATGCCGATTTTTTTACAGAATCAGGACAGCCGATGGCCTTTATATGATGCCGTTTTTTCAGCAACAACACTGGGCTGCCCGCAGATCCGCCTGCTTGCTAATCAGCTGAATATGCTCAAGCATCAGCCAATACAGATTATGAAAAAATGTCAAAAAATCTTCCTGATTAATCGGCCAACTGATTAATCGGTCGAGCTCTAAAAACAAGAAGCTTACAAAACCAATATCATGTCCCTTTGCATACAGATTCTGCATTCACATACAGATATCTGTTTACAGTTAAGAGTAAGAAATTAACATATGAAATAGTAAAAAGCTAAAGTAACAGGTGAAATTGCTAAATGGTTGAAACATCAAACCTCTGTCACAAGTAGTAACAAAACGAAACTTGACAAAGCTCATCTAAACATTGATACTTAAACCCTGAAAAATGTATCTGCTGTCTCCACTTCATTTAGTTAATAGTGTTTAACAATATCCAGAATAAAATGATGGTTTTGGTGAATCTGAATAAGGGCAATGGAGAGGAGCCTGAATAAAAGGTTGGGAGCCACAGACTTAGCTGATACTTGTATCCACAGCGACGGGACAGGCCTGCCGTTGAAAACTCCCTTGCTATTCCCCACAACAGTCCTCTGTCCATTTTCTGACTTTATTGCTCGCCACACTAAATGCTCTCTCAAGCACGGACTTCTCTGTCTTTTCATACAGTCATCCCTCCATTCCTCGGAGGTCTGAAACAATCCTCAACTGTTGCTCTGCATCATTTCACTGCCATTTAAACACATTAACTATCGTTCTCCACACAGCGCCACTGTGCCTCATATCTGAGGTTCTCTCTTCTTTTTGTCACGTTTTAAATGTGCTGTGTAGCAGTTTAAAACACAAATAAACCGTTCTCAGATACAAATGGTAAAATGACTGTAAACGCATGAGACCACGGTCAGCAACACTGCCTCTATGTCACACCAGCAGTATTATTAGTGGTAATGTTTCTCCAAATCAAAACCATATTTCCCATAAACTTCACTGCTTCCTGCCCCCCCAGCTCCCTTCCTTTGGCTTCACTGAAGAAGATAAACATGTTGGAAATGAGTTTTCCAGCCTAGTTTCTCTGCTCTCCACCATCAGCAGTTGATTCTGCCCACTTTAGGTTTAGTAGAAAAACAATCATTCTTCTTCCTTTTATGTTCAGTTGGAGATTTCACACCAGGTGTATGAAATGTAATAGAAAAGTATTAAGACAGTGCCAGTCTGTTTGGCATCATCAACCAGAAAACTATAAAGCTATGGAGCAATGTGGCTGCATGTAATCCAGTGTAGCGCAAACACCAGGCTTTCATTCAGACGGCCAAGCTAAGTTTCACTTTCATATTAGAACTAGCTGCGTGTCCCGTGTTCACAAGTCAAGTCATATTTTCACTGTACAAAGTTGGTAATTTTAAGCTCAACCTTGTTGTTTTTTTTTCTTAAACATAACTGTTATTTAATCCTAAAGAAAAGTGTTTTTTGATTCATTTACAATATTAAGCACATTTAGTGTGACTGAAAAGTGATGCCGAGGGGTCTGATGAAGCGTCGGAGAGTGATGAGTTGGGATGGGTCATATTTTGAAGTGTACATGCAGGGCCACTGACCAAGCTGCTGTATTTGACAACTTCACAGTGAGGACGGCCTCTTGGGGACACCTTAAGCTGGATTCACCATAAATGAAAAGGACAGAGCAGCACTTGGCATCTGTATTTCTTCTACATGCTTAGATTGTGACTTGACAATGCAAGCTGTACTGTAACCAGTAAACAGTGTTGCCAGATTTACTCATCATGACATTAGCTGCAAAACCTTCTTATGCTCATTTCAACCTTAAAAATGTAGTAGATGTCAGTTACCACTGTGTTAGGGATAAAACAATATATGTAAGAGGGGTGATCATGTCATGTAATAAGCATTATTTAATGATGCTTATGGTAATGCTGATAAAGTGGCAGAAACAGCTATAGCATGTTTTACATACTTTCACTGAGGAAACTTGTTGTAATGGTTAATATAAAGATATTTTTTCATTGTTGTTCTTGTTGTCTGAGTACCCTTTGGACATGCTCCGACTTGCTGAATTTAATCATTTCAATCCATGTTTAAAATGCAACAGAATTTGTGCCAGAGAATACACTCTCATCTACCTCTTCTTTTTGATACCAACTGCCATTTTAAAAGTCTAAATAACGAAAGGGGGGTTGCCTGCGTCTATATGCATGGCAGCATGTACAGGTATATGTGTGTGTGTATTAATAAGATTTATGACATTCATTATGAAACCTTGTATTCCAACGCGGCCTGGCAATAAAAACGGCAGACATTCTGTACCATCAGATCAGCATCCTCATCACCTCTCTCACACACACAGTAGCACTTTACAGCTGTTCCTTGTGCATAGCGAGAGTCGTGGGATCGACCGAGGTTTTACTGCTGCCACTGCAGAGAGAGTGAGGAGACGAACACAGGGAGGCAGAGGGAGGAAGGTACACGATGAGATGCACCATCATCATTGACAACATCATTATTGTTATCATGGGAATAAAGAGAGAAGAGCTGATGATGACCTAAACTGTCAAAACAGGAAAGTGGTACATGAGTGTTTTTCTACAGACATTCATTTTTACACATTTCCCTATACAGCACTTAAAAGCCAGTCCACATAGCTAGGACCTCTGAGTACTGGCTATCCATGGTGCTGACTCAACATACTTACATACTTAACGCTGATACCTGTAACTTATTTTGTTCATATATCATATTTATCTGAGCAGCTGTTACATTCTTGCTGCCAATAAATATATAAATATTTGTTTTTTTCTGGTGGACACTTTCATTTGACTCATTATATATGTGTACATGCAGCAATAAAAGGAACTGTGGATGCTCTGCTACCTTTGTTTGAGTCGATAAGTTTTTTCATTTTTCTCTTAATAAAAATGTTATGTAGGCCCAATAATGCTGAGCCAAATAAAGAGAAACTGAAAGTATATTGATGTTGATGATGATGATGATATTTCCTAATATCCAAACACGCACATGATCAGATTGTCATGTAGTCCTCGTCTTGAAAGACATGCTGGACTGAGGAGGAAGAGGGTGGTGACAGAAAGAGGCAGATAGAATGAGCCAAATAATGCACAACAGAAGCTAGTGTAGCACAAATGAGCAATTTTATAAAGATGTCTTTGAAGAAGAAAACTGTGGTTTTTGTTTCTCCATACATATACGTCTGCAGGTCTGATCTAAGACATGTCTTACATCCACACGGTGTGCAGTAGTCTGTGGTTCCTGTACTTTGGTTGTCATATCGAACGAAGCTCTGGGCTTGGTGAGCAAACTGAGAAAAGCCACACAAACTACAAGATCTCACTCGGACTGCTGTGCTCTCAAATGGTCAAACAAACTTAAACCAAATTATCCATTTCATTATTTCATTATGAATGTGCCTGTTTCAGATAAATACACGATCATCTGAGCAGAGAGACAAAACAGTCTGCAGTCTAACTCAATCATGACTCATCAAAAAGGCCAATAAGGCCAATAAACAGCAGCCAAATTTGGACACTCTCTTTCATGTGGTTTCAGCTTTTAAGCAGAAACTGATTCCATCATAAAGGAAAAGACAATAAATCACTTAGCACAGAACATTAGAATGAACAAACAATGCTGTGTATGTGTGTGTGTGTGTGTGTGTGTGTGTGTGTGTGTGTGTGTGTGTGTGTGTGTGTGTGTGTGTGTCTCAGTGATACTAAAGCTGGACTGAAGTGAACACACACGACCGTCAACCCACATCAGGGAGTCTAAGGTGTGTTGTGTGTTTGTTTGTGTGCTTCAATTTTACTGTGGTATGCTGTGTCACACACACACACACACACACACACACACACACACACACACACACACACACATAGAGCCAGTTCGCCCTGGGGAAAGTGAATGTTTGGGGTATAACAGGGGAGTGGAGAACACATCTGAAAGTGCACTCAAATTCACCCCTCAACAGGGAATTCACAAACACTTGCACATTTCCTCCTGCTGGATTTCACCCACTTGCTAAATCTCTCTCTCTCTCTCTCTCTCTCTCTCTCTCTCTCTCTCTCTCTCTCTCCCACACACACACACACACACACACACACACACACACACACACACACATGCCTTCTTTATCTTTATCAGCTTGAGAAGACAACTCAGTGTATCCGGTGCCTAAACTTTAGGGACCCAGCAGAAAACAAGGCATTGCCACGATCCAGCAGGATGAAACCACCAATCACACGTTTGTACTATTTCCCACTGGCCACCAGACACACTACATGATGTAGTACACAGCTTTGTTCAATATGTGTGCTACCACTTGTACAAAGTGTTGAACAATCATACAGAAAGGGTTTAAATGAATACTAACATATTATCATACAGTCCAGGATTTTCTGTCATTGGTTCCCTACATTTTTTTGATGGTGTTTGTGCGTCCTAACTTGTGTTTCAAATATTTTTCTGGTCCACATCCTCTCATATCTTGTCACGGTCCAGCTCTGCCTCTCCCTCATTTGTGCTGTTTTCTGTTGTTTACCCCTCCTTTGTGTTTCTTGTTTGGTCCCTTGCTTGTCCTCTCTCTGTCTCTGTCTCTGTTTTTCTAGGTGTGGTGCTTCTCTCACTCCTGCTGCCAACCCACCTGCACACCTTCGACTCATCCCCTCACCAAGCTCCCCCCTCACTTCTCTAATAAAGCTGCTTGTAAACTTTTACAAACCTCTGTCCGAGCTCTGCTTTGGGTCCAAAATCCACTCTACACAACACTTCAGACCGCTGGGATGATGGTTAAAAGGAAAAGAGAAACACACTGAACAACAGCAACCTCCATCCAAATATCTTTCATTTTTTCCATATGCTGATGTATCAAATCAGCCTGGTCTCACCAAATGGCGTATGAATGACACGACAATTCATAAGTCATTAAGTCATGGATAATGTATAGCTAGTGGGTCATTGTTGTGGAAAGAAACCAATACGGGGCGATGAGAGATCGCATCGCTCCACGCCGGGGTGCAGCATCACCCTGTTTGGGATTCTCATTAACGTAACAATACATAGACTTATGGATATACCTACAGGTTTATTCAACCTGATTCAATATTAATATCATTAGTGACTATTCTTTTCTAAATTCCGACCACCATAGCTCCCCAAAATATTCCTTATATATTATATATGTACTATAAAGGGAGCCAGTTTTTTAATTCCCATCCATCCATTATCTGTATCTACTTATCCTATTCAGGATCACAGGGGGGCTGGAGCTGATCCCAGCTGACATTGGGTGAAGGTGGGGTACAACCTGGACAGGTTGCCAGACTACCACAGAGCTGACACACAGAGACAGACAACCATTCACGCTCACAATCACACCTACAGGCAATTTAGAGTCAACAATAAACCTGCATGTCTTTGGGCTGTTGGAGGAAGCTGGAGAACCCGGAGCAAATTCACGGTAACACAGGGAGAACATGCAAACTCCACACAGAAAGGCCCCGAGCCAGATTCGAACCTCTTCCTGTGAGGTGACAGTGCTAACCACCGCACCACCCTGCAGCCCCTTCATTTCCAACCAGCTGATGAAAACGAGTTTGCATGACAGAATGGAAACAACCAGTGCATGCAGGCTCATAAATGGGAGCGCCGGTACAAGCAGAGCACAGGATCATCAGTACCCTTTGGGCGTGATTCACACACATGCATGCACGCTGTAATAAGTGGCACATTGATATAGCGAATGGCAGGAAGACAGAGAGCATCATTATTGGTGCCGTCTTCTGCCTCCATCTATTTAACAAATCTATTAGAGAACATTACACACTGAGAAAGAGCAGCGATTGTACGGCAATCTGACGAATAGACTCCAGCCGGAATGACTCATCAGAACAGAAAGTACAAAGAGCTTCTGATGCACGGCCTGCGTCTTCGTGCCAACTTTATTTATGCTATATTTTTTGCCTCTCTGTGTGTGTGGCGGCATGTATAATGAGCTGACAGAGCCTTGGTGATTTCCTGTCTGGCCTGTAAAAGCAGCACGAGCCGTCTTCCTGTATCCTCCTCTGTAGGATCCCACCTGGGGCCGCACACACACACACACACACACACACACACACACACACACACACATCACACACACACTGTCTGCCAGCTGCACCTAATAAGTCACAACAGGAGGAGACATTCCCTGTCTTACATCCACAGTGGTCCCTTCCTTCAGTGCTACTATAGTATTCAGATGGCCATCAGTGGGCGGCGAGTGTTTGTCTGACCCTCTCAACTCTCAGCCCACACTCTATTAAAACTAGCAGCCAACTTTAAGCCCACGCAGGGAATATCAAGAGTGTCAAGCCAAACACGCTAAACAGAATCCATTGAACATAATTATATGAAGTTCAGTGAGTTTTTGGTGTAGTACAACTTGCTTTCAAATGATCAAACAACCCAGGATGTGGATGCAGTGTGTGTGTGTGTGTGTGTGTGTGTGTGTGTGTGTGTGTGTGTGTGTGTGTGTGTGTGTGTGTGTGTAATATGTATAGAATATGTCAAAAATATCAGAATTAAAATGAAAGCAGAACAGAAAAAAATAGCAGTGAAAATCTAAAAAAATATATTACAAAAAATAGTACAATATACCTGAATTACAATGAGAGCTGCATCATAGGAAATTAAGATAAAATGTAAAAAAAAAAATACTATAGAAATATTTACAATGTATCTGAATTAAAATGAAAGTAAAATAAAAGAAAATTGGAATGAAAATGTGAAAAAGTACTATAAAATATCTACAATCTATCTGAATTAAAATGACAAAGAATAGAATAAATTTACAATAAAATAAGAAAAAAACACTATGAAAGCATTTTCAGTATAGCTGAATAAAAATGAAAGCTGTATAGAAGAAAACTGCAATAAAATTCTGAAAAATACTGTAAAATAAATTCAACAATATCTGAATTAAAATGAAAACTGTGTAGAAGAAAATTTCAATGAAAATTAGTTTTTAGAAGATGGGAAGAATTTATAATTCTAACCAAGTCTTTACACAGACCTAGGTAGCTAGGTCGCGTCCAGCGTCCCAAAACATCAACCACAGGTTAAAAGCATAGAAGCCTGACAATAATACAACTTTCACAGAATTCGGGAGTTTTATACTTCACACATTTATATCAAATTTACAGACATGGTAGACTGGCATAAACTGTCAACAAACAGCAGCTTCTACCCAAAAACACTAGAATCTGCTACCAATAGCCCATGTTGTTTACACCACAGAATGGAAAACTGATCGTCCTATTGCATTGGGAAGTCTAACAAAATATATCCTGCTACACAAATAGTTTTTACTGACCTCTCCCAGATACTTCCGTCATTTTTTTGTGCCTCTGTAAACAATGCAGCGCAACTGCTTTGAAGTACAACGAGTACCTTCAGGCGGCTGGAAACATTTTCATCAGTAAAAGGAGAATTTAGCAGGCTGGTTGATAATATCTCAACAATATAATGAGATTCCTAATAGTGCTGCCATGTGGAGGGCGCTTCACAAGAGCAAAACACATGTAAGGGACACATACCGATGTGCATAGATTATCGCTCCACACACACACACACACACACACACACACACACACACACACACACACACACAGCTGCTAGCTTACCTCTGGTGTTGGTCGCCATGTCTGCCACCTTCTGAAAGGCATCCAGGAAGGCCACAGCAGCCAGAACAGTGGTTCTAGATTAACACAAAACACACTCATTATTTTAGATAAATGTATTATAATTATAATTAGCATATTCAATGGTCAGATTTTGCACTGGTTATATAATGACGGCATATTTGATTTGGTCAATTCATTTGAAAATGCATGCATGTTGCTACATCTAGCTGATATCACTGTTATTCACCTCTGTTTTGTATTATTTATTAAGAAATAAATACACGATTAATAAAATACATTTACTATTTTCTATTCAATTTAGTTTTTTGCAAATTAAAAGCAGGCATGCATCCCATAATTTTGATTCAATTCAAGGAGCAACAACCCACGACATAACTGCAGTGACATGACGTCAAGTAGTGATCTAAATGCTTCTTTCCTTTAGGCAAACATTTGTGTCTATATATATATTGGCATCAATATCAGCCAACAGAAAAAAACACAGTACAGGCAGTCTGATTTTCTTTTGTCAAAATTGTTTCATCCAATGTAGCATTTAATGGTTATTTATGCTCAATAGTCCAAAAGTCGTGTAACACTTCAGAAGGACTTTTTTTTGTCGTCATTGTTTTGTTTTGTTATGCTGTCAAAGAAACTTACCGGAGCTGGGAATGCAGCTTGGTGGCCTTGGCGCTGAAGTCCTCCCACACAGGATAGGAGCACTGGTAACACACAGACAGCAATACACATTAATATCGACAGATATTACATATTGATAAATTTAACGTACAGTATCTGGTATGCCCACACATCACTCCACCTTTTACTGTTAGTGCCAGGAGAGAGAGAGATATCTAACTGCAAAGCTAGGAATCTCTCTCATTGTGCAGTGTGGAATTTAGTGCAATTTGGACACTTGACACGTTCAATATTAGTAAAGTTTGAATAAACAAGCAATAGCACTCTGTGCAGCACCAGGCTGGGTCTTGAGGGCTCTGCGTGTCATCTGCAGAGGGCCTTTACAGTCTGCGGCTCACTGACTGCAGTTCGCTTTTGTTGTTGGATCCTGGATATAATATTACAATCAAACTCGATGTCATTAGCCTGCAGTCAACATAGCAACGAGCGGATTTTGACAACGCTGCAAGCAGCACTTCCAGGGGCCTATCAGCCTGTGGCGAACAAGCACATGCTTTGAGTGGAACATGAACGGCACTGCACTAGTACTTGAAATGTGAATAAATGTGGAGAAACATTTTCAGTGGGGAACTAAAATGACACTCGTTTGGACTGGTTTGGGTACTGCTCTTAAGTGCAATTGAATACTTGTATTTTAAATGAATATTTCCAGTCATGCTACTTTATACTTCTCTTTATTCTACTCAATTCAGAGGCAAACGTTGTCCTTTTAACTGCACTACATTGACTGCTGAAGTTAGTTCATTTGCAGATGGAAATTACAATAGTTAACTGTTTAACTGATAACTGACATTAAGCATTTTAACCGATTAACGCTATCGGTTAAACAGTTCAAAGACATATTAATAATTAATTTGAAAATCTGAGAAAAACTAAAAAAAAAAGGAGGGGCTTCAAGGAGAAAATCTGGTCCATCTTCAGAGAGTCTGAGTCCGAGTTACAGATACAGGAAGTTGGCTCCGTTCTTGAGTGGTGGAGTTGTAGCATCGTAGCATTTATTCAAATAAACTGTACACACTGTCCGTTACAGCTACGTTCACAGCGATAATGCCACCACACTCCCCACGGACACTCGCTATCATTACATCGGGCAGACACACAGCTGATAAACTGCTGAACTAAACTAAATGTGCAGCGGAGACTTTTACTGGGAAAGTGGCTGCATGTCCGCATCAGCTAAAATAAAAATGTCAAAATAAAGTAGGAGTTCAAACTTATAGAGCTGAACCATCACTGTAGTTAATCAGATCAATTGGTTGATTGATTAGTTGATCAACAGTGCCCCTCCATTAAAAATGTGTTTTTGTTCTTGTTACTTGACTGTGATGTAGAATAAGAATAATGTATGTGCAGAGTTTGACACTAGAAGACACATTCACCGGCTGAAGGGGGAAAGTTTCTCTGAGCTCACCTTATATATCAGTTTAAGACGACTACGTTTCAGTACGATTTGGAGCCAATCATGAAACTTGAAGCCTCCAGTGCAAATACAAACTGACAGTTTACAGTGAAGCAGGAGATATCTTGTGTCCAGCAGTTTCAATTCTGCATTTTCCAATAAGGGAGAAGAAGTAGGTGTAATCTTCTGTTTTTTTTAATGAGATCATTGAACCTTTTAGTGGATAATGACCCAAACTACTATTTTTATAATTCTCTAAGGGATCTTTTGGCAAAAGTGCCAATCTCTGGTTCCACCTTCTTAAATGAGAGGATTTGTTTTTCATTAAAAATTCAATTGCTTTGGGTTTTTATTTTTTTTTTACAGCTGGTCAGACTGAACAAGCAATTTAATAATGTTACCCATGGGCTCTGGAAAAGTGTGATCGGCATTTTTCTTCACTTTTTCTCTGACATTTTACGCATAGAATGTGGATTGATTCATTGAAAAATGTATTTACTACATGTAAATGCTGCTTACATAAAAAGAAATCATTATAATATATAGCAACTAGGGGTGGGCAAGGTTTGGGTACAAAACTGAACCATTCGGTTCACTTGTCACGGTTTGGTTTGTGTATGTACCGTTCATTTGAACATACTTTGCAACAACAGCTGTCAGTGTGTCAGAGTGCTGACTTGACTATGACTTGATCCAGACTGCATGTGATTATCATAAAGTGGGCATGTCTGTAAAGGAGAGACTGGTGGGGACCCAGAGAAGCCATTTACATTCACATATCCTGAGGTCAGAGGTCAAGGGACCCCTTTGAAAATAGCCATGACAGTACTTTCTCACCAACATTTAGCATAAGTTTGGAGCATTATTTACCCTTCTTCACTACAAGCTAGTATGACGTGGTTGGTACCAAACGATTCCTTAGGTTGTCTAGTTTCATATGATATCAGTATATTCTCTCTAGCTTTATAACTGAGCCCACTACAACCCAAAAAGTGCAATTTCATTTTGTTAATATATTAAAGAAATCAGTGGTGTTAAAACAAATTTGCGTAATTATCACGTTAATTTTGACAGCTTTAACTTAAGTAAAATTTTGAATTGCACTGAATAACAGTTAATGTCTCAATACTGAATAATAATAAATAATAAGTAATAATAATGACAATAATCAGTAATTTAGATGAGGATTTATTCAGTTTTTTTATTTTTTTTCTCCTTTTTAAACTTAAAACAGTCATATATGTGATGTGTGATGTAGATCACACTCTTTGTTCTTACAACATATCTTTTTAACCCTTTCAGCTTCTGTCATCAATCCAATTCCCTATTCTCTTTCCACAAAAGCACCCCCACCCCCAACACACACACTGCTCCATTGGTACCCTGCATCTCCCCCTGCTTTCACCCCCTATCTACCTTCATCCCCAAAAACAGCAGCCACCCCTCCTCTCCTCTCCATGCAGCCATATAATCCACCTACCAAAACACACACACACACACACACACACACACACACACACACACACACACACACACAGTATACCAATGACTTGACAGCTACACTGGCATCAGACAGCATCAAAGGGTCTGACTAGAGCAGCCAGGATGAAGCTGTGTCTCTAATGGATGCTGCTCCCCATCCTCCCACCCTGCCTGCAGACTGGATGACTGCTCTATCTCACACACCCAGCCTCAGCACATATTACATTATACTTGATCCAGGTTAACCTATAACCCTGTTAAATGCATGTGAATTGTGTGCATGGGGGCGGTGGTTGTATTTAAATCAGTATGAATGGTATCCTTACAGGAACAAAAAGACACTAAAATGACACACAAAATGAAACAAAGGGAAACTTTAAGGAAATGCAGAGAATAATGACAAATGAAAGTGAAGGAGGACAGTAGGAAGGAGGTGTGTGTGTGTGTGTGTGTGTGTGTGTGTGTGTGTGGGGGGGTGGGGCATCTTGTTGTGATGTCAGACTGGCACAGACAGTAAGGGCTGTATACTCTTTGATCTGGCCTGTTTGATGTGGTTTAATTTGGTCTGAAATCTCAGTCCTATTTCCCCAAGCTTCCCCCCTACACCATCCACCATCCACCATCCACACACACATACACACACACATTTTCAACCTGCTCCCTCCCCTTGAAGGCTGTTTGAAGTGCCCTATGTCCTCCTTCTTGCGCACACACTCACACACGAGCAGCCCTGCATATCATTAGCATATTTCGGGCATTTCAATCCAGTAAAAGAGGCTGGTGGCAAGTGACCAAGTGATGATTGAGTGTGTGTGTGATAGCTTCCTGCGCCTTTACATGCAGGTCCCCAACACACACACAGTGTTAGCATGCTCCTGCAAGGTGCAGTACATTAATGGATGACTAGCTCAATCATTTCACTTTGAAGTTAACAGTCACCTGCTAAACTCACTTTAATGTTTGAGAAGAGGAGCCATGCGGCAGTACTGTGAATGTGTGTAGTCACTGTAGGTTGTACTGTACAGTACATATTAGGGATGGGAACAGTTCAGGTAAAAATCCAAACAGTTCGGTTCGCTAGTCACGGTTTGGGTCGTGTATGTATCGTTCGGGTCATTTGAAAAAGTTTATTAGGCCAATTGTGTATTTTTTTTTCACCCCGTTTATTGTCACACTAGAAATCAAGGCCTATGGAAAGAGGCCTTGACACGGGCTGACAGGAATATGAGGTATAACACATGCACAGAGTAACTGAAGCTGCAGCTTTGCGTTGTTACTGGCTAAATTTCGGCGAAGGCGGACCAGGTTTTACTGCACAGGTGTTGTAGCTCCAAAGATACGACGTGTTAACGGCTTTCATTCCGTTAAGGAAATGGCTGCTGTATGGGAGCATTACAGATTTGGAGTTATGTATGACAGTTACGGGAAAAAGGTGGTAGATAAAATTTCAACTGTGTAAGCAGTGTGTGACACGTTTGGCTTATGCTAGCGGCAATACTTTCAATGTGATGAATCATTTACGGAGACATCACTTCGGTGAGTCCGCTGATAGCACAAGGAGGAGAGAGTCGGAGAAGCAGCATTTAAACAGCCTCTGCATGCAGACTAAAAACACAACTAAAGCATTGGGGATGTTTATAGCGAAATATGAGGATGGCCTGAGCCTATATATTTTTTAATTTATTTATTAGTTTTAAATAACATAGTTGACTTATTTTGACAAATAAATAAAAAGCTATTCAAATTGAAAATGTAAATTGGCCTGCTTGCTGTACCATAAATACCGTTTACCGCTGTAGCGAACCGAACACCGTGACCCCAAACCGTGATATGAACCGAACCTTGAATATTATGAACCGTCCCACCAGTAGTAAATATGTTGTATGTGTAAATATCACATGGCAAAACTGTTTCCCTCAAAACATAACTGAGGATGAAGTTTAGTTGTATGGGAACGTAATTTTGTCAGAGACAGTGTTGCATCTCTGGTGCACTGCACAAACATAGCTATTAACGTTTCTTTGAACCTTTAAAGGTCTGTGTGGTGAAACTGGGGAATCATCTCACAAAGACAGGGCCTGTCTGTTCAAGGTCAAAGATCTGCTTGGTGAATCCTGAAATCAGTTTTGCATTAAAAGGAGGTCACAAAGCTCTCAGCCTGCGAGCTCCATGCTTCACAAATGTGTCTGTGAGTGTTTGTCTCGACCAGAGAGCTCAAAGACCGCGACCAGAACCACTGCGCTCACATGATTGTAGGACTTGGAATATCACGGTGGCTGCGGGGCAAATACATTAGTGTGCGAGAGACAGACACAGAGCAGGAGACAGCGAGTGTGAGAAAGAGCTTTTGAATTGTATACTATTACATCACCACTTCCTGTGTCACCAAAAAAGTCAGCGGGGCATGCATGATTACCTCCTACGCTCACACACGCACACACAGAAGACCCGCTTTATCCCTGTGTAAACGTATCACGACTAAAAATGTATCCAACTTCTTCCTGCCCTACTTTTCCATATCACTTTCTAAGCACTCAGTGTAATGTATCTGAGGGTGCACAGTGTTTCTGTCTTACATTAATAAGGGAGATTTCCATCTTTGTACAATTCACATTGATTGCTCATCATTCCTTTTTCTTTATACCTTCCCTTCCTTCCCCTTTCTTTATCACTGCCTCTATCAGGATGAAGCAACACTGAAGGTGGCAAAAACAGAGAGATTTGAAAATAGCAGTGATAATTAATCCCCCCTGAGATCTGGTTTCCATTTCACCCATGAACTTAAAACCTAAAGCAACCATAAAGGCAAGCAGCAAAATGCGTTTGGACAACCATAGGGTGCGAGGCGCCTTCCAGTGTCAACACTTTAAGCGGGCTGTAACTTTAGTCTTAACCCCAGAAACAGCTTTTTATTCTCCCCCCCCTCTCTTCTTCCTTCCTTCTTTTCTTCCAGTGTCAGACTCTGATCTTCACAGAACTATCTTTGATTGATAGATTTTATTTCCTTTCCTCCATTACTCCTCTGTTCCTGCTGCTCTCCATCCTTAGTAGTGTTAAAAAAAGGTTTATAAGCTCTGACCCCCAGCTAATGATCACTGGCAATCAGCAATGGAACCCTTTGACTGTTTACTTGCTTTTCACTCCCATTTACAGACCTAGTCACAGTCACTGACTACATGTCTTAGCATGGAAGAATGCCAAATTATGAGTCAAGATCACCTAAACCAAGACTAAGTCATGGCCAAAATCATTGTGTATCAACACCAAGACAAGACCAACACATTGAGGTTGAGCCCCTTGGGTTAGACCAAGTTAAGACTAAGTCCAAGGCAGGGTGAGACCAAGTCAAGACCAAGACCAGACTATCATCCCACATTGCATGACACACTCACGATAAAATATAGAACATGCACACCAATGGCACTCGTTCTCATTGCCATAAAATATATACAGTATATAAAAATTTAAAGATATCCCAGTAGTTGTGGTCTTGACTGGTCTTGAAATAAATCCTGAGTCCTCTTTGTCCAAGACACAGAAATACAGAGTGAAAATGTGATTCTGAGACGAGACAGAGATCTTCAAAAAGTGGTTTTGAGACCATTCTTGCAAGACCAAGACCAATTTTGAACACTACAACACTGACATTTCAAAATAGATTGTCGGTGGCATGATAAATCAAAATAATTCTTATGGCAATATATTTAAGGCAATTTGAAACAGTTTTGGTGTTTTTCCAGTATGTCCACCGGTTTTCCACATAAAGTAAATATGTGTATATGAATAGATAGACAGGAGTGTCAGTGTTCCAGGGATGTACAGTAAGAACTACTACTGAGCCTTAATGTATGAAATAAATGGATTCTTAATGTGAAACCAAACAGGGAAACCACCATGCTTCTCATGACATTAACAGGAAGTTTAATGTTGCCGTGGAGACAATGACTTTCCTGTGGGCAACAAATGAGCGCCAGACGGCTGAAGTGACTGAAATAGGCCAGTGCTGTGCCCATTGTCTGCTGTTTCTACCAGTTGGAGAAACCAATCAGAGTTTAATAAGCATGATTAAGAATGGGACGTCATTTTTGCACATAGCTACATCTATGAACTGCCCAAGTCAAGTCCTCATGGCTGTATGCCTCCACCAAGCAGTGCTGTTGAGTTTATGCCAATTTTAAGAAATGCCCTTAAGGCATTCCTGAGATATCACATTCACGAGAATGGGACACACATACATAATATCTCCAGCCAAATACAACAAAATATTAGCTCCAAACAACACAAAACCATCTAACTTGAACACAGTCAGTTGGCTGAATGAATGAAGTGAACACAAAATGGCAATTCAGTCTGACTAGACTACTACATTTGTTGGGCTTTGGGGAATCTACCTGTCATGCTGCATTAGCAGTTTCTGTTTGCACTGTTACTTTCGATAATTAAGCAAACATCTAAACATGAAGGTTATGAGGCAAGATCTGATCAGTTACGGGGACTGTCAATTTTATATGATGTCCAAGCAGATTTACGGACGATTATCTGCGATCAGTATTGTGTTTAGTATTGTGTTTTCTGAGTTATGACTAAGAAAAATGGGTGCAATTTGAAATTCTACCAATCAGATTCAAAGTTTCTCTTTTGGTGTGTGTATACAAGTAAAAGTAGGTAAACTGTGCTTTACCCTCCACTTGATCTCTGTCTTAAATCCAACAGTGTAATGGGACCCTTCCATCTTCCTCTATCCCTCCCATAATAATCCCTCATCCCTGATACTGAGCAATATATTGACTATTTTTCCCCTTTCCCCTGACAGTCTTTCTTCCAGTAATCCTCCGTTTCATCTGGTCCGGACTCTGGACTCTGGGGTGCTGTCAACAGTCCTATGGCCTAGTTCTCAGAGCACCACCAGTCCACCCAGTCTGCCCAGCACTCCATTGAGAGCTCCACTCCACCACTCACTACAGTGGATGAGAAGCTTACTGTCTCCTCTCATTCTTTTGTTCCCTTTGTTTCCCCCACAGCAAGACAGAAAAACAGAGGAAATCCAGCAAGAGAGACAGAGGGAGAGAGGACGGGTGGAGGCAGGCAGAGAGGGACGTGAGGATTAGCCCGATTTTTTTGTTGTATAATCGAGCCAATTCACACGTTAAAAGAGAAATGCAAAAACCAAACAAAAGGGGCTAATTTCACAGTGCTTCTATGCATAATCGACAGGCTGGGAGGATCACACTCATTTTTGTAAAGGATGTATAACCCACAGAGAAAAATACCAAATATTATCTATCTCCACGTCTCCCAGAGAGAAGGATGTCTTTTGTCTGCTCTGCTCTATAGTCAACTGCACCATTACAGTGATTCAGTTCACTTACTATACCAGGATGTTCTCCTACACCGTTCATAGCAATTTGTCTGAACCTAATTTTGAAAAAAAAATAAAAATAAAAAATAAAAAGATTACCTAGTTATTAGCCATTAACCGACAACATTAGTGCCTGCATGCAGCAGTAGGCTGTAGTGTTTGTCTGCTGAGTCCCCAGTTAACCCGTCCCGACCATTACTGTTGCAGCCACGGCGCTGTAGTGTTGCAGACATGCAGCTGCTTTCCCAGTACAAGTCTCCATCGCACATTTAGTTTAGTTTAGCAGGTTGTCAGCTGTGTGACACAACAATACTGGGTTTTCCCGGCATAACAATGTTGGGAAACACTACACTCGCACATAACGAGTGTGTTTGTGCTACATTAGTGGCTCTAGCTGTGGCTTCGTGCTCGCCGTTGTCATACACATAAGGTCTGTTAGTGTGGCGTAGTTTTAGCGAGTGTCGGGCAGACACTGGTGTGCGTGTGGTAGCGGTGAGTGTGGGGTTGTTGGTGGCGTTATAGCTGTGAACGTAGCTGTAGCAGTATGTGTACAGTTTAGTGGTCGGTGAATAAATGCCACAAGGCTACAACTCTCCCGCTCAAGCGACCTCAAGACGGGAGCCACTTCCCATATCCTGCAACTCCGATTCAGACCCTCTTAGGGTTGTTAAGGTGGACCAGCTTTTCCTCTTTAAGTGAAAAGCCACTAATTAATTATTAATATTTCTCTTAGCTGTTTAACAAATTGCGTTAATCGTTTAAAGTTCTTAATGATGGTTAGCGGTAATTATTAACATTCCTAATACCTACAAAAAGTAATGCACTGTTATTTGCATATATCCCCTGGATTCAATTTGTATGTAATCCATGTAATCATGAACCAAATGTAAAAAGCAAGGAGGTCGGAGTGGGATGAGTGGGTGAAAAAATACTGGACTTTTGCCCGGGAGCCCTTTATTCATGTCCCATGTGAAACCAGAAGTCAGTGTTGATTTATTTGCCACATAACTTTTGTACTTAGATAACACCACTTAACATGGTAGTTATTTTAACTAAATTCACAACCTTTTCCTAAACCTAACCAAGCTGTTGCCTGTGACGATGGAAGGAAAGGAATGTATGCATGTAACATACAGAACCTGACAGGTGCTGCTGGACATTTGTAGGCAAATGCATGGAAAATGAGGAATAACGTTACGTACGATATCATACAAACATTGTATGAGGATATGTTACCTGTACATATATGTCTGTAGAGCTTACTGCCCTGCTTTAAAATACTGAAAGTAACTGAATACTGACATGAGTTAATCTGGCTCATAAACTACACTTTAAGTACACTAAATCTGATCTTTTCCTTCTTGGTCTTATCTAAATAATCTATACTACCTACAGGGCCTCCTGGACAATACTGATTTGCTGTTACACTCAAAGACAACACTCCCATCACTTTACTTTACTTGAACATGTTGCTTTACTGTACAAAAAAGAAAAAAAATATATATATATGGTGTTGTTCTCCTCCTCTCAGAGCTGAACCTGAATGGCTTAATGAATCACTTGTTTTCTGATCTCGACAGCTAGACAGTTTCGCATGATGTGTTCCCTTTGAAATTAAATTGATTTAGTTTCATGTCTTTGTTTCACAGTTATTATCCCTGATCTCATCTGGCTCATCAGAAAAAAAAAATGTCATTAATTACTCCTCAGCATTGGGCCTACCTGTCTACAAAAATCACTAAAATACATCCACTGTTTAAATATTCTGCCGACAGATGAAATGAGACTACCCTTACCACAAAAACCACAGCAGTGATTGGTCTTTGATCAAATATTTAAAGGAAAAATAGCATAAAATTAAAGCGTTATTAAAACCTTTTATGAAGGCGCTTGTGTTGGACCGTGGGTATGCACAACATCACAGAGGTTGTAAAAAATAAAAAAAATAGCTCAAGAATTACTAACATGCAACCAAAAAAAGCAGTATACAGTATGTAAGATAAGTGGAGTCATGTTTTCCTCCATCATGCTGAGTAAAACACTTCTCCCAGCACATCGGCTGGCACTTTGTATCAAAGGGAACAGCATCAGCATGCAGATGAGGACACAGAGGCTGTCTTGCTGCATAATTGATGAAGAGCAGCAGCTAATTCCAATCTAAAGACAGTGATGAGGGGGAAAAGGAAACCATCTGTGTGTTGTTGTGTCTCTGTGCAGCAAGGCCAGAGATCATAGACGGCCTATCAGTGAAACATCTGCCCGATGGGATGTCTGTGCCACTTTTTGGGCAAAACAATACAGCAGACGCGAGTAGCCATGAATGTACACGCTTAATCAGATGCTGCATGTCTTACTACTGTATCACAGCAGGGTTGAAAGATGAGAAAGAGAAAGAAAGAAAGATAGCAGCCAGCCTGTTCAAAAAAAAGGTGCAAAAAGGTGTACAATAATGTGCAAGGTGTTTAAGTGTACAATTAGTACGCTTTTCATGATTTCTGCAAGTCATTTCTACGCCATGTATCCTGTACGGACTGCAATGAAAACACATCTACGTATAAATGCAACAGTAGTAGTTAGTGATGTTGTATAAAAAGCGTGAAAGCCCGCTTATGGTGGGCAGGTGGGAAGGTGGACGGTTCCAACAAACACCAGACTTTAGTTTTGTAAGCGACGTTAGTGACATTTCTCCTGTTTCCTGTAGTTGTATATATTGTTTCCATGTGTTTTACTTAGTTTACTTCCTTATTTTAAGCCCAATCATGACATTTTCCCTTACCCTAACTAAGTGGTTTTCTGGCCTAAACCTAACTGCAGACGTTTGCGTGCCGTACAAATGACACGCAAAAAGGTTAAAGTGTGTACTCATGACACGCAGAATGTCCACGTAATGCCACAGTATTTATACGCCTTCCCATGATGCCAGGTTGACAGTAGCATTAGTTTCAGCTGCAGCTACAGCGATCTGGCTTTTTACCTATCCGAACTGAACTGGGACGGCTACAGCTTATTAAAGTAAGTGGTTTATGGGAAAGAGAGATCCAGCAATTTAGCTTTGCACTTCCATGAATGTGCAACTGTGCAAAAATGGAATCAAATAAAACAAGGTCAAAGTCAAAGCTGGGGAGGCTGACATATCCTCACTTTGGTCCCTAGCATGTGTCAGGCTCCAAAAACACTGATTACTACACTTCCCATAATGCTGCCTGCCTAGTAAATTCTCATTGCCTCCAGTTTGGAACACAGACTTACGGTACTATTGAATGTATTGTAGAGAGATTTACACACAGTACAGACGGCACACTGATGAAAGATGAGACAGGAGGAGGAACATCTACATTATCTATCATTGGACAGTATGTTCACAAGCAGCTGTCCGTCATCCAGGCTCTTCTAGGTATAAAGATGTCACTTAGCTTTTTCTTTCCCCTCCTTTGTTGGGCTGAAAATCATCATTATCTTGCACTGCTCCAATCATGTGAAAGGGCTGTTGATACATGCTGAAGGTGCGTCCGTCAGACCACTTAGCGTAAGTGACAGTAACCGGTACTGTGACCCTCAGCACTTACAGAGATATGTGTGCAGAGATAAGGAGCAGAGAGAGAACTTGACTTCGATGGCTGATCCTGATTTCAACCAGTAGACCGGTGTTCGTGTCCCGTGTGAAACTACAAGTGATGTTGACTTAAACTCTGAAAAAAAAAAAGAAATTTGCATTTGGTCGATAATTTCTCTGCTAACTGGCACTGTATTGTACATCATTGGAAAGGCTGTTTATTTACCCTCACAATGATGTCCAACTTGTAAGGATCATGCATTTGTGGGATGAGCAGCACAACTGATTATGTGAGTATGCACAAGTGACATTTGCCAAAATTATCTGCCAATGCTAAACAATGTGTTCTCCTGTTGGTGTTGACTTTAGTTTTGAGCTCCAGGTGCTGCCAATCAGGCAGCACCTGCATCACAAATGATCCGTTTCATTCTGAAAAGTCAGCTTTTTCAAAACCAACATGGCTCAGTTCAAAATTTTGTTTCAAAACAAAACCCCTCATCTCTTCTCTGACATGATTTTGACATCAGATGATTTGCTACCAAACAGTGCTGCCAATCAGGCACCTGAAATCATGCAGTAGTTGATGAGTTGGGAGCAAGAATGTGCTGCTGCAACTTAACTGTTTTGATTCAGTCTCACGACTTTAATCAAACTGAGAGTTTTGGAAACAAGTTTGGGCCCAAAGGCAGACAGATGAGGTAGCAGCAGGATGAATTAAGTGATATATTTTCAGAAGGCTTACAGTGCTCAATGTTCAAATGGCAGCTGATCCAGCAGACAGATAACCAACAGACAACAAGGAACTGCATAGCAATGATGAACCGACAAAGGAATAAAAACAGTGAACTGGTATATGTAGTGAGTGATTAGACAATGACATGCAGGTGAGGAGGTGGGCGGGGAAGGCCAGGCAATTGCAGAGCAGATGAGGGAAATGGAAGCAGGTGTGTAGATGAGTCTGGCACTGCGGTAATAGGGCAAAGAGTGAAAATGGCCATGAATAGCTTTTCAAGGTCTATTGAAAGAGGCTGGGACAGGGGTCTTGGTACGGAGTATGATACATGCAAACGGTAACTGGAGCTCCAGTCGTGCATTGCGTTTGGCTCTGCTTTGGTGAGAGCAGACCAGATTTTACAGTGCGTGTTGTACCCCAAAGATATGATGCGTTGATGACATGTGACATCTCGTCTTTTTACCCTCCTAGTACTCTTCGAGGGGGTAGGAATGTGGCTCAAAGACAAAGAAACAAACCATGACAGGTTTATTAGTCCTACAACGGCCACCTTTTTTTTCTTGTTTTTTTTTCAGTGCATTTGATTGCTGTCGGGATGTAATGAGAATTTCACTAAATAACAAAACATATTTAAACAGCCCTACCAACCTTACCTTTAATATGAATTTACTGTTGCATAATGTCAAAATGTTGCTAAAGATGGGTTGTCGTTGGCCACTTTGCAGTTCAGTGGAAGATGTTCTAATGTAACGCATAGAAACACATGGCAGGAAGCTGCACAGCACCAGCTACAGTATGCGATGAGATGAAGAGGCTGTCGGTGCTGATGGAGAGGAGGGGCGAAGTGTCTTTATGGCTAAATGCAGATGCACTGTAATTTCTCTACAGCTGTACCATTCAACTCAACTCTGAAGCTTCTAGCATGAAAGATGAAACAAGCATTGAATTCCTATAACGATAAATTCACTAGCCTGATTACACTTCAATCACAACCAGGCACTGAAAATAATGGACAATAGCCTGTCCACTGTCATTGTTACATACTAAAAAGACACAATCTACTTAGCTTTGAGAGCTGTACTCATTTTTGTTGTATTCGTTTTTAAATGTTTTAACAATCTAGCCCCAGAGCCTTTTTCCAGATACAAAAAGACAGTAATAGAGTAAGTAGGAGCATGGTGAATGACAACTGTAAAATACCACATAGTAGAACAACATTTGGACAATCTGCTTTCTCCATTAAGGGCTGTCAACACTGGAATACATTACCAACTGAAATCAAATTAATTTTGAAGATAAAGTCCTTTGCAACAAAGGTTAAGTACAGGCTAAAAGCAAACCAGAGAGGCTATGAATATTGTTCGTATCGTGTTTATTTTATTGTATTTGTTATATAAAGTGGTTTTCTGTATATCTGTTTACTGTATACTTTAATTACACTGTACATGTACAGTGAAAGTCCAACATCAGCTCACACAGTTAAATCAAACGTATCTCTAAAATTAAGTTGCGATATATAGAGCATGAAGATAAATTTCTGTTCGTTCAGTAGTTTCTCTTTGAAATGAACAAGAGAATATTGATTTGCCACAGTCATTGTTATTCTGTGTCTCTGGCCTGTTCATAATGATCAGTGTGTTTTACAGTGAACAGCTGAGTGTGATGAGAAGGCTTTGACAGGCCTGACAAAGGGCTCAGTGAGAGAGGCTGTCTTGGCCGACTCCCAGCAGCCTCCACGCCTCCCACGACCAGTCCTCCTCATTCATCTCTACCGGCCCTAACGAGCCCCGGGGCCCTAACGACCACAGAGATTTTAACGAGTTCTAACGAGGAAGATGCTCCTTTACTCATCCTGTGATTCGGCACGCACTTTGGCACCTTTTACTTATGAAACTGAACTCAGTGTTTTTACATGGTTGTTTTTGCAATGAGGAAGATTCAAGGTCATCTGAATCATTTAAAAACAAAACCATGCATGCCAATGAGGCAATTTCCCTTGAGCTGCAAGACACACACCAAACCTGCCCTCAACTCGTGTCTTTACAAATCAGCTTCTCCACAAACTAGACTTTTTCACCTTGTCTTACATCATTTTCATCCAATGTTCGCCTTCAATATGAATTGGCTGAAAAAAATTATTGCGATACAAAGATGTCAGTGTCTAAATATCCTTAGGTCCACACACATTCTCACTCCCAACTTGTCAATGACAGTTGATGTAGCTCTATTGCTGTCTGGGTGACTAGAGAGTGAAAATAGGGAGAAATACAGGAGAATAGTGACCCCGGGAGGAAACCGGGAGAGGGCGATGAAAAACAGCAGTCTCCTGTAAAAATCTGGAAAGTTGGAAGTAGGTATCCAGGTATGTCAGGTACAGTGTGTCAATATTCAGTTGTTACATGCATAGTGTCCTTTCAAAATAAACTACCGTTTTAACAGGAAGTTAGGTTTAAGCAACACAACCACTTTAGAGGTTTAGAAAACGATTGTAGTTGACGCTAACGTCACTAACTACTGACTGACTCGAGTGCCTAGCGACTCAGTGGACTAATGATATGTGCAAGTTACATGACTAACAACTGACATGCCAAAATAAATCAACATGGGCCACAAACAGCAATCTCCTGGTTGAAAGTCCTTTCTCCTAGCCACCACCCCTCTCACCCGCCCTAAATGGACTTTCTCGCTCTTTATGCTACGTCACTTGCTCTGACGTCTAGGAGTCTGATGCTGAGGGGCACTGACCAAGCTGTGGTTTTTGACAGGTTGGAAGTGAGAAAGTGTAGAAGCAAAATGTCTGACTGAAATCAGTGCATTTCAATGGATGTTGCTACGATAAGTGGACTTGCTCAGAGGGGTGAACTCTGTGCAGAATTTTCGGATGGAGTTCACTTTCGATAAAATTCGACTCCAAATTTGTGCACTTGACAACTGCCAACTGTCTTAGAGATAATCTTTGATTTGACTGATAAAGGAGGAAGATATCAAATAAACTGTCACACGCCGCCTAGGTTTATATACTGTGATCCCGCTTTGCCAGAGGAATGTTACAAATGTTGTACTTATTATGACAAGTCAAAATGTCTGCTGTGAAAAAGTATTGGACTGATGGAACTAAGGCTGCATAAGATAAGATAAGATAAGATAATTCCTTTATTGGTCCCACAGTGGGGAAATTCACAATGCATGGACATACAGGAGCCACGATGACGAGAGAGCAGCCTCTTTTTCATCTTTTTCCTCCATCCTTCCACCGACACTCATCTCGGGCCCCTGTTTTACAACAGCGCTCCAGTGGGAAGCCCCCTGGACCACACAGACACAAACACACCACACACTGGACTAATCATATGCTTCCACAGTGCATCTTCAGTTCTGCAGCATGGCCCACAGTCATAGGACATAATTGTCGTAGGCTTTTAAAGGGCTGGACAACAAAGATCCATCTCTGTGACAATACTGCCCATTTTACTTCCAGCTCTCCTGGTTTGTTGAAGTTGTTTCCAGCTTACTACTTTAATGAGGAGGTAGACAAGCCTCAAACACTGTTTCTACTGATAAGATGTTGTTCCTGAGTTGTAGACAAACATAATTCAACATTCTTAGACTTCACATTATACAGTTAGTACTGAGTTTAATTTTCTACACTGTTTTTTGGACAACTTCTATTTAAATGTTTGCAAACTCCCAAATAATGTGACAACCAGGGCAACTGTTCTGCAGTTAAGCCTGTATAACTGTGTGAAAGGCATTTGACAAGTCACCTGTAGTATGTCAAACTGTGGACTGTGAGTGAAATGTTTGCTCTATGTGACCTTTATGGCCTGAATGCCAGGTGTTACTGAACACCAAATCTGTAGAAATGAGTGCCACTCATCATCAATTAATTGTGTAAGTCAGATTTTAAGCAAAAATGCCAAAACATATCTAGCTCCAGCTGCCAGATATGAATACTTGCTAGATTTCTCAACCTTCTTCATGTTGGTCTTTGTACTGTTTAAACAAAACAAACAAAACAAAGTAATGAACATTTTTCACTCACATTTTTTTACCAAATTATTAGTCGATTAATTGATAAAGCTAGAGTTACCGTTGGTTGTATGCCTCCATCAACCTGTCAAGTTGCAGTTTACATTCATGTCTGTCCAAGTTGTTATCACTTCATCCTTTGTTCCTTTAATAAATGTGTGTGAAATTGTCATAATTACAATATGAATTCTTGAGTTATGGCCAAAAAGCTGTTTTGTGAGATCACAATGACCTTGACCTTTGACCACCATATCTAATCAGATCATGCTTGAGTCCAACTACATGTTTGCACCAGATGTAATACAATTCACTCCATTCATTCCTGAGATATCACTTTCACGACAATGGGTCGGACGTAAGGTCTCCATGACCTTGACCTTTGGCCTTTGTCCCCTAAAACCTAAAACCTAATCAGTTCATCCCATAGTTGCAATGGACGTTTGTGCCAAATTTGGATAAATTCCCTCCCGGCGTTCCTGAAATGTCGTGTTCACGAAAAAGGGTCAGACAGATGTGTTTTCAGTGTCAGCATGACTTAATTGTCATCTGCCCATGTCTGCAACGGTCCATCCCATCCGTTCACATACAGGCCAACATTTAAGACAGACTGAACGCACTGACCAAAAGAAAGTGCACATGTGTGAACACATCTGTCTGTGCAGACACCTAAAGAAGTAAAAACAGAAGCAATGCACATCCACTGTCTGTTTTCATGTCTACTGGAGCACGTCCAGTCCTAAAGAAAGCTTAAAGACAACTCGCTGCCAGTGAGGTTTGTGGTCTGAATGTACACTGTACGTAAATGAGTTTTTCAATACTTTCCAAGATACATGTTCATTCTACAAGACCAAACCTTTTTAGAAAATGCTTTGGCATTTTGCTTTTCTTAGACATTTAGATGAGATAGACAGGAAATGATGGTTGAGAGGGGTATGACATACAATAAAAGACTGGAATCCAAGCAGAGACTTTCCAGGCATGGGGAAGGAGTCTTAACCGTTCATCCACCGGGACACCCCGGCACCAATGTCTCCAACACCAACCTGGCACCAACCTTATACAATAATTGTAAGGCCAACATTTACCATAAGTCCTGCCACAAAGCAGTCATCTACATGAAAGCACTGCTACAAGGCTGTAGGGAAACATGCACATGTGAGCTTTTGTGTATGCTTTGGTGTTATATGGTAGATTACACATATGGCGGTGTGAAGCACGGTCAGGGCCAGAGAATATAAGCAAAACAGATGTGGCTGGCCAACACAAGCCGCAGTCTCTTCCTGGTTCCCACCAGAACTGAGCTGAGGACTTAACTCTGAGGAAGCATCTCTGCATGGAAAAAAAAAAAAGTCTTCTTCAAAGCAAAACAGGGCTGCAATTTATGGCTGATATGTGTTCATGGAATTATTGAAATCCTTATATCCCATAGTCAGTGAAGATATACAATACCATAAAGCTAATGGATTCCATTAACAAAAGTATTTTGGGGGGGGGTCAGTCTCCTTATGCTTCTCATGTTTGAACATAGTAGGGTACAATTAATTGTGTTAATTTAGTCTATAAATATCAAAGTCCCCAGAGCTAAAAATGTCTCCAAAATCTCTGAACATCTGCAAAATCAAATGGATTCAGTTTGCAATGATATGACATGTATAGCGTAACATAGCACAACTTAGTGTAATGTTTTTCATACCACTTAATATAGGTTACAATTATACATACTGTATATATGTTTTAAATTTCAACTGATAATACATGTATAATTCTATGGCTGTATGTGAGTATTTATTAGTGTTTTTTTTTTTTTGCTGACATAACTGCAATATAACAGATTTGTATTTGCATGTGTGTGTGTGTACTGGATTTTTGAGGTCAATGCTGATGAAATTGTAAAACAAATGGTAAATTGCTGCAACCAATTTATGAGACATAACAGAGAATGGGAATGGCCACCATATACTTATATCGTCATGTTCTAAGCCCTGATACACTTACACAATTTATTTTAATAGTTAATTAATGTATTGATTAATTTTAATTTCTTAATGATGAGAACAACTTGACACAGTGCTGAGCTACATCTCAAATTAATCCTCAGGTTCCCAACTTTCAGACAACGTACGCCACTCCTTTGTGACGTCTACCGTTGGAAAGAGGATGGAATGGTAAGGGATTACATGAGCAATAACAGTGATGCTGGAGTTTTTAACACACATTTTACACAGCATTTTAGGACTGAGCACAAATGCATGAGTTAATAATATACAGGACTAACAAGGTGAAAAAAGACTAAAATCATATTCTTCTTTATTCCATCGTACTGCGACTGTCAACTAAATATTCCATGTAGCCAGTAAGCACTGGTCCATATAGCCAGCTGACCGTGAACATGACCTCTGTGTCTCATCATATTACCCCTCTGTGACCTGTGAGTGAGCGTGGGCGTGTGTGTGTAATTCACTAGAAAGTTGCGAGACATAGCCTCCAGGGAAGCACATTGGCAGACAACAACATAATGCCCTCACACGCAGACACACACACACACACACACACAATTTTCTGTATGAGCATATGGGAAGGTTTATTCTGTACTGTATATTTCAAATGCTAAACATCCTCCTTTTTAAACACCAGTAAGAATCACAACCACCAACTATTACTTTATGGGTTTTTTTATGTTTTACTCAGATCTATCCAACACAAAAGAGACCAAGTCCAATTTGCATATATCATGCACACACACAGATACATACACAAAGCACACACACAAAGAGTGACTGGTTGCTTTGGGTGGAGGATATGCTGAGGATGGAAAGAGGAAGGGAGGACCCTGGGAGGAGCAGGAGGAGGAAGAGGAAGGTGATGTAGAAAGAGGAAGAAGAAGTGCTTTCTAAACAGCATGGATTCAATCTGCTGACATTGGCAGGCAGCAGCATTTACCTTGGCTCTTGTCGTGAATGTGAGCATGCATGATGCCAAAAAACACCAAGTACAGTACCAGGTCCACTAATGAAGATGGAACCATATAATAAAGTTGGGATGGCAGGATGGCTACAGAGGTAGTCCACAAACTGAAGGCAAAGGCAGACTCCAGCTAAAATGTGTAAAGAGTAATATAGTTCACTTCTAAATGCTGCCAGGATGTTGCACTAGCTGGCTGGGCAAAACTGGTCTTGAGTATCGAGAACCGGTACTAAATTGATAGCGGTTCCTGACTGGTCAGTACCGAAATATTGATAAGCTCCTGGACAAACTATTCTATCATTAATTTACTCCGGTTGAGCTGGCATTTTCAAATTCCAAACCGTCCCCCAATGATGACGAAGCTGCCGCCACATTTAATGTTGCATAACTGTGTTTGCTGTCCAATCATAGTTGGCAGAGCAAAATGTTCAATAGTGTGGCCTCACTTCGTTATAGTTAATGAAAATGCTGCTAAATGAAATATATGTAAAGGTGACAACATCAGCAACCTCATGAAACACTTAGAAATGATGAATCTGAAGCAGTTGATGCACCTCTGATGCTGATGGGATCTGCAAAACTCAAACTGTGACTGTCTCAGCCTTGTCAAGCGAAGGTAACACTTGCTATCGTTATAAAAAAACAATTATGTACTCATCAGTTTTAAGCACTTCTTAATCCTAATTTGAGTTTATGTTCCTAAATGATTTCATTAAAAGCAGCAGCCACAACTTCATCAGTGTCATTTTTTATTTTGGTGCTGGGGTCAGTTCCGCTTGAGTGGCTCGAAGCTACATTAGCCACATAACATAGCAAAATCTGGACACTGTTGTACATCAAGTTGCATTGTGGGTAATGTAGGCTCCAGGTTTTGACAAGAAAGTTTAATTGTGTTATTGGGCTACAAAAGAAGAACACTATGAAATTACTAACTAAGACATACAGTACATGCAGCTGTTCAAATATCCTTGTGAATATCTATCAGGATAGAGCCCTTCAGATGGACCATGTTGTTTTTGTTGAGGTTCTTGTCTTTAAATTCACAGCTGAGTGGATTTACAGCACATGCGTGTCAAACCTACTTTGACCAACAGGAAGCACAGGTAAACTAATAAAAAAAAAAAAGAGAAAATACAAGCAACTGTACAGCCAGTGAAACTATTCAAGACAATTCACTTTACATTTTATTTACTTTGAGGGCAGTTACTAACAATTATTTACATTATCAATTAATCTGCACATTATTTTCACAACTAATTTATTTATTGGTGAAATGTTGATCACAATTTCCAAAATCGCAAGATGACTTCTTGATATTACTTGTTTTGTCTGACGAAATATTCATTTAACTATCATATATCAACGAACAGCAGGAAATGATCCCATAAATTTTCGGCCAATCAAATTATCAGTTAATCAAATAATTGTTTGAAAGCTATTTAATTTGCTTCCAAAGTTTAGTTTACACAGTGAATGTCTACTACTTTGTGTTCAATTTACATAGAAATGAAACTTATTTATATAAATCTTGTAACTAAATGGAAACCCAAACTAAGACTTAACACCTTAATAACAGCTTGGATGATATTTGTGTTGATCTGATAGATATTTAAACAGTCACATCACAAATCTGTCATTGATATACAGCAACCTATCAATCCCACATGTTCTGCATTCCTTTAGTGGCTGTTAAATGCACATAGTGCATTTGAACATGGATCATGTGGAACAGCTGCATGGGCACAAAGCATGCACTGGTGTTTTAAAGATGTCTCCTCTGTGTCATTGCCCAAGTCTTGCATTCACTTAATAACCAAAGCTGTCAAAACCAGCCTGTTTCTGCAAACCAATGAAGAAAAACTATTAATCATTTGTTCCTTCTGACTAATGCTTTTGTCTTTTATAAACATTAATTAAATCCACATTGTTTCCTGTTGAGTCAAAGTGGGCTGATGACTCAGTAGTCTCAGCATCCTCTCACTGATGCTCAGGGCCTCCTTGGGGATTCAGGAATTGAGACAGGCCAGTAGTGGTTTTTGACCCAGGTTGTAGTGACCCACATATATCAGAGTGCGCTAGATGACATAAACAAGAGGACCATTAGAAACCAAATGAATAATAGATGAAGACAGAGACTGTGTCAGGGAAGGAGAAAATAGGATGATGCCTTTCAAGTGGTATTCCTTGAACATTGATTACCCAGTTTTATTGTGTCTGTTTGTGTTTGAGCATCAGTGCCTGACAGAACAAGAGAAGTACAAGGTGGTGGGGTGGTACTGTACTTGACATTTTTGCCTATGAAATGTATTAAATTGAGCAGACTTATTTTGAGAAGGCCTGACCATGACGATGCTAATTCTGGCAAAGTCAAAGCGTCAGTAGAAACCACAGATTTCTTTAAACCTCAATGTGGCATCATGCTGCTCTGTAGCCCAGGAGGGCGGTTCAGCCATGTCTACAACAGTGGGCTACCTTCAGGTCTGAAAGGTGAAGTCAATGCTGAAGTACCTTAAACCTGCATTCTTTCCAATATCCAGCAGAGGGTGACTTCTCTGGTTGCTACAAGAAGTCTGACTGTATAGAAGTCTATGAGTCTCACTTGATTTATTACCTCAGTAAAGATTGTAAACATGAGTTCATGGTCTCAATCACTAGTTTCAAGTCTCCTTCAATACAACATGGTGTTCATTTAGTAAATTATGGTCCCATTTAGAGTCAAACAGACCATAAAGCAGGGGATGCTTTAGAGCGTGGCTACGCTGTGATTTACAGGTCACTACCATGGCGTTGGGCGTCTGGGAGTTGTCCATGTTTTCAGGTCATGTCTAGAAGGTAATCCACAAGTTGTAAAAAACATGCAAAAACTCAAGCAAGACTCGCTGCTCGACAACTTAATCCTAAACTTAACCATTCAAGGTAAATGCTATATCTCATCTCTTAACTTGTGGGTTACCTTCTACACACAACCATGTTATTTTCGTCTGAGCATTTAAACACTTTCGCAGTTTGCTTTCAGTTCATAAAAGTTAATAAAAAATGCCTTATTCATTGTCGGTTGCTCCGTCCTCTCGTGTCACTTCTGGTTGCAAAAACCAAGATGGCGACAACCAAAAATGCCAAACTCAAGGCTTCAGAGGCAAAGCTCACAAACCCGTGGGTGACATCATGATGACTATGTCCCCATCTTACAAACAGTCTATGGTTTCCATGCAAAATTGTACCTATTCAAAACATTACTATTGCTAAGAATGAAACATCACTAAAGGTTATGGGATCATCTGACATGAATCAATGGAGATGTAACTCACTGTCCCAACAGAAACACGCTCAAATGAATCTGACATCTCACAGTGCTGAAACACCTCTCACATTGTACCTACATCCTGTACTCTGTTAAGGAACAGTACAGATGCTGTGTCACAGGTGCTGATGTTGCTATGCAACCAAAATAAATGGTTTTCAGAGGGATGAACGATGTAACTACTCAGTTAGCATCTCCAAATCCTTGTACTTGGTGAAATAATGATTTCCCATTAGTTGGAACACACATAACTGCTTTAAATTATGATCTGCATGGTTGGTGCATCCTGTTATACAGCTCTCAGAAGAATTGGAGGCCCTTTGCAATGGCCAGTGTAGCTGGAACTGCAAATGTCCAAACAGCACAGGAAATGCAGGGAAATGAATTCATCAATGCCATGACTACAGTCCAGGCACTGTAGACAATAAGCCTGGCACCCATGCTACAGTGCCTGCCATTCGTTTAGACTTCATTTAAACATTTTAATTTATTGTTACACCAAAAAAATCACTCCTATCACTTAATTTTAAGTTAAGATGATTACTTGTAACGTCAGAATATTCCTTTCACAATTTCCCAGAGCCTAAGGAGACGTCATGTATATGCTTGCTTTGTCCAAACACCTAACACAAACTATTTAGAATCTGGAACTCGGGAAAGTTTAGCATTTTTGCTTGGAAAACTGCTTTAACACTTAAAGGAGTGTGTGTAGGATTTAGTGGCATATAGCAGTGAGGATGCAGGGTGCAACCAACTGAATACCCCTCCACTCAATCCTACCTTCCCAAGCACGCTGGAGAACATCAGGTAACATAAAAATGTTTAAGTCTCTCTCTGGAGCCAGTGTTTGGTTTGTCTGTTCTGGTCTACTGTAGAAACTTGGCAGAGCAACATGGCGGACCAGTTCCCTATGTAGATATGAAGGGCTCATTCCAAGCTAATGAAAACACAGTGATTCTTAGATTCAGATGATTATACACTGATGAAAGCTTATAGTTTTGATTATTGTATGTCATGTCTGCTAATGGATCCCCCATAAGCCACACTGGCACTGGTAATAGATAGACTCAAGAACATGTTAGAAGTCTATGATTGTTTTCCTTGTACATGCCATTTTATCTGACCTGCACTCTCATGGATCTTGTTATTAAGTTGATTAATACCCAACATTTTGATTCTGATGCAAGAATACAGGAGGAGGAATACTACTCAGCATATGAAAACAGTAGTCTAGTGCCCTCGTTACCTGCACAGGGCCCTTTCTAAAGTTTAGAAAAAATATATATATAATCATACTAATATCAGTTTGGGCTTATAGACTACTCATTTAAAACACAAAGCCTGCATTACAAACTGGGGGAGTAGAGTTTGAAAGATGAGGATGTTTAAAAGGCAGGGGCACTCTTACAAATGATGTGTAATTGGGGTGCATTATGGGAAATGTAGGTTCCAGTGTTTCTGAAGCTTGACCCACATTAGGGACTAAATCTTGCTCTCATCAGTTTATGGAGGCAAAGTAGTAAATCACTAGAATTCCCCTTTAAATTAACCCCCATTAACTCTATTCATTATTCAGTCATTTATACCCTTGTGTAATCTGAAATGCTGGATTACATCAAAGTATTGGAAGTATTCTTTGAGCCATGTATCATGTGTTGGATTAGTGTTGACTTGATATCCAGGATCATACTTGTGTGTATTACTATCTCCTACACCCACATGTCTCACTGCACAACAGAAAACCAATAACCTTTCTTTATGGTGCAATAGGAGTGAAACGCTGGCTGTGACCTCTACCATTTGGGGTCATACAAACATGCATCGTGTGGAAGAGAACAGCCTTGATATTTAGAATGGGAGAGACAAAGAGAGAGGGGAGAATGACAGGCAGACAGAGGAGGCATGCAGAGCTGCATGGGCGTCTGTCTGACAGGCAGACATATTGACAGAGACTGGAGGCTACCGTGCACCAAGTGATGGGCGCTTTCATCTGAAGCATTGTGCAGCAGCACAAGTGCATGGGTGGGTACTGAACCACTGAAGCCTGGCAGCGGCCGCTGTTAGTGCCATCAAGCTGCAGAACCACTGACTGACGGACAGACTGATCAGACAGACAGACAGGCGGGGAGGCTGGGTGTCTGACGGCTGCACGGCTTCTCACGCCTTCATGTTTTCCTGCCAGATCAGCCTGACAGAAAATCAATGACGCTGCACTCTCATGGAGACGCACTGTAACCACTGAAAAAGGCGACAATATGCAATGCTCATCATGTCTGCCTCTGTTTCTCATACAAGACGATGGTGATGGTGATGATGAAGCATCTCAATAATTACCCATCCAGGTTCACGTGTAAGGGAATGAGTCCAAGCTGTAGCCTAACTAACGTACAGGATCCATTATAAGATACACATCCAAAAAGGCCCTGTATGTGCCTATTTGCTCCATAAACCCATCAAGGTGGATGGAGTTCATGCTTAATTTAGGCACCACACACTTACACAGAGCTTTTATAAGGGCCCCAGTGCTCTTGTAGGCAGCAGGCTATTCACACACAATCCAAATGATGCGCATATCCTGGCAAAATGTGCCAGACGCATTGGTGAGCACAGCTGTTTAGTGAGTGGCAGTCCTGTTTTTGCAAGGGAAAGGTGGGTGAGCATCACGTCAAGTATGTCCGATAACGGATGCATTGACGTTTACATGCGCAGCCAATATTCTGAGGAGGAGGATGGGGGACGGGTTTCGCACCGATGACCTACTGGGGCGCAGCATCACTGTCAGTATAACGGTACCATCACTCCATCTTAATTTTAAATACAATCATCCGTTTATTTGTAGCCTAGAGGTGAGCCCAGCTATTTTATTTCAAACCGAGACACCAGCTCTTCATTCAGATTCTCAGGGTGGAAGCACATTGGTTTAACCACGGATAATCACGGATCCATTGAAACGTAAAAAAGCTTTTATTTACCTTCATGTCGTTGACAATCGCCTGGAATAGACCCCCGAGGGCCCCGCATTCCTTCTCCACGGTCTCCATGTTTGCCAAATCCACCATTCACCGGAATTTGCAAAAGCGCGCACCGACTGCGCGCTATCAACACTCAGCAGGAAAAAAACGTATTTCCACAAAATCACAGTCGGGCTCTCCGGTTTCGCCTTTAAACCGGGAGAGCGACGGTAACGGAGGGATACAGTAGGAACAAGAGGAGGAGGAGGAGGGTGAAAAAAGAAAAGATGCCGAAAGACGCGGCTTGCGCTGCGGTCGCTTCCAAACGAACGGAGGATGGGTTGTGACTGTGAGAGAGGAACGATGGTTTCTCTCTCTCTCTCTCTCTCTCTCTCTCTCTCTCTTTCTCTGTCTGTCTCTCTCTCTCTCTCTCTCCCCGGCTCTGGGTCAGTCAGGCGGTGAGACGTTCAGATGGTACCGGAGCGACCGCTCATCTTGGCGCAGCCAGCGCTACGCGGAGTCGGCGGGGACGCATGTGAACGCAGCTGAGAACCGGAGCGATGGATCGCTGTGTATGCGTGTGTCGGCGGTCTATGTCTGTGCGTTCGTGCGTGCACGTGCGCGTAGGTGAAGGCAGTCTGTGATTGGCGCAGAGGTGGTGGGCTCAGCGGTGCGGGGAGAGCAGCAGTAATACGATCCATGCAACTGCAAAGGAGCCCAAAAAAAGGAGGCTGGACAACTCTGGACTGACCTGTCACATGGCCACACGCACGCGCAGGCACACATGCGCACACACACCGTAGACCACCAGAGAAAAATTCAGCAGGGGGTAAATGTCAAATAGATTTAGCTACCAGGAGAGTCTCTGTGTGTTGGAATGTGTCCTGATGACCCTGATTAATCACTTTTAAAAATATGACTTCCATAACCTTTCAGTAACCTATATGGGCTGTTATTTGAGGTGCTATTATTGGATCATTTTTTAAAAATGAGGTGGTATTGACTCTGTCTATCTGGCTTATTGATATGGAAAATGGGTTCAATAAAATTCACAAAACAACCAGCTGGGATGCAACACAACAAAATGAGGAGTCACAAATCTCCCTCTGTGTAGAGTTAGTTTGCTTTGGCTGAAATGTGTTTGACTTAAATCCATATCAACATTAGTGGAAGTAAAATAACCTGGCTGTTCATTGGTTTAGCCAGCCCCTCACCAAATATCATGAAATGTAACCACAGGAAACGCTGAAAGGTACAGTGTGTGGGATTGTCGACATCTAGTGGTGTGGTTTCAGATTGCAACCAACTGAGTACCCCTCTTCTCACTCCTCCCTTTCCAAGACTGCGGTAATGTGAGCCGCCAAGTGCAAAACCACAGTTAAAGCTGTTTGCCTCACTCAGAGGCCATCTTTATCATAATAACGCGTCAGGCTGTGGCTGGCGGTACCACGGATTTGCACTCTGCGACTCACGTTACCGCAGTTTCATAAGCATGCAGGAGAACTACAATGGACTTCAGGTGACATAAAAACGTGAAGGGCTCTCTCTAGAGCCAGTTTGGTTTGTCCGTTCTGGGCTACTGTAGAAACATGGCGGACTCTGTGAAGAGGACCCGCTCCCTATGTACAGTACATATGAAGAGCTCATTCTCAGCAAATGAAAACTGATTATAGTGATATAATGAGGTGATTATACACAAATGAAAACATAGTTATGAATATCATATTCTATTTCTGCTAATGTTACTCACTGTTCCTTTAGTCTCTGGACTCCATTTTTTCCCCATTACTTTGAACATGTGGTGTGTGTTTAAATAAAACAAAGCAAAAATTACGTAACCTTTCTTTTACCATAGCTTACTATATGCATAAAGTGTTCAGTTGTTTTTACTGTTTTTGCTATGAGGAATTTAAAGGACTGTGGTCATAAGTCTCATAATAACTCCCATGAATATGACCATGCCTGTGATAGAAAGTTATGCAATACTATAAAAGCCACAACTAACTACAAGCATGTTTCCTGAAGCAGTTCTTGGCTGCATGGACAGAAATCCTTCCAGTGTGGGTTGCCCAATGTGTATCTGTTTCAGTGTCCCTCCCCTTGAGCAAAGCTCCTGCTTTAGTCATCATAATTTTGATATTTCTACTAATGTTTGGTTTGGATAAAGAGTGAAGAATAGGAAGTACACAGTTGTGTGTCTCCATAAATCTGCAATAGAATAGCATGTATTTCTTTTTGTCTGTGTGCAGCATGTCGGCTACTGTACTTACAGAGTACTTGAGTAACACGATACGTTAAGCAACCAGAGTGATGGTTCAAAGGTCAGAGATCACAGAGCCCTGGATATTCCTGAGACCACAGATGAATCATGTCAGGGAGAAGTGCTCAGGAATTAGACAGCAACAGAGAGTAGTAGATGGGATCTTTTCCTTGTATCAGTTTCAGGCATTAAGATGTTATTGTCACATGATAACCTCATGCTGATTTCAGAACGTGGTGTCTCTAATATTATATTTTTATTGGAAAAACCTTTGTGTTGAATGGAAATTAACCCCAGAAGTCATGAACTGAGTAGAAAAATTCCAAAAATGCAAGTCTACCTTTTAAATCACATTGTATTATCTTATATTATTATCATATCCTTAAAGAACTGACACATTTATTACCATTTAGGAGTCCTTGTAGCTATAGAGAGCAGGTAACAGCGTACATGACATACACATGCTCATATCTAAGCTTATGCCAAATTTTCTGCATCCTGAGGGAGACCACATATGGATACAGGAGAGGACACGCCCAGGTGAGCATCTCCAGTGTGTGTGTGTGTGTGTGTGTGTGAACACCATATGTGCACTCTATATGCGTAGTGAGCATTCATATGGCTCTAATGGTCCTCTGTGGTGACCTTGACAGAGGGAAGGATGTAATAGATATCACACAACCAGTGCCTTTCTTGTCGTAGCCTAATCCTTCCTGTGTACAGTTGGTTCACACACTCTGCAGCCACCGTAACACCCGGCTGATTTACCGGTTCCCTTGGACTTGGCAGATGACCGAAGAGCACGTGTTAAGTTGCAACAAAATCCTCCTTTGGCTCTCATTTATCTCCCACGAGGCCTTTTCCTGAAAATGGTGTGATCAGCGTAGAAAGTAAACACACTTCAAAGAGTCATGAAAACAGTGTGGGTGTATTAACAGCTGTGTATGGTGAAGTGACAGATTCCAGCCAGGTTAAATCAATTTGACAAGGTTTTACCGCATTCCTAACTGTGAACCTGGTTTCTAGCTAAAGGTGTCTGACACACAATTACTGGAGAGCCAAACAGACCTGTTTGTTTCCCTTCATACAAATGAAAATCCTGATTACATTTTCTCATCTGTTATCGTCAAGTCTAAGAAAAAAAATCTGCCACCAACTGTCATCATCACCGCTGTGGTGTCCAAAAATCCAGGATTTGATTTTATTTTCAGATATATGTGACCAATTTACGCTGTGCATGATAAGCATGTTATTTTCTACACAATTTATGTATCTGTATATTTAAATGTACAGATTTTGAAGTGTGATCGAAACATAGGAGACCATATGATTGTTGGTGGGCAACATCTGGAGGGATAATCATCTTTTCATGGAAACTTACTTTTATCTGATTGCTGCATGCTGGGGTTTATAAAAGTCATCGCCACAATGCCATGGTAGATCATGTATATGTATATGTACAGTATATTTTCACTATTTAGATGAAGTGAGCCATTATGTTGTCATTCATTCTTTGAAGAGGCTACAGTCGTGTTTCTGGTATAGTTTACATTGTTATAATTCAATCCACTTACAATAATATCTCAATGCTAAATTTTTTCCAGCTTGGTCAGTGGCCATAATTTTAAAACTACAACTTTCTACTCTTTCAACCCTCTAGCGTAAGTTTCAGTTGTAGGTGTCAATTTCCACTAGTTACATACACTGTGTTTTCAAAATAAATTTCCGTGTTCACAGGAAGCAACCACGGATGGATAAAGTGAACTGGATATAGAGTGGAGGCAGGGCCTCATTCATTCCAGTGAAAGTTGCTCATTGTTCGGCTATGGGGTATAACATTACCTGGAGCTTCCCAACCACTACGTCTCAGCTCGTTCACACAAGCAGCAGTTTACTATGCCCAGGGACTGTGATAACTGTGATTTAAAGGACCATTGTGCAACAATTAGGGGGATCAATTGGCGGGAACAGAATATAATTTTAATAAATATGTTTTTATTACATTAGAGTGATTGAATTATCTACATAGGGAGCAGGTCCTTTCCACAGAGTTACGTGTTACTCCATGTTTCTACAGTAGCCAACAAGACTGGACAAACTGTTCAGCCGTTGCCACCGCTCTCACTCTCTCACTTCACCACTCACTTCCCACGTGCACACATACTCTAAGCACTCTCTATAACAACTGGCTCTTTAGAGGGCTATTTTTTTCACATTGGCCAATGTAGCCCACACGCTTGGCACATGGAATATAAATTACAATCTCAACCTCACTGCTCGATTCCACCAAGTCCTACACATTGTTCCTTTAAATAAGAGTTAAAGTACCTCAAAATAAATCATCCATTTCCCAATGTAAGTCTATGGGAGAAAGGCTTTTTAAGCCCAATGACTTTACAAGACACTGTCAAAATGGCTTCACTGCCCGGTGCTCTTTCTGGGAGCTTGGAAACAACTTGGTTGGATTCAGGAAAAGACTCTGGGTTGGTTTAAAATAAATATGTCTGTTTTGTAGTTAAGTAGGCAACATTTTGTCCAATCCATCCATCTTCAACTGCTTATCTCATTAGGGGCCACGGGGGGGGGGGGCTGGAGCTGATCCCAGCTGGCACTGGGCAAAGGTGGGGTTCACCCTGGGGACAGGGCGCCAGTCCACTGCAGGGCTACAGTATGTGTGTTATGTTAATGTAATGTAAAGCGACGTGGCATGACGTGACGTAATGTGATATGACGTGAACTTTTTTAGACAGACTTTCAGTCTCTCAAACAATGTAAGTGTGTACTGTATGAACATTTCTATTCTACATTTCTTACATTGTGACATTGTGCTTATATCTTAAACTGAGGTCTGATTATATAAACATGTGAAATAAAAAAGTATGAGAAATAAAACAAGAAAGGGAGCATTTTGGTAAAATGTCATGGTAGATTAGCCTGGGTTTTAAGATGACATTTAGATGATTCAGATGTTGCAATGAATCACATAATGACAAATCTGAGCCTATATGGATTCAGTGTAGGATGTTTCAGTTTCAAGAGATGGGCATTCAATGAAAAAGGCTGAGTCACATCCAGTTTCATCCAATATGAATAATAAAAATAAATAATAATAAAAATACACAAACTATCCAAGCATTTGAAAAATCATAGATGCAGTTCTATATATTTTAGATTTCATGTCATAACTCAATGAATTTTGGAGTGAAAGTAGGTTTGAGCTCTGTGCTGCAGTGGACTCAGACCAGTGTCCCTGGGTGGGGTCAGGGGTCAGATGTCAGCTGACAGTAGAATCTGCTGGCTAGGCGTTTCTTTTGAGAGGAAGCAGCAGAACTTGAGCAACTGATGTCGCCTGCTGAAAGCAGATGTGAACGGTTCTCAACACAGCAGTGTGCAGCAATATGTGAACATGTGTCGGTGTCATTGCTGATTTAATCATCAGCTGGAAGTTCTTTGAATGAGAGCAAGCAAGGACTTTTTGTTTTGTTCTGGTGAAAGAGGATCTAAAACCGGCAGTGACCCTTGCTACTGCAGCATTTGTCAGCAATATGTAATTACAGACAGCAGATTTTTAAAACCACATTTAACCTCCCATAATGTTTTATTGTTGTATGTGATTGTGACTGGTTACAGCATAGTCACAGCTTTGGTTTCACAATTGGATTAAGCAAAAAACAAAGAATAAATAAATAAAAGTGAATAATGTCACATGGACACAGCATGAGCACAGTACATTCCCGAACATTTTGTTGATTCAACTCTTCCTGTTGGCAAATGAAAAGAAGAAACTTGTGACTCTATTCACAGCTCAGTATCCTACTGTAGGAACCACACCTCGTGGTATATTCACTGTCAATGCAGAAAGTGACCCTTTCATGGAGCGGGACGGTCAGGATGTGAAGGTGGATGAGTATTTAGCAGGTCTCACCTTCTTACAAGAGACCTGTTTCAGTTTTCCTTTTTATTAACCATAACCACAATATTTCCCTAACATTAACTAAGCATTTTAGATACCTAATCTCCCAAAACTTTAAAGCTTGGGTACAGGTAGGTAACATTGGAGTAACAAGATTACACTTAATTTAAAAAATGATCCAACCAAAAAACCCACTCCAAAGTTGCCAACCTTTTTCCAGTAAAAGTAGCTAGCAGCACTAGCTCCAAAAGTCCCTGAATCTGGTAAGAAAGTTGCCAAGTCCATCCCTTCAGCCCAAAGCCACCCCCCTAAAAACTGGCATTATGAGCGTCAAGCTAGCAGCTAGTAGAAGACTCTGGCGATGCACAATGAGTGCATAGACAGAGTGGACACAGGTAGACAGGCAGGTAACCCGCCTAATCATTACATTCGGCCTGAATGTAATGGTTGGACAGGCCTATAGAGAGGCAAAGTCCTGCCCCTTCAGGTGGACCACCATGAGACCTTATTTCAGAAAAAAATATGCAAAGTATTCAACAGTGAGGCACAAATGATGTTTTTGATCCAATCTGTATTGTGCCATGAATCACACATACTGTATGACGTTTGTCAATTTAAAGGATCATTTTGCAAATCAAGAAAGTCGCAGTTTGTGCTAAAACTGTTTAAGTATCAGATTGTGAAAACACATAATTATAAAGACTATACATCCAAAAGTCATGTGACTCTCAGGCTTGTACTGGGATGTAGTCACACCAGCAACGGGTCTCGCTCATTCTTTCTGTTCCTTCTGTTCACTGTTTTGGACCAAACTAAAGCAAAGGAAACAATCTGAAGTTTTGTTATTTTTTTAGTTATTATGTCGTGATTTTACCGGTTTGGCCCACTTGGGAAAAGATTGTCCTCCGTGTGGCCGCTGAGCTGAAATGAGTTTGACACCCCTGGTCTAGAAGCTGTCAAAGCCTTTTCTTACAAGGTCTGGAATAAGTCTTGGTAGAAAAATACATAGTAAAAGAATCTGGAGTCCTAGGCCAAAAAATGTGTACATTTTATCTGCTGACAAAATGATACAGTACAGTATTAAATGCTCATTAAGGCAGTGCATTTATGAATCTGCTGTTGGAGCAATGCGGCATGTCTTTCCTCATAATCCTGGGGTGTTGGAAGACAAATTATACTGAGACTGGTGTAATACTTTCTGACTTCACCCCTCCAATGGTCTTTCATTTAATCTCGTCTTACGTTCCCTCTCCCCTCTTTTTTCTCTTCAGGTCACGCTTTTCTCTCCCTCGTTTCCAGAGACAATTTCTCTCTGTGTGCTGAGTAAGTCTCTGTGTCGGTCAAGTGTCAGAGACGACAAGCTGAAGAGATGTACGGGGAAAAGAGGAGAGAGGAGGAAACACCGATTGGAAAGCTCAAGAATAAGGAGTGAAGGGGTTTGCCACAGAAGAGGGGAGATAAAGGAGGGAGAGGAGTACAGGAGAGACCCCAATTTTTATTACCCTCCTGCACCCCTCCTCCTCTTCCTCCTCCTTCATCTCCTCTGTACAGCGGAGCAGAATGTAGGTCTGCGCTTGCCTACAGCCATCAGCAACAATCAGTTCTGCCCCAGTTACTGACGCATCACACAGACTAAACACACACACAAGTACGTCACAACACGCAGAAACACACACGCAAATGCGCACAGAAACAGACACACTTACAATATGCTCGCAGAAACACACACAAAGGGAGAGTCTCAGAGGACCACACACACACACACACACACACACACATACACACTGACATACAGAGGAATGATCTGCAACACGCCTGCACAGACGTATGCAAACATTTGAACATGTCTCATGCTTTAACAGAGAGAGAGGATTTGGATGAGCAAGTTTGATATTTCTAATTAAAATATATCTATTGTTTATATGATGCAGACACACACACACACACACACACACACACACACACACACACACACACACACACACACACACACACATGACTCAGATATAAATGTGTTTATATTACAGCTGTGGCAGCTGACATTATGTATTCCTTTAAACTAAGGACTGTATCTTTAAAATTTACCACTCCAAACATATTAGTTGCCATAAAGGAAAAATCACACTATACCAAAATGAGCAGTGTTAGTGTACTAGTGTTACTAGTTATATCAAAGAGGGTTATGCACACTGACTGACTAGTGCCAGCTTTTTAGGAAGAGGCTAATATCAGCCTGACATAACAAAACCAGTCTAACGTTTGTGTCAGTGCAATTAAACCACAGCCTCTCCAAGTGTCATTTTATTACAAGGAAATCAGTGTGAGAGACATGAACACAAACAGACCCACAACAGCTGCTCCATTTGATTTCAAAGTGTTTAACATTGTTTGTCATGAACAAAACAGTATAAACCAGCATTATGGACGCAACTGTAAGGTTTAGACCTGCAATAACTGTATTTTTTGGCCACCAGGGGGCAGCATAAACAAAATGTGAACATACCACTGACATATTATCACCTTTCAAGTTGAATATGTTAGCAAACATTTGATTTTTTTTTTCAAGATTTGATCAACCTGCCAGTATTGTGGTTACACTGGAAAAGAAAATGTTCACAGACTTTAATTCAACTGACATTTGCTGCTGCATATTACTTGTTTCCATTGAGGCTCCTGGCATTAAAAGAGTGTGTTGGTTCTTTTATTTTGTTGGTCTAGGCACAATGACCAGCTTTAAAGTCCACTCATGACATTAAAAGAAATAGACTCAGCACCAATTCCAGGTCAGTTCTTGGACAAGGGCAAATGTTACATATGGTCCTTCTTAAACTTCTGACCTTTCCCTTCATATTAAAGGAAAATACAGTACACTATAAATGCATTTTATTGTGCAACTTGAGACAAATTTTCATCAGCTATGCGTAGGATTGGCTGCACTAATAGCACATAGGACATGCTGAGGGCAGGCAAAACACGACATACTCCCACTACTTTATTCAGGACACATTAATCAGTACCAAATCACCCAGTAAACCTATCTTCATCGGCCAAACATCCTCCTTTCTGCTCTTCTTTCTGAAGCCTTGGTTTGCTAAATAAAAAAAAAAAAAAAACAGGTCATTTGTGCTTTTGTGACACACTTTTTCCCCAAACATCCTGAGCTGTAATTAAAGGTCCTCACTGTTGGAATTACTCTAAATAAATCATTGTGAAGTGACTCATCTGGGCTGCTTTCTAAAGGTCCCGTGAGATGGTGTGTGTTTTTGTTTCATTACATCCTGTCAACATTTCTCACACACATTACTTCTATACTCTACAAAACACATATTTTTATAACACGCAGTACAAAAAGTGACCTATGTTGTATTTTGTAAAATGAATGTGAATATGTATTTATGCCTAATGAGAATGGAAATGTTGCAGTAATTATTTTACATTTATTTATGTATTGAGTTCACATTTAAGTGTATGAGATTATTTTTTGTACATGTAAATATGAATTTATCACAGCATTATGATCCTGTTGTTCCCGGTCCAACTGATACATAACCTTGTATGCTGAAGTCTTTTCTGGTCATAATATGATTTTTATCACTCAATACTCAATGTTATATTGAGAAAAATATAAGCACAGAGCATGCAAAAACACATGAAACAGACAAATATAGTATCTTCAACAAATTACATTCACTATGAATTGGTTTTGGTACACAGCATTTAGTTGTTACGGGCTCTGAGGTGGACACATGGTTTCTTGGAAAGTGAAAATAGTTTTATTGCTACGGCTGCTGCTAATGCTGCTTCCCCTTTTTCGGAACGTTCAGCATGACTTTCAACAACCTATTTTTCATGTATTTTCCTATGGATGTCCAGCAAGATCTGACGCGGGTCAGTTTCCACTACAGTCTTTTCAAAATAAAACTACTTAGTAAGGTTTAAGTAAAGATCAACTTGGTTAGTCTTAAGTAACAAATTACTTAGTTGGCTTAGGAAACGATTACACAAACACTTTTCTCCATGAAAGTCACAACTGAATTCACAATTACATGGATTTCATTCAAATTCATTTTGTGCTGACCATTGAAGAAAAAAAGGGAAATTTGTGTCTATGTACACCAATCAATATATTAAACGTTGTGACTATTTCACAGTGTGTGACTTGGCTGGAGAGGGTGACATGAATGGAGAGGCTGACGTGAGCAGAGGGAGATCAGGCTGGAAGGAATGGCTTGGAAGGAGGGAATGGCATGGAGGCGTGGATGATGATTGAACGCCAATCTGGCTATCAGTGACCGAAGAACCAGGGTTGGTTGCAGGCTGCTGGCTGATGAGATGATTGTAGGTAGGTGTGCTGACTGGAAGGAGTGATGAGCTAATTGAGAGCAGGTGTTCAGGTGAAACAGAGCTGGACTTGTGGTGGAAATGTCTTTCCTGACCACTTTTTCTTGAGGTCAAGATGTGAAGGACTATTCAGAAGGACTTGGGAAAAGACAACCACCGTGTTAAGAGAATCCGACTGCACTTCCACTATAGGCTCCGTAACTCTGAAATCGACTGAAATCAGAAACAGCAGTAAAATGTATCTGATATATTCTTTATCCATACATCAGACTTTCAGTCAGCAGGCCAGTTCACATTTCCCTCTCTAACACCTTGGCCTCAATGCTAACAGCTATTCTGAGGAGGTGAGATCACAGTATGGCAGCAACTCCTGTTTAAAATATGGGGACACTTGGACACATGTAAGACCAAAAAAGCTTGAATTTTTAACATTGGATGACAATGCTGATGCCTGATGGAGGAGGAGGAGGACATTTATATCAGAAGAGAGGATCCGCTCTCATTAGATTTTCACTTTCATTTATAGTAAATTATTTAAGAGCTGTGTTGCGTGTCTCTGATACAGCAACGCCTTCGTATTCATAAGACACTTAAACACCAACAAAGCGACACACACACACACACACACACACACACACACACTAATATGCACAATCCTAGCAGCAGTATACACAGTATTCATAAATTCAGAATATACGTACACACTGTTATGCATGTTATGCATGACAAATGTGCAGTATCTCATGGGAGCTGATTAGGGTAAGATTTGTCAGGCAACCCCCCCCCCCCCCCCCCCCCCCCACACACACACACACACAGTTATTCCTGCTCTTACGATATTGATCACACAAGTAAACACACACAGACCACAGCCCTCCCTCCCCGGACTTGGTAACACCAGCTACCATAACTGTATTGCAATACAGACATTTTGCGCTTTACAAAACTTAACCCCACCGCTGACTGACTGCACAAAGCATTGACAATCCACAGAGGACACATCTTAAAGGAACAGTGTGCAGCTTTGTGGGAGATCTAATAGGTATATATCCATAACTATGATTTCATTACTGTACTGTATTATCACATCAGCTGAGAGTGAGCCCTTCATATCTACATGAGGAGCGGGTCCTCTTCACAGAGTCTGCCATGTTGCCCTGTCATGTTTCTGCAGTAACCCAGAGTGGACAAACCAAACACTGGCTCTATGGAGAGCCTTTCATGATTTTACGTGACCTGAAGGCCACTGTAGTTCTCCGACATGCTGTAAAACTGTGGTAACTTGGCCCACAGAGTGCTAAACCTTGGAAAAGCCAGCCACTGTCTGACTTCTGTTGCTCCTACAGTAGTGTTGCTATAGTAAGGATGGTCTCTGAGCGAGGCCAATGATGTTACCATGGTTTTGCACTCGGTAGCTCACGTTACCACAGTATTGGAAAGGGAGGAGTGAGGGAGGAGTGTTCAGTTGGTTGCAGTCTGCAACAGCACCATTAGATGCCACCAAATCCTTCACTCTGTACCTTGGGCTTTTTTTTTTTTTTTTATATTGCGGACGTGTTGACATGTCATAGCAGGAAAAGCCCATGTGTAAACAGTAGTATTAATACCAATTTATTCACTTTAATGTTATTAGTTAAAGCTGTGATTTCCCTGTTTGGACAAGGCAAAGTAACTGCCCTACCGTTGTGAATATGGCTGCTGTTTTGTTATTATAAAGGAACAGTGGGAGCAGAGCACTCTGACACACAGGAACGTTGAGTCTCACTAATTTTTACATCTATAAATTCCAGCATATTGCATTCTGGGATTGCTAGCAATGAGCTCCCTGAGAGCAGACTGCTGCAATTTCTCATTACATTTCACAAGGTAACAAAAGGTACCAACAGCACAAATTCTCTTCTTTGTCTCAGACACATTGTGAAGCAGTATTGTCTGCTGCTTGGCCCAGATACATCACACTGTCTGGATACAGCATAGCAACAAGGCATCGGATCAAAGAGTATGGAAGAGAGAAGAAGAGACGGGAACTGAGTAAGGACTGTAGAAACACAGGCAGCTAGAGAAAACTGCTGGAAAACAAAAAAAACAAAACAAGGGGAGTTGCAGAGGGAAATAGGAAGGAGATTAATAGACGTAGAGGAATGTTTGAAAGATCAGTAACACAAAGACAGTAAAATTGAATAATGGAGGTCATTTGATGATGCCAGATGATGCTGCAAGAGGAGGAAACCAGTAGAGTTGGAGAAGAACCGAATCAGGACTACATCCTTTTTGTCTTATCTCAATTTTAAAAAAATATCAATATCCTCCCAACATTACTGAATAAACTGAATAAACATAAAACCATTTGAATACTCTACAATCCAATGAGTCCAGTGAGCATACATTTCTTACCAGCAGGGTCAGTGTCTTGAGGAGTTTCAGACGGAGTGTATTTGGTGCTGATTACATGAATGTGGAATGTCTAACATGGAACAAAAAGCCGCAAGCATTAAGACAGGAATTTATCCTCACTCCAAATATCAGAGCAAGTAGTGCAGAGAATAGAGCCCTAATCAACTATTCACATTTCAACACATTCCAAAAGAGGATAGAAAAATAAACAGCATTGTCTCCACCTCTCCATCAGTTTCTTTTAAGACTCAGCTATGACATAACATTCAAGTGTGGGTAGTGGGCCATTTTATTTTCTGTTATTGGTGGTTTTCTTCTGCTCTTTGTTTTTGGCAAGCCAAGGGCAAACCCAGTTTGTTCACACATAAAGATGTATAAATGCCACAATATAATGTGCAAGGTATTTAGTGTACAATAAATACGCTTTTCTTAATTTCTTCATGTCATTTGTACAGCATGTATCCTATAATGACTGCAGTGTAAATGCATCTGTTTGTAGATGCTACGGTAAGGGTCAGTGATGTGGTATAAAAAGCGAAAAAGACCACTTATGGCAGGTGATGGGGAGGTAGATGGGTCCGACAAACACTGAACTTTTGAGGCAGTTGTTGACTGCTGTTTTGTTTTGTAAGTTATTGACATTTGTGATGTGTTTCTGTAGTTGTGTTACATTGTTTCCTTAGTTTACTTATTTTAAGTCCAACCATGACATTTTCCCTTACCCTGCTTAAGTGGTTTTCTTGCCTAAACCTAACTGCAGGTATTTGCGTGGCATACAAATGACACACAAAAAGGCTAAAATGCGTACTCCTGACACATGGAATGTCCATGTAATCCGTGTCTTCTCATACACTACAGCTATAGCTACAAAAAGTAATGCACTGTGTTCACATATATCCCATAAAATTAATTCATATCCACATAATAGTGAAGCAGAAAGTATAAAAAGCGACAAACATAGGGAGGAGGACAGGGTGGATGGAACTTTTGCCGAGAAGATTGGTGTTTGTGTTCATGGGAAACCAGAAGTCAGTGTTGATATTCTTCTTCTTCTTCTTCTTCTTCTTCTTCTTCTTCTTATTATTATTATTATTATTATTATTAATTATTATTTGTCACAGAACTTCTTACACCACTTCCAGAGTTTTTTTCTTTTTTTAACCCACAATCTTTTTGAACTGATTATTTTTATTGCCTAAACCTACCCAAGTCAATCTTTTCCTAAACCTATGTAGTATTTATTTATTTATTATTTTAACCCCCATATGGGCAGGGGGTGGTGGTATGGCATTGTACAGTATTTCATGATTTTTGTCTACTCAACCTGTACAGCAGCTGTGACATTTTTCATTTTAAGCTGGTGCCCGTTTATGTCACAGCTGAGTACTACTCTCTAGTGGCTAGTTTATGTACATGCACCTGGAAACGCAGGACCACTTCATCACAACTGCTACAGATTTTACTACTAACATTTCGTAACCATTGAATAAGGCATATGAAGTGAATTTTGTTGTGACAACAAAATAAATAAATAAAGGGTAAATAAATTGTAAAAGAAAAACACTTAGAGGTAACTGCCCACTGCATCCACCCGTGACAACCATGTAATGGAAAATGTGTTTTGCAGTGCTAGAAGCAAAGTGACACATCTTGGGCCTAAAATTGCCTTTTTGGGGCTCTCTGGTCAGGTTAAAGGTTTGTTTGTGTTCATTCCTCTGTATTTATAAGATTGTATTGTAAATTTCCTCTGACCATCTATTGAAGTTTTGACTGACCAAATATTAGCTGATTGCACAGAAAGAATTGTCCAACTGCAATGCAGTCTTAGTTGTTTGTTAAATTTGCATATGCATGCTGTTTTTAGTCTCAGAATTAAATTAAATTCTTCTTTTTATTAACTGGGCAGTATGATTTGAGTGTCCATAGATATGCATTTTAAAGAATCAATGTTCTCTATAAAATGCATTAAGGAGAATCACCATGATACAAATTCAAAGCAAATGTTGGTAGTTAATGCCTTTTCATCATTGGTACCATCATAATAAAAAAGTATATATCGGCTGGCAAAGGCGAAGGAGAAAATAGTAATAACACCTACTATATTTCATAATGTTACCAGGTCCTGGTTTGTCTGGCTAAACCCTTCAACCATTGGTGAGTCTGTCAGGTGCTGGTGGCTCCAGTTAGTATTACCCAATCAGAGGCCAGTTCATTGCCCGGGCCCGCCTCTGCGTGGATACCATTGGTTGAATTTTTACACACAGTGGCGTTATGGGCGGGGCCTGTGGCCTGACAGTGAGTTTTGTACAGCGCTTACATGATAACTCTACCTGGCCCGGGAAGAGCGAAGAGACCAGCCGCCTGTCCCTCCCTCTGTCTGCCTGGTATCTACGGGTGAGTAACGGGATTATAATCCGGTATAACGTGTGTTTAACGCCACTTCATCTGTGCATGTACGCTAAGTGGAAGTGTTCAGGATACGCATGATATTGGTCGTTAACAGTAGTTATTCGAGGTAACGTTAATTCATGCTAATTTAGCGTCAGAGAAAGAGTACGTACAAGAGGTAAAACTCATTTTGTTGAACACCTGTTAAAAAAAAAAAGACTGAAATATTTCGGCTCTGTTCACGTTATGCAACGGTGGGTTGCCCCCCCCCCCCCTCCTTCACTTTGCCTTTGTCATCTGTCGGTGGGTCAAACTGCTGAACACATGCTAAACGTGGTCATGTTGGACGGTGAGGAGATGCGTTCAAGTTCTTCTTTTCATCCAACACGTTAGCTGCATTGTTATGTTGTGGGCAGACAAGATAGTCTTTACCTTTGCTCCAGATGTGTGTGTGTGTGTGTGTGTGTGTGTGTGTGTGTGTGTGTGTGAGAGAGAGAGAGAGAGAGAGAGAGAGAGATCACAACTTTCTACATTATTTCAGATGAATAAACATGGTTGCATCAGTGTATCCAGAGCCGGCTGTACAAGGTTTATCAAGCTGACCTCCACCCAAGGTCTTGTTTGCTGTCACCTCTCCATGGACATGAACTTTAATTCCCCCAAATTACCTCATTATCTGTCTAGAAATGATTGGCTTGTGGAACTAATCATGTTTGCACCTGTCCTAACACATTCACTTTATTAAAAGAGACACGACAAGGTGAAGATAACCAGGTGCCATTACCTATCAATAGGTCCTTTTCACAGCAGCCGTTGTGCCATTGTAGGATAAACACAGGTGTAATTAATTAACTATGGCCCTGTTCCATTTTAGGTGGGCCAGGACCCTGGTATTATGCATGCTGGCTCACTGGAAACGCTGTGACACTTGGTGCCTTCAAGAACCTGTGAACTTGAACATATGTTGCGTTAAAGTTGTTAAATTGTGAACAACACCGCTGCTAAGCAGTGGCAATAGTAATGTTACTGTACTAAGCCACAGAGGCTAACGTTAAAGGCTAAGTAGGTATAAAATTACCAAGAAAAACAATATATGACTAAAATTACTATATACTGCACAATATTAAGTTATTTTTCCCTGATAAATAAACTTCCTGGGCTTCCCCATTTCTCCCCACATCAACAAAAATTTCAAAAATCTTGAACCCTGGGCTTTTCTGGAACTTTTTTTCTTATGAGGTCATGAATGCAACATAAGGGAGGCGTTCATATGGGCCCAACATGTAAACACAGTAAACACGACCCGATTTAAAGGTACCAACTAAATAGAACAGGATCATAATTAATTGTATCTGTTCGGGAAAAACTGTTTGGAACGAGGTCTTACCCTCTTTTTCTGTCATATATATATATATATATATATATATATATATATATAAAAAAAAAAAAAAAAATAAGAATTATCCGCCAGTTATATTTTCATTTAGAGATGAGATGATTAGCTCCTTCCAGCTCTATTCCAGCACAGGTTGTTTTACTTTCTCATCACCTCCCAAGGTTGGCGCAAGGGTCTGGCGAGCAAAACATCTTCACTCACACAGATATAAATTATTTACGCAAGAAACATTCTCAGTTGTTTTTATTTATATCTGAGGAACGTGTTTGGGTAATCACGGTGCACATTGAACTTGGTAAAAAGTCCCTGCCAGCCAGCTGTGTGGTCAGAATAGAGTTGGAGACGCACATGTATTGCTGACTCGATTCTCCTTGAATTCAAGACATAAAATAAACCTCCAGTGTAAGTCAGTCTGGGTCTCCGGTCCACTTCCTCAGTCTCCAATTAATTGCTCTAAATATTTTCCCTCACAGTATCAAGTTCACCTGTGTTTAAAGTGCAATTCAATAGTCTCCTTCAAGATGAGCCAGGCCTGCGCAGAATTGATCACTTCTGCACAACGCATGCTGGTTAGATTTATGTCCGACTTGATCCCGACTTGCTGTGGCATCATGCACACGTGGGCGATGATAACCTCAAGAGATCAAGCCAGCCGCAGTGTTTAGAGTCAGGCGCCACAGTTGTTCTCCACTGACCCAGGGCATTAATGGAAACGCCTGGCTTGCTCAGTTTTTACAGTAAACACCACGTGTTGTAGAAAGTCTGAACTTGCTATGTAAGTGTAATATTTCACGCTGGTTTGTAGGCTATTAGTCTCAAGGTTTCATCTGTTAACAAAAAAAATATCTTGCGTGGTTAATAATAATATTAATAATTATAATAATGAAAGTTATTCATATAGCACTTATTAAAATGAATGCTCATCACAAAGTGCTTTATAAGGTGGATATAAAAATAATAGAGGATAGAATTCAATGCCAGATATACGCACATTTCCACATATATTTACAATCAAGTATAAATAAATCCTACAGATCAGATCTAACAGGATGTCACTTTTCCTGTGTCTTCCTGTAAATTCTTTGAAGGCTGCAGGAAATGGCTGGAAACTGTCCCACTTGTCCGCTGCTTTTTGTCAGCGCCCCCTGCTGCTGCCGCCTGATCTCGTCTACTTTCCGGGCGAGGAGCAGTTCATCTCGAACAAGCCTGTTATGCTAAAGGGACTGTATGTGTGTGTACAAAGTACAGTGTTCTCCCGCATAACTGATCTTAACCTGATAACCTGCTGATCCTTCACCAGAAATGAATGGTGCAGTGGCCACGGAGGCCACCAGGAGACGCACCCAGCAGCACAGTGCCAATGGGAAACCATCTGAACAGGGGGAGCAGCCAGCACAGTGGGGGAGAGCATGGTGAGTTGATGTTACAATATGTTACAGGCCATTTTGTCAACCTCACTACAAGTTTATCACAAAGTTTAGCTTGCTTTCAAACCTAAACTCACAAAGAAATCTTGTTAAAGTGTAAATTGAGATTGAAGGGCATGACTTTAGATTAGTGCCTACAATTAAAGCTCTGACATGGTATTCGTCAACAACTTTTTGGAATCACTTGCTAAGTGATAGACTCAGCAGACTTAATATTATCTGGTCCTTAAGGATTATGGCGTAATTACTCACTGCTAGATACTCGTACTTGTATTTAACAATGGGATGATCTCCATCTATTTATCCACTGAACACACAAAAAAGTCTTGCGACCTGGAGAGAGAAAGACAGATAAAAGACAACAGAGAGGATGAGCGAGCATTAAAAGGGAACTAAACAGAAACCAAAAGTGAATTGTTTTGGTGATGATGATTGACTGGTCACCTCATGTCCTTATGACCTACTGTAGGTGCTATAATCTGGTGACTGCTTTATGCGTCACCGACATTACTGCGGTGGCAAGTTGTAGTGATTCTATTCCCAGTTAGCTGTGTCAACTGCTGACTTTATGCCAAAAGTGTCCGTGGTTGCTCTTGGTAACTTACTGAAATGGTTAGTGTAGATAATAAACACAAATGAGGTTGTATTTAAATTGATTAAAGTCAAACTGAAGGCTTTTTACAAGAACACAGCTGCCGTCTCTCTGAGCAACCATGATGCATTTGGCTGAAAGTCACCAGTTGACAGTTAGCAGACACTATGTACATGTTCTGTTTATGATGCCAACCAAATGATGCTTACTTTGACTTTGGGCCACCACAACCTCTAACTAACTTAAGCAACGTTAGCTAAGCAGTGTTAACTTGCTTCACCATGTTAGGCAGCTGAGAACGGCTCAGGTTATTCCTAGACACTGTTGTCAAAAGTAACATTACAATGAAAGTAAAGGTTAAAATAGAAAATTGTACACTTTTTAGGGCAGCTTGCATTCAGATGCCTTCTCCAGACTTCCCTGGATTCGTGTATAGTAGCCATTGGGTTGGGCACCAGTCAGAGATATCAGCACAGGCTTTAATACATAGTTTCCTTGGAATCAAGTCAGTCTCTTCATTAAGGTGCATTTAACAACCATGGTAGATTTTACCTTACTATGCTTACATTTTATTACTCCTGTTTCATACTAGTTGTTTGTATATTAATAATAGTATGGTACATATTAGCATCCTTCACATTTAAGTTTGTTGTTGTAAGTTTTTTTTCTTTTTAATGTGACACCATAGTGGTGTAAATCCGAGGTTCATTTTGAACATGTTAACTTGTCAAACAGGTGTAAATAATAACCCTGATTAAAGGGCTTTAGTAGTCGGCATGCTCACTGTTCACTGTAACTGTAGAAGTGTAGTGTGAGCAAGCTCATTAAGACAGTAGCAGCATCAGTTTCAGTGCTCCACAAGTCTCTACACAGGATGCGTTCAGGCAGAGTATTGAATGTAGGTCACTCGCATTTTGGCAGTACTCAGAATCCAATACACAATCACTGTAGTTCCACGTATAACAGAAGAAATACAAATACCCTCAGGGACATGTTTGTTTCCATCAGTGTATACACAGTCACTATTAAATACTATAATAATACTACTAACTGATAGCCACATCATCCTTGAGAAAGTACAGCATTTGTTTGAATTTGTCCTAAAGTGTTTAGCATGAGAAATTACTCAAAGTAAGAAATATTGATTATTTGAAATATAACAAAGCAAAAAGACTAAACTCTCATATTTTATGTTTGAGATGTAGAAAAGACATATCAGCTGTTAGGACAAATGCAAGATTGCCTCTTTTGTTTTCAAGTTGTTGTTGAGGAGGAATTTATCATCACCAAACTTTTTCAGTTTTTTTGTTTGTTTTTAAATGTTGTTTCGATGTTTTGGTTTTGTTATCTTGCTTCCATGGCTGCAGAAGTTTGTGTTTGTATGCCAATATGTGGAAGCGGGGTGTTGAAATGGCAGCGGATGGGATCACACTGGCCAAAACAGAAACAGACGTTCAGGATGGATATTTCAAAGGAGAACATACTGGTTGCTGTTGGAGAAGCCAGTATTTCAATTCAACATGTTTCCTTAATCTCTGATGACAGATCACATTAATTTTATGATTTATTGCAGTAAATATATTACATATTGGTCATTTAATTTGACTTTCAAAATATTTGAAACCTTAGGACCTCACAGAGTATAGATTATGTTTATTATTATTATGTGAATAATTTGTTATATATCTACAATCACAGATTGTATCTGCTGTCATGCTCAACTACCCTCATACTGTATGTGTATACATATGTGATTGATTCTCAGGGAGGTGGACTGGTTTTCCCTGAGCAGCGTGATTGGCCTTCTTTGCTTTGCGCCCTTCATTGTCTTCTACTTCGTGATGGCCTGTGATCAGTACCAGTGCTCCATCAGCCAACCTCTGGTTGAGCTGTATCAAGGAGAGACCACGCTGCTCTCCATCTGGACCCGGGCACCGTCCTTCACCTGGTCTGCTGCCAAGATTTATGCCATCTGGGTGGCCTTCCAGGTAAGAAGAAGAGGAAAGCGGGAGAATTTGAGCTTTAAGCTCTTGCTTAACGGAGAGGGATCTTGGCAAATGTTAAAACATGTTGTGTTGTCCCTCAGGTGTTCCTGTACATGTGTGTTCCTGATGTTACTCATAAGTTTATTCCTGGCTATGTCGGTGGAGTGCAGGATGGAGCACGAACTCCAGCTGGTAATTAACACTCACACCTCCACGGGTTCCTATTTAAAACACTCATTTCACATTCATTATAAAACCAGATAAAATCTCTAATCCTCTTGTGTTTCTCCCTGTTCACTACTGCAGGCCTCATTAACAAGTATGAGATCAACGGGCTGCAGTGTTGGCTGATCACTCATGCTCTGTGGTATGCCAATGCCCACTATTTCCACTGGTTTTCTCCCACCATCATCTTTGACAACTGGATCCCCCTGATGTGGTGTGCTAACATCCTAGGCTACGCTGTATCCAGCTTTGCTTTCGTAAAGGCCTACTTTTTCCCCACAAATTCTGAAGACTGGTGAGCACTGGTGCACAATAACAAGCTGTTGGAGCAGCTGCTTATAATATCTTAAAGTTCAACTTGTTATATTAGTGCACAGCTGTATCAACTTGTTGTCTTCCTCCATCCTCCTTTCTTTGTTTTTGATTGTGCAGCAAGTTCACAGGGAACGTCTTCTACAACTACATGATGGGCATCGAGTTCAACCCACGCATTGGCAAGTGGTTTGACTTCAAGCTTTTCTTTAACGGTCGGCCCGGCATCGTAGCCTGGACTCTCATCAATCTATCCTACATGGCCAAGCAGCAAGAACTGTACGGCCATGTCACCAACTCCATGATCCTGGTCAATGTGCTGCAGGTGAGGTGTAATAATATAAAGATAAGGATAATATCTGTGGATGACCTGAGACAATGTGTTTACTGATCCTGTGGAGGCAGAAGTGCAGCAAAACAGAATCATATCAACAGATATTAGATTGATTTAAGGATTGTGTGGAGAAACATCTTTTGTACTTTCTTACAGGCCATTTATGTGTTAGACTTCTTCTGGAATGAGGCGTGGTACCTGAAGACCATCGATATCTGCCATGACCACTTTGGATGGTATCTGGGCTGGGGAGACTGTGTCTGGCTACCGTACCTCTACACACTGCAGGTAACAAACACATGGCATGTGTGTTAACAAGTTATGTGTAAATATGAAGAGTAATATGCAAAACTTAAGTGCTAATTTCTATTGAAATGAAATCCTCTGTGTCTACATGCCATCCCCTATTAAATACTTGTAATCCACATAATCATTGTTACAAGGGCTGCAACTAATTATTTTCATTAGCGATAAATCTTCTGACTATTTTCTAGATTGTTCAATTGTTTGGTCTATAAAATGTCAGAAAATAGTGAAGTCCAATGTAATATTATCCATAATATCTATATTTAAAAGGCTGAAAACACAATTTTATGCCATTTTAGCATGAAAAATTACTAAAATAACATAGTTAATTGTTAATTTTGTTATCCAATTCAGCTTTTAAGTTGAATTATCAGTATTAAATTAAAGAAGAAAGAATATAACGTGTGAGTGTATTTTATGCTCCAGCATGGGCATTCAAATTAGCGGTAGTTAAGCAACAGTAAGTACTGGACCTATTTTGTCTCTCCAGGGTCTGTACCTGGTGTACCACCCAGTCCAACTCTCCAACGCCCACGCCCTGGCTGTCCTGACACTCGGCCTGGTTGGCTATTACATCTTCCGCTCCACCAACCACCAGAAGGACCTGTTCCGGCGCACCGAGGGCGCCTGCTCCATCTGGGGCCGAAAGCCGTCGTACATTGAGTGCTCGTACCGCTCCGCCGATGGTGGCATCCACAGCAGCAAGCTCATGACCTCAGGATTCTGGGGAGTGGCCCGGCACCTCAACTACACCGGCGACCTGATGGGTTCGCTGGCCTACTGCGCCGCCTGTGGCTTCGGCCACGTACTCCCATACTTCTACATCGTTTACATGACCATCCTGCTGGTCCACCGCTGCGTGCGCGACGAGCACCGCTGCAGCAGCAAGTACGGCAAGGACTGGAAACGCTACACTGATGCTGTACCCTACCGACTTATTCCTTGGGTGTTTTAGAGGGCAGGAAAGGAGAGGGAGAAAGAGAGGTAGGGTGGGGGCTAAGACTAGATAGATAAAGAAATTTATAAGTTAGAATGAGGCAAAGACAAACATGAGGGGTGTGTTTGTGTTTTATACGTATCAAGAGTACACCACATTGAACATTTTAACACCACATTCAACGTTCATTGCTATATTTCCCTGCCTTAGTAAAGGCAGTTTGATACACCAGTCTGCTGCTTTCATTGTGCTGTGACCATTTAACATAGCTCAACACATTTTTAACAGTACAATATACAGTATCTGTGGAGCTAGTAAGACCAAGCACAGCTTAAACCAGCGTACGCCAAAATCAGTGGACTGTTGTCTACAATTATTCTACAAAGACTGTCCTCCTCCCCCAAAAACACAACTCATAGATCGTTTGTACAAGCATCTCATTACGACCTATGTTTATGTTTAGCGGTAGGTGGTGACCTCTAGTGGCTGTAGTAATTACGACACGAACAAAGGTGGAAGTCAGGTGATGTAGTATAAAGAGCGGCAAAGTCTGCGTTGAATCAGGAGACTCACAAGAATTATGTCTGTGTCCCATGTGAAACGTCAGCTTTGAGTTACTTATATAAAATATTTAACTTATGTCAAGGTTAAGTTATTTACGTAAATTAAGTTACGTAACAAACATACTTATTTTTACCCAATCATGATCTCTTTTTAAACCTAACCAAGTAGTTTTATTCCCTAAATCTAACCAAACTGTGACCATCCACCATGTGTTTTATACTGTGATCTTTGCGTTATGTATGAAGACCATTAGGGGCACTAACTTTGGAAATGCCTTGTGGGTCGTAGAGGGAAGGAGCAAATGATCTATGTGGTTATATGGGTCGGAGGACTTCTACACAATGCTGTGACATTCCCATAATGCAGTTTGTCAGTTTGATAGTCATTTATCAAGACAAAACATGGCTGGTTCCAGTTTCTCAAATATGAGAATTTGATGTTTTTTCTGTTTTACATCATTGTAAATTTAACACCTGTTAAGTTTTTTGATGATGTCAGTTAGCACTCAGGTAGACTAATTGAGTAATTTTGAATGAAAAAGTGATATATATATTTTTAATCAATACTGACCAATAGTTTGCTGCTGCCCTGCTGGCTTAATGGACCAAATGTGATTGTTGGCTCCACTGATGAGACCTGCCTCATGAGTAGTTAATGAGTAGAGATCTTTGTTCAAAGGTTGTCTGAGCGTACAGATTTATTCACTCGGTCATTTTCATATCTAACCACAGGGGACATGTTTCTTTCATTTCCTTCATTGTAGCTGAGACCAGCATGTTCACATAAATCAGCTTTGTTATAGAGCAGCTTAGAGACTCATTAGACGATAAGAACCGGTTAAACTAAACTTAAACAGCAACAAGCAGCACTTTCTGATGTCCACTAAAGCATTCTGAAGCTTAACAGTTAGTTAGATCATTGTATTTGCTTTGTGTTAAACCAACATGTTGAGTAGATCGAGGTCTAGCCGTGTTTCCGTTGTATGTTGATAGAAATGTTTTTTGTATGTCCATCATATTTGTTTGCTGTTTGTTTGTACTTCCTCATGCCAGCACTGCCTTTCTTATAGTGATAAAGTGACAACAAACTTTAATTGTTGTTTTGACTATTTTTATCTATTTACACACAATGCAACTTTTCCTTCAGACATTTTCACGGATGTATTATTGCAGTATTCTCCACTTAGATGATGAGTCAGTGGTCAAAAGGTTGAATATGAGATTTTTCTATGCATCATTGAAACACTGCAAGACAGAGATCCTGAATCAACACATATGAAAAAAATACTAGATATATTCTGAATGTGAAGTTTAAAGTAGCAAATACAACAGTGTACAGTACAATAATACTGAAAGACCTCACCAGTGAGTTGATGTTATTTCTAATGTTCAACACTGGGGAGCAGCAGAGGACAGCAAAGAATAAAGAGAGATGCACTTGAGTACATACAGTAGTATCTTTATAGTGCCTCTCCAAAGCGCTCAAGTGACAGCACTCATGCAGACATGTATTGTTAACCCACATTAAATTACAGCTCAAAATACGAATGTGTAGCTGCCCTCATTATCCATTCAAAGCTCTCTTTAAAAAGGTTTTTGTAATTCACCTAATTCGACCCAAACCACTGCATTATTCTCTTAATGCACTTACTCCTTTTATGTAGAAACACTTACTGTGTTACCACCTTCACCGAGTAGTCATGCACTCATACTACATATTGATATCGCAATACAAGGAGTACTCGCACGCTGGAATCACAGCTGCCTTAATTTGATTTGTAACACTTTGACCAACTACAGGTCTTCCTCAGGCTAATGAACTTGTCAGTCAGTAAATAAGACAGGACAGTAGAAAGCAAAGTTTGTACATCATAAAAAGAAACAAACTCCTTGGATACACACGATATGCATTTTCAGATTTCTGCTTCTGTAGGTCATGTGTTATGATCAAAAGCATCTAAACTGACCTTGTGGTAGCTTTCAGGAATTAACTTTGAACCACAGCTGTCAAGATTTTCCCCTAAAAAAGGTGTCAGTCTGAAACTCTACAAGCTACCTTGGTTGTCACATCCAAAATTCATATTCAAAGGAATACTTTCAGCCTCAAAATGACAATTTACATGTCATTTATTCAACCTGTTATCTTGAATTCTTGAGGAAAACGTTTTCCTTGCGTGCCTCCACGGTAAACGAAGAATCACAAAACAGAGAAAAGTCTTGATATAGTGGTATTTTGAATAGTAAGGTTCTGGCTATTGACTGTATATAAGAAGTTGACTTAATCACTGTGACAACGCCCATTGGTTTGTGAACTGCTGTTTTAAAGCCTCGAATTTGGCATTTTGGACATTGCATCTTGGTTTTTGGTTATAGCATCTTGGGTTTTTTTTTTGCAACCAGAAGTGACACGAGATGGAGGAGCTAAGTAACTGAACGCCAAATAAGACATTTTTAGGTGAGCAGAATGTCACAATTACTAATTATAATTTCATTAATTGAAACCACAGTGAAAGGGTTAAAGCTCTAAGACAAAGTGACCTGTCAATCACAAGGTAACCACGCCTTTGAGCGTACCCTGTTTTATTGTCTACAGTACATGACCCTAAATGGGACCATAATTTACTAAATGAACATCATGCTGTATTGAAGCAGACCTGAAACTAACGACTGAGACCATAAACTCATGTTTACGATGTTTACTGGGGTAATAAATCAAGTGAAAAGTAAACTCATTTTCTCATAGACTTCTATATACAGTCAGGGTGCTAAAAGAAGTTTAGCACCCAGAGGAGTCGCCCCCTGCTGGCAAGTTTACTACTACTACTACTTAAGCTTGGATTAAACTCAGTCATGTGAGAGTTTGTAAACGGATGTTTGATATGGTTTTCTGTAGTTAAACACATCCCATTTACTTCAATTCATCCAGAGTTTTCTCCATTTTTGGATTCTTCGCCCACCGTCGAGGCATGCGAGAAAAACGTTTTCTTCAAGAATTCAAGGTAACGTGGTGAGTCATTAATATGCAAATGATAATATGTGTATCAAGTATTCCTGTTAGATGGATCATTGTAGGTGAAGATGTTGCCATTTATGATTTGACAGGTTGTTCTGAAGTGTTTTATTAATCCATCACTCCTGTCAGCCTATTATACCATGTAAGCACCGGCCTGCTCCCTGAACCTCACCATCAGAGGGTCTCCTATCACTGTAATGATGCAAGTTATGGATGTAAGTCAGTTATGATAATGGACGATCCATTGATTCCCCTTGCCTTTGTTCAAAGCTAATGCAATATGCACCAGATTCACTGCATTGCATTACATAGAACCAAATCACCCATCATTCTATTTCCAGGTTAATTGATTCTTATATTATCCCTGAAGGCGAGGAGGAAGTGTTGCGTGGGATTGAAGAGGCTCCACTGTGTGATGATGGCCGGGTTCACTCATAACCAAGTTGACAAATAGCTCTCTTTGAAAGAGGTGGAAATCTGAAGAACGGGAGGATCTTTTTGTGACGACACTAAAAGCCAGAATATTGAATTTGCGAGTGGGGATCATGCACCCATCCATATAAATGTCCAGTGTACACAATAACTGTATTGTGGAAGGCCCTTTTTGCAGCTGCGCATCCATCTGCAATGAGGGGCAGGCGGGGGTCAGGGAGAAAGAAACAGCCATGGCAAAGTTGGGAGTTTGAGTGAATGGCAAAGCGAATGAGAGGCAAACAGAGAGTGGGGGAGTCTTGGATACGCGATATACAGAAAGCACAATGGGATACTTGGAGTAGGTGCCACTCCTCAGCCAAAGTTGGCTTGATTTCCCGAGAGGCCAAATTAGTTTTTATTGGAAGTTTGGGGGGTGAGAGTTGTAAGCTGGGAGGAAAGGGGCACCTCATAGGGAGGCGCGTACATGATTTGTCAGCAAACCGCGGGCACCGCCGATTCACATGTACCATAAAATACATGCATTCCAGGCCTTTAGGGGTACAGCTAATAATCACATTGTGGTGAGTGAGGTCAGATAGACTGGCTGCTTGTGGTTGGTGGCAAAGCAACAATACCAGCCATCATAATGTTGATTTCTTGCGCTTGGGTTTGATGGTTACATTTATTGTAAGTGTTTCTTCTACTTCAGCAGCCTAGCAACAAAAGCAGTCGCTCAAGTTTTTGTTTAAGGCTCTAGGGATGGCAATGTGTGACGGTCAGTCCGCCCACCGCTCTGGTCGAGACTGCAATGTCTCAATAAGTATTTGATGGATTGCCATGAACTTTTGTACAGTCATTCGTCCATCCCAGACTAAGTGTCTTGTGGTTTAGAGGTGGACCCAAACACAGGACACAGACAAGTGGTTTCTTGGTAAATGAAAAGAGTTTTATTGCTACGAGGAATAGGACGAGCAGACTGACGGCGGGGATGGGGATCCGGGGGCAGCAGGAGTGGCTGAAATGATGTGAGATGTGGATGTGAGGGGGTGGGGGCTGGTAGAAATGGTAACTACCACAGTAGATATAAAAACAATCTGGCAATAAGAACCAAGGTTGGTAAACCGCATGCTGAGGAGATGATGGGAGGAAGGTGTGCTGACTGGGAGAAGCAATGAGTCAATTGTTGTGTTTAAAACTGTGACCATATTACAGGAGAAAATACGTTCCTTTGAAACATAATTAAGGATGCAGTTTAGTTGTATAGGAATGCAATTTTGGTACATTTGGTACACACACATGTGACCCTCTAAGTCTGCAAATTTCCTGGTAATTAGGTGATAATTAGTGAGTAAACTATTTAGAATTTCTTTCGAATTACTGACATCAAAAACTACTTTGTTTTAGACATTATTTATAATCATATGCTAAAATAGTATATAATTGGTAAAATAGGGCTCTTAAGCTTGAGAAGCAACTGTGCATTTCAGTTTTAAGGTAAATATTAAAATGAAATAGGAAATTTCAAATAAGGCACTAGTTATCACATTTCTCATATAGCATCATCATTAGTTGATTGTTTAAAAAATGTATTCAGTACTTGCCAATACTTGCCTTAATGCCTGCATAGCTAATGGCAGCTTCCGCCTACTTTGTGTTGAAAATGTTAGCATGCAAACACCTTATTAAGATGATAGTTAACATTATGCCTACTAAATATCAGCATTTTAGTATTGTCACTGAGAGCATGTTAGCTTGCTGTTCACTGCGTCAAAATGAAGCATCACAGAGCCACTAGCATGGCTGTAGGTGCTTAGTAACATCTCACTGTACATCTGTCTGACAACAAAATGAGTCTCTCGAGTCTCCCTTTTGTTTTTTCTTTATTCTTCCGTCCTTCCTTTTCTTTTCTTCTGACCTCTGACCTCCAGCCTGGTCTGACCTGTTAATGGTTAATGCTAATGGACTGATGACACATCCAGGATGACCAAAGAGACCCACTAGTTTTTATCCTAAAGGTCAGGGTATGTGGTTAACACTTAATTTAACAGGGCAAAGATAACCCCAAAGCTGCTGTGACTCAGAGCTTTGGTCAGACGCAGCACCTGTAACCCTAACCCCTTCAAATTAGCAGCAACTTAAACTTTATGACTACAGACCGAAAGCATTCGTCTTTAGCCTGAAGCCAGACAACACGTACGTCGCTCCAGAACTCTAAAATATTTTCTTCCATTGTGCTCTTCCAGACATATTGAAACAGGTCTTAACTTGAGAAAAGGGGTCTGCCAAAATAAGCTGACAGAAGTCTACACCTACATTTTAGGCTTGACTCCTTGTAAGTCACAGAGAGAGTTGAATTAAAAAGGGATTAGGAGCAGAGAAAGAATTAGAGGAATTAAAAAGGATTCCCAAGCCGCGCCACAAATCCATAGCTGATATGGTAAAAATGATTGGTTGTAGATGCTACATATCATATTAACAAGGCCTGTACGGCACAGAGGCGCTCTCTTCACACATCAGCGGCCACACCAGCAGGAGCTCGGGCACCAAATTGCTCATATTTTACATGTTTGGAGTGTGGGAGTCAAGGGCCTGACTTCCTTCTGCTTCTCTTGTGTTGATAGTCAGACTTCACTTGAGAACAGCTTGAATCCTGCATTGCTAACACAGAGCCAAATTGAGCTCCACAGACCTGCAGGGAAGCTGCTGTGGCTGTAGTTACACTGTTTACTGGATTATAAATGATGCTGAGGGATCAACAACATTGAAGTTTACTCCTCCACAAGCAGAGGATAGACTGAGTAACTGACTTCCACTGAACTTACAGATACATGCACACAACAGATGTGTATTTACATGTTTGGTTGCTTTGGAAAAAGGTGGGTGTGGAGGTGGGGGTCGTGTGGCAGTGTTGCCCGGGTGACGGCCAGTTGTCCAGAGGGTAGGGAGAAGGGTAAGGGATATTAGCGGGCATTGGACTCCAGAGATGAAGCTGCCAAACTGGGCAGAGCCTGGACACCAAGGTCCCCTCTGACCAGATTTCCTCGCCAGGCCTCGCCCTACTCCAGAATTTGGGATATTAGCTCGCATGGCATTCGGAGTCAATGACAGCCGCTGACAGTAATTTGGGAGTCAGACTGATGCAGGTCTCAATTATTCAAAACTCTCAAGGCTGCTCGCTATTTTAAGCAGAATCGGAAACATGTCTTTTTCCACATCACAGCATGCTCAGAAACTAGTGCGAGTTTGTCTCTTGTCACTTCAGGCAATTGCTTTAAAGCTAAAGTAGGCAGAATGGAACAAATATAATTAAAAAAGTTATTTTAATAAAACAGCCAATATATCTTGACAGCAGTGCATGAGAAAGCGAGTGGTTGACAGCTTCCTTTGTTGAATGAGCAGCCAATAGGAACGATCACTCTCTCTGAAATGACCTGTGATTGGCCAAAGTCTCCCATCACAGGCAAAATTTTTATAAAGCCTGAAAACATGAGGAGGTGCAGACGTCTAGTTTTCCCTCAGAACACTTGAATTACAATATGCTGAAAGGTTATTATGGAGGTCTTGCCCAGTGATGGCAAAATATACTGCCAACTGTAGCTTTAATACAAAATATATACAGTAAAACAAGCTTTGTATTTTTGCATATACACATGCAGTTGAAAATGATGATGGACAATTTATCATCATCATCATCTGAAACAATGGGCCCTTGTTTTCAGACAGAGGTAGACCAAAGCAGCTTCTGATTTCTAGTGACAATTGATTTGCAATTGTGGCTGGCAGACTTTATCAACTATAACTACAACTATTAAGCTAACATGACCTGGTTGAAAACTTTGCACTTGATGGCTGCATATGTGATATTGTGCTAAATGTCTGAGGCTGAAGCTGGCAAAAAGTCATCCTCACCGGTTGATGGTTCATATCGTAGAAAAGACATGCATTGTTGTTGTATAACAGTGTAGAGATAGTGTGATGATGATGATGATGATGATGATGATGAAGATGATTCACATTTAACATTTCAAGAGAAAAGGCTTTTTACAACTAACTTAACTGAATGTGGCCGTGTTGCTGCAGTGTAAACCTCCGTAAATTGACTCGCGTGTATTTACAGAAACATAATTCCAGCTTAACTCATAAAGGCTTCCCATCAGCACATTGTTATTGTTTGTTTGTTTGTGTACTTTAAACATACTTCAGCCTCTTGAATTGCTTATCAGTCTGGAGAGTGGAGTATCAAGTGGATTAAATGAGGAGTACCACCAAAACTAAAACAATATTTCCAGGGAAGAAGGGGGTCAAAATAGCATTGATAGTTGTTTAAGCAACATGAAACATACTTTAGTCCTGAAGTGAGGTTGAGTAAGGCACTATCCCTGATAGTGCTTCCAGGCAGCCGGTTAGACTGTTATCAGGTCATTAAATGTGAGTTGTCAGTGGTGATGTCTCATATATGTGAGCCAGTATGGGCCTGCTACACTTCACAAAGCGAAAGCGCAAGTCAGGCACAGTATAGACAGTGTGAAACTCTGTATAGTGGCAATGGATGGGACACAGCCAGGAGGCCAGGATTCACATCTCATGTGAAACCAACAATGTGTGGTTGTGTTTGTGTTCACAACCTAGTAAGTATCCCTCTCACTTTTGAGGCATAGTTTTATTAAGACAAAACACAATCTTTTTCCCCAAACTTGAACATATGGTTTTGTTGCCTAAAAAAAGAAAGTTGTTTTGTGGTCAAAGCATAAAGTTTCATTTAGTTTTATGTGCTAGAATGGGTTGTTTTTAAGTTTCACTGTCACTTTTATAATATAGTAGGCATAGAAGGCCCCTACTAACTCGTATCTATGAGGCCACTGCTAACACACATTTAATGACCTGATAATAGTCAAATCGTGTGCTCCAGGACTGCTGTTCTGCAACTGCCCCTGACCTCTAACCTGAACTGTTTTCCAATGCAAATAAATAAGAGGAGTAAAAGTCCAGCTGCCATGGCATCCTTATAGTTTCTAACTTCTCTCAGCAGAACCACAGTTACTGTATGTGAACCCGTACAGAGATGCTGAATGAGCCTTCCACTTTTCGCTTACCAATTAGCTGACTGGTCTGAACTGGATCTAATGATAATTGAAGCAGCTGCAGCGCTTCATACACCCACTAATAGCTTTCTCTTTAATAAATCACGAGGGGCAATCACTCTTCCATTACCTTCGATCACAGTTGCTACAATCACGCACCATAAAAATGCTGCGCTGTATGGATTATACATGATGACAGCAATCCAATCCGCTGTCTTTTTTATTATCTGAAGTAGAACCAGAGGTTGGATACAACGCAACGCGTGGTGTGAAGTCAGCATTTCAGTCACACACGCACCTCGTAGTTATTCAACTTTTGTTGGCAGCCGAGCTGTGTTTTCTTGCTTTGTTTTAACACGTTAACCACACCGCTACCCGTGCTCAATCTACTCTACCAGCCATCTTATTGCTGAGCCCAGCTCTTCCTCACCACATTATTAGCTTTGACCTTTGCGTGTCGGTTCCAGCGCTGATGCCGAGCCAGAGAAACTCTGCCAGAACCTGAGCCAGAAATAAAGGGCTAACACATGTTGCATTTTATGAACAGTCCAGCCATGGAAGGTGCTTATATAGAGATGAGTACAGCTCTGTAGGGACTGTGAAACCATGCTAGGCTCTCCAAACACAGAGGGGCCATTCCCGTCCACGCCTTGCAGCAGCTCTCCCTTGGCCTGATCCTGAACTCTGCCTGTCTATATGTTACCCATCCCTTCACAGCTCACTTATTCCCATTCCCTTCTCCACCTTCATCCAGCATGACAATTTTAAACACATGCTCTCCTCCACACCCTTAATTTGACCTTGATCCCCCTCATCACCACACTGTGACCACTGTGGTCTCAACCTCCTGAGATAATGGAATCATGATTCCTCCTCTGGCTCCACCACTCACTCATGATCAGATGACCTCTACCCCCCTTCCTCCTCAAAGACAACTTGTGGTTGAAAAATTGTGTCCTGTCAGCTGCTCAGCTCATTTCTGTCTACTCACCAGCTTGTGATTTAACTGGTTACCAGCCGTCGTTAACACGCTGTGTGTCAGTAGATTTATCAGTTGCTTTATTGACACACAGATGTTCTAAACACTGGTAGACAATCCCTCCACTGGACTGTGCTACTCATGGATGTAGAAAGAGGACTGGATACAGTGTTAATGGAGGGCTTCTATTCATTCCTATGAGAGCTGCACAATGGCCCATGAAGCCAACTGTGACGCGATCTTCCACATTATTGGGCCAATACCGGCCGTGGTGCCGCCCCCCCCATTCCCCCCCCCCCCCCCCCCCCCCACCCCCCGTCTCTTTCACATGCATGAACAGAGGAACATTTTACAACTTTTAGGATCTAAATATTTAAAAGGGCTATTCAAGTGTTTGTACTGGGAAGTTGATTTACCTCAAAAAAATTACCGGCTGAGTTACAGGCATCTCTTTCCCAATGTAACTATGGGGAAAAAGTATTTTTGGGCCAATGGCATCAAGTAATGGACATAGAAGCAGAAGTACTGCTGAAAATTAGCTTCACAGCCCGGCTTTCTGGTTGGCTTGGTACTACTACCATTGCCACATCTGGTTTATCTAGATATTAAAGGAATACCACAAAATGATCAGTTGTATATCAGTCACTTATGTTACCTTAAGTTCTTGAATAAAACTTGGATTTTATCTAGCTTTCTAACATTCCTCCACAGTGAGCAAAGAAACAGAGATGGTGAAAAGTCTTGATGAATTGAAGTAAATGGTCGCCATGTTAAAAAGCAAAATTATATCAAAACATCCATTTACAAACACACAACTTGTTCAGTATAATCCAAGTCTCATTTATCCAGTTGTGTGCTCATTATGTCCCAAATTGCAGTTTGTAAATGGATGTTTTGATGTTTTGCGGCTCCCGTTTACCTCAACTCATCAAGACTTTCTACATGAACCACAGAGGCATGCGAGAAACCTAATTGTTCTTCAAGAATTCAAGGTGACACAGGGTGAGTAATTGATATACAAAATGGCCATTTTGTCTTGAAAAAGTAAAAAAAAAAAAAAAAAAAAAAAAAAATAAATATATATTTTACTCGAAGCAACCAAGCAAAGCAAGATGATGCAATGATGATGAAACTGTGGTGTTGGTATTTATAGTATACTGACAGGAAATCACAATTAACAGGAAGTCCAGACTGCCTCCTTCACAGCAGGGAGCAGCATGCTGTTGAGAGAACGGTGGATTCACCAACACAAGATCTCTTTGCAACTCCTATTCCTTTTGATTTCACTTTCTATAGATTAAAGCATCACAAGCTGGCGAGGGTGGTAAACAGGAGCATGTGTGGAGATTGCTGGTGTAACTTCAAATGATGAAAGTCCAGCTTCAGTAGCACCTCTAGAGATCTGTAGCTGATCTTAGCCCATGTCCCTCTCCAAAATCTACAAACCTGTTTAGGTGGGAATATAACATTCAGAATGCTACCATGTTATGAGATAATCACAGGAACATGAATGTGCTGAGGTAATGTCTTTGCGATCTGTGTGATTATGAGATAACTTTAAGTTTGAAAGTGGTATTCCTGGGCTGTTGGTGGTGCTAGAGGAGTGGCCAGGGATAAACAAAAATGTCAGGCTTCCTCCTTTTGAGACCCTAAATTAAATGGAAATCTTGCCAACAGTTATTGAGATACCTTACCTGTTTTTATCTCCTGTGCTCCCATTTACACAGCTCCTCCGAATCAGCCTCGTTAGTTCTTCCCAACCAATCAGCTCCTTTCCTCTGCCTGCCAGTCAGCTTCCTGCACATTCACTTGCCTAATTACTTCATTCCCCTCACCTGAGCTTCTCCGCCCATCTACCCACCTGCAAACCATCCTCTCGTCAGATCAGTTTGCATTTAAGTCCTGGTTTTCTCTTCAGTCTTTGTTGGGTCCTTGATTTTGTTGTGGGATGTTCAGGTCTGCCTTGCCTGCACCACATATTAAATAGAAATTATTTCGCCAAGTTCCTGTTGACCTCGATCTAATCAAGTAGCTTTGCTGCCTAAACACTGCAGGAGCTTGCACATGTGCACTAACCTGTGTTGCTGGACATTCATAAGACAATGCACAAAAAGTTTTTGTAAGATATCATATGAACCATTGTACTTGTTCCAACTACATCTTGATATTTGAGGGGAAATGTTTGAAGAGTGAAGAGCATGTGAATGCGAGCAAAGTGCAAGTGCACATTCCTGGTAAATTAATCTGTAACATGAACGGTGTATTTCTACTGTCCTGAAGGATACAATGATCTGAGTTATAAAATCCTGTCTCATCGTATTATAAACTGCTCTGAATGATCTGTCTGCGGTTGATCAGATAGTGTACCTCACCCTGAACCAGCAGAGTCCCCATCCACAATAATCCTTTTTACATTGATCACTGTCTAAGCTGTCTGATGCCTGATATTTCTATTTCTGCAGTTAGATGGTTTAGACTCTTTGTCAAATCCATCACTGACAACTTCCAGAGGCTGTGTCGTTGATCAAATATTCCAGTCATCTTGGATGAATTTAATATATTTTTTAACCTCTGTGTAATTATAGTGTGGAGCTGCTGTCTGCATGTTAATACCTGGTGGAAAGCGACATGCTGTGTAAATCATTTCCTCAGATTGGATGTAGCTGGAATGAGCTTTTATACTAGTTTTTCCTTTAAGCATTATATCATCAGTTGTCTTTGCATGCTATAACATTAGTCTCTAAATCTTTCAGACCAGCAGTGGCTGTGGATGAATGAACTTCCACCAATCTGACCTAGCTGTTCTGTGTAGAGCAGTAGGATGTGGACAGTATTGTCATCAGCCACTCTGTGCTTCCTTTCTTTACTTCCTGCTTCCTGTCTGGCCAGTGGCATTGCAAAGCTGGAGTTCCTCTTCAAATGCTGAGAATAAAAACTGTGAGTGTGTCTTTATTTAGTTATGATCTCCATGAAAAGCCCCTTCTTCTTTTATGGTTCGACAAGTGTCACCTGACCTACTTTGTGGACAGCTGCATGCATATATTCCTGTGTGCATTTACCGGATGTGCAGTGTGTGTTTGTGCAGGTGGGAGGGTGTGTGTTCATAAGATAATATTATTACACCTGTATGTTTGTACAGGTAGAGGGTGATACCAGATGGAGAGACAATAGGAAATGAAGCCATATTTACATTTCTCTGAATTGCTGCTTAGTAAGCTGTTTTGCCAAAAAATAACCATGCATTTTTCTGTGCACGTATGGTTTTATACGGTGCTTCAAAGTATTCACCACCCTAGGTAGTTTTCAGATTTTACTGTCAAACAACATTGGATTGAAGAATATTTAAGAAGATTTGGCTGTTTTGAATTATTAACTTATTCATATTCATTCAGGACATTAACATGCAGTTTGAAGCCATTCCTGTGTAGGTCTGGCTTCATGTTTGGGCGTCATGTCTGTTGGAAAACAAATCTTCTTGCGAAACCTTAACTTTCTTCTCATCAGACCACAGAGCTTTCTTAAAGCTGATTTCTGTCAAACCATAGCTGTGATATGGAGCTTTTTTTTTTTTTTTTTTTTAAGAGATGGGCTTTCTTTTTGCTACTCTCCCATAAACCCAGTAAAGCCATGGATGTATTAAGAGAACTGGGCTTCCATTCATTCCTATGAGAGTTGCTCAGTAGTGCATGAAGCAAAAATGGCTCGACTACCATGGGATAAAGTACCCAGATCTTCCCCATCACCCATCATTCAGCCCATAGAGCAGGCACAGTAGTGTTTCCTTTAACCCACCTCCCAGCCCTCACCCCAGCCTGGGTATGGATCTCAGTCACATGTACAGAGGAAGGGAAATACCTCTGGATTTGGCTTTTAGAGCATTTTACAACATTTAGAATTATTCAAGTGTTCATACTGGGAAGCTGATTTACCTCAAAAAAATATTCCCCGAAATATGTCTCTTTCTCAATGTAAGTATCTTTTTTTAGGCCCAATGGCATCACATGATGGACAAGGAGGTTATAATGCCACTGTTAGGCCACCACGAAAACTGGCTTCAAAGCCCAGCACTCTTCCTGGGGGCTTGGGTGAAGCACCCAGCCAATAGCTGCACAGTCTCTCTAGTCTTTCTCTCTCAGAGTTGTTGTAGGTCTCTTGGTAGCCTCGCTCACTATAGTCTGCTTCCTGCACTCTCGCTCAGTTTTTTTCTCGGCAGATCTGCCAGTAGCTTTCCATTCCTTCATGATTTCTTGATTCCACCCTCTAACTTGCTTTTCAATCACCCATTTGCAAAATTGTTTAGAGCGTCCATTTGTCTTAGTTGAGGTTTTGCCTTGATACTCACACACCGAAAGTTAGACCTTGCAGATACAGGTGTAATTAAATAACCTGAAGTGCCAGATGGTTTTCCTAACAGAAACACCTGAGAATCCATCACTGGAAACTGTTTGGAAAAGGGCAGGCATTTTCTAAAAGGTGCCTGGATGAACCACCTGTCAAACTCTTACTGAAGCAAGTCAGGAGAAGAGCGAAAAGAGTTTCTATTGCGAAAAGCCTTCACTGTCGTTCTTTGCTCTTCTTCCAATGAAGAAATACTCTCTCGATATGGTGTCGCAGATGGTGTGAGCCCATCGCAAGTTAGTCTCTAGTTTATATTTGTAATTCATTTACAGATTTCTTTTCACTATAGGATAGTTTTCTGTTGACTGTCAAAAAAACCCCCAATGACTCTACGTTGATTCAGTGTTGTAAAATAACAAAACTTCCACAGGTGGAATACTATATGAAAGTATACACATATGTTTGTTATGCATGAACACACTTCTGTCATCATGCCAGGCTGAACGGGCCCTCGCTGCTGATTCCCATCAGCGGCTGCCACAGTGATCTAGTGGCTGGGCTTTGTGGGCGAGCTGTTTTTAGATGGAGGGAATGTCACTGGATTTATGTGGCTAATGCCAAAACAGCTGCTGCCATGAATAGCTGAATGAGGCCTCGTAGTTAATATCCATATCCAGACAGTGCCACTCCGGAAATGTTGTAGGTGAAGGTTAACACAATAGAAAGTGAACACATATAACAGTATAGACAGTGTGCTGTGATTGTCTTGACACTCATAAACATCCCTCTCCGTCTTTATGTCCTACTCACACACACATTCGCATACACACTACAGTTTCCTCTGTGGGCCAGCTGGCACAGTGCCCATCCAAGTCCATTCTGAGGCCTGTCTGCCAGTTATGATCCCAGCTCGTCCACGGGCTTCTCTCTTCGTGTGTGTGTGTGTGTGTGTGTGTGTGTGTGTGTGTGTGTGGGCCAGTACCTTGGGGACACATAGTCACACACATATACCCCCCCCCCACACACACACACACACACATTCATGTTTCCATGACTTTTGAGGACATTACATTGACTTGCATTCATTCCCTGGAGACTTACCCTAACCCTAAGTGTAACTGTTACTTGCTTAATCCTAACCCTTACCCTAAACTCAACCTAAACCTAAACAGGAAGGAAACAGCAGTCTAAAATATCAAAGTCTGGAGTTGTTTGTTGACCTATCCATCCACACTGACCTCCTCCCTCTGTGGACTTTGTGGCTCTATAACAATGTCACAGTACTTCCTCTGCTCCTGAAGGACAAGACTGCTAGAGGACCACATCACTTATCATTTCCAGAGTCTCATATCCGGATAAAAAACAAATAAGATGTGAGACACTTCTTGTGACTCCATTAGCCAGATCACAAATCTGATTGCAGTTCATCTTAATATCTCCTGGGCAACATGCAAATCAGCATTGGCTCTATTCCAGTTCAGAGGTTGGTGGCAATGCAGTTTAAACTGCTCAGTAAAACCTGAAGAATAACTTGGAAGCTTGGAAATACAGAAAACACAACAAACTTTAGAAATGCTGCAATTAGCACGGCGTGGACGCGCTTGTATCAAAGAGCGTATATTGCAAAGAAGTGAAAGTCAATTGTTTGGTCCATTGCAACATCAGCGCCCAGCAGCAAAGCAACTTTCTATTATATTGTCATATCCTAACAAAAAAATCCTGCATTGAACAGTAAAATACAATAAATATAATGGAGAGTTTTCAGTCCAAAAGGGTACCAGGTGCTGTTGTCATAAAACACCAGAGTTTCTTTGCTTCTATACTCTCTGCTCGTAGTCTCACCCAAAAATCCTCATTTTCTCACACCACTTCCAGATAGCAACTTAAATGGCAACAACAAGCCTGTCCCAGCCATGTTCATCACTTTTTAGTGTCCTCTGGAAACAGTTTCCATTGTCATCTGTGCAAGGCTACTTGCAGCTTGCAGTGTTTATTTTTATATTTTTTTTAATCCCCCTTCTGCTGTCTGACCATGTACACCAGCTGATACATCCCATGGTGATCATCATGACTTCAAGTGCAATCTGGTTGGATGCTGCAAGTTATTCTTCATGTCAGACAAGTAAACCTGGAATCTAATGACAGCAGACACACCTACAGTGTTATATATTAGTGACTTATTGGGTGTGTGTGTGTGTGTGTGTGTGTGTGTGTGTGTGTGTGTGTGAATGTCTTTATAAATCTTGGCTGTGTCATACATTATGGATCTTGTAACCAGCATGCAAAAATCAATACAACACACTATGGAGCCTTTATGATCCAATATGCAGTAATCTCATTACAGATGATGTTAACAGTAATCAGCCCGGTAATGAAAGCTTTGCCTCCTCTTCATCATCTTCTTCATGCGCTGTTGCGGACCAAAACCAACAGTGACTGAGAGGAAAAGAGACGAGAAGGGAGACGGCAGACAGAGACAGTCCTCTCTTACTTGCTTACTTCAGCTTAATTGTATTACTTAGCAGGACTGATGATGTCTGGGTCCCAGATGATGTACTGTACCTAATTTTTGTCTTGTAGTTTTATGTCTTTACACCTTACACCATTCCTCTGTTTTGGTTTTGTTTTCATATTTGTTTGACTCCCAACACAATATATACATATAACAAAATTTTGACCTTTAATAAATGACCCTTTAAGGCCATTCAAGTGCTGAACCACAAATGCAAAATATATTTGAATAAAAATGTGATCGTGCTATTTACGATAATTTAAGACTGACCTTTAATTATCACCAATTTAAGGTCAATCAGGCATTTTGTTTTTCTTAAAAGCCAGATCACTCAAGCTCTGTCTGTGTTATTATTAGTTATTATCTATGTTCATTATTTCCTGTTTTATTTTGAGTAACTTATCTCTCTGCAGTTTTAGATACTTCACTTCCTGTCGATGTGTGTTTACCGTTTGTTTGATTACCGACTCCTCCCTGATTGGTTTCACCTGCACTTAATCATCCTCACCTGCTCCTGATTAGCCTCACCTCCCCGTGGATTTAGTCTGTGTGTTTCCCCGTCTCTCTGTGTCATTTCGTCTTTGTCGTACGGGTCAAGCGTCCCAGCCATTTCTAGCGTTCCTGGTTTTACTGAACTCACAAGTTAGGTCACAGTGTCCCTTTGGTCCCAGGCAAGGCATCTCCAAATCAAATTCTCTGAGGACGTGGTCTCCCAGCAGATCCATCCCAATCTTTTTAGACAAAAAACAGACCTCTGGGATTCTTGCATTGCTGGATTCTGTTCAGCTGCACAAGAGAGTTTGTTTTCTGTTAAGAGCAACCATTTACATCCACAGTGGATTCTACATTAAATGACGCCCAAATACTTTTGTGTGGCTATGGTACGCCAGATGTCTGATCAGCCCATTTTCATTTCCAGAGCGTCAAATACTGACGCTTTGTCGCAGCAGTCAGCATTCAATAGCGCTGCATAAGGCATCCTTTAGTGCCTGTATGCGATGCACTGGGCTTTCCATTAACTACGGGCTGTGGTGACGTAGTTTAACAGGGTGGGCAGGAGTGGCGGTGGATGGGTCAAACAACACAGGGTTTTCATCCAAGAGATTGCTGTTTGAGATTGCTTGTGCGTTACGTTTCACTTTCAATATATTCCAAACTATGTTTGTTTTTCAGAAACCTAACTGGTTTTGGTGGCTAAACCTATGTAAATATTTTTGTGTGATTCCCAACATTAATCACATGTTTACTTGGACTGAAAAGTGACACTGATGCGTCAATATGTGACGAGTTAGGATGAGAACGTGTTGCCTCAAGTTCAAGCCTGAGCTTTACAACCTTGCTGTTCCCTGTGATTGTTATTACTTTACCTCCAAAGGCACTGTTGGACATTTTGGGAGATACAGACAACTTATTTGCTTTGAGCGTTAGATGAGAAGAGAGAAGATTAATACCACTCTCAGACTCATTAGTGGTATCGATCTTCTCATCTAAATCTTGGCAAGAAAGTGAAGAAGTTTATTTCCCCAAAATACGAACCTAGGCCTTGAACTTAGTTTCTGTTTTGGGCTTAATGCTGTTGTCTGTAATTCATTTATTAGCTGAGAGTTGCAGTTTACATCCAAGTCTGTTTAAAATGTCATCACTTCATCGTTTTATCCTGTTAGGCTTTTGTGTGAAATTGTCATAATTAGCATATGAATGCTTGAGTTATGGCCAAACGTGTTTTGAGGTCGCAGTGACCTTTGACAGCTAAATACGTTCATCCTTTTTATCACAACTGAAGAAACCCCCCTGAGATATCGCATTCACAAGAATAGGACAAACATGATGTCACAGTGACTTTGACTTTTGACCTTAGACCAAGAAAATCAAATTAGGTAATCCTTGAGTCCAAGGAAAGAGCAGCAACAGCATTCAACCAAATAACCTGTGTTGAACAATAAAATATCATACATATAAAAAAGAGTAACTCAAAGACATATAAAAAACCCCGAAAAAAACCACCAGAGTTTTGTCTCTTTGCTGCTCTTTGGTCCAAGTAGACATTTCCAGAGATCTCACGTTCACACGAATGGGACGGACGGACAGACAACCTGACAACATGATCCCCCCCCAGCCACAGCTATCACTGGTGTGGAGGGATAAAAAGGGAAGAGCAAGAACCGTGCAGCTCAAGGACATGTCTTTGCACTTTTTGTCACTCGTCCAAATTTCCGCACTTGAGAGTCTAAGTGGAAATAAATCAGCTGACAGCCTGTGTGTGAATGAGAATTAGTAGTGTTTGTGTGTACGAGATAGCTAGAGAAGAAGTACACACTTATTTCCGTTGTGCCGGACAGATTGTGAGTGAAAAACCATCCGTCATCTCGCCCCCCACCCCCAACCTGACTCCACCCCCTCAGTCTCCATTCACATTGTCCCAACCTCAACAAGTACCATAAAACTGCGCAGCCATAATTGGTGAACTGTCTGCACTGGGAGACCATCGCATCAGTCGCCTGTCCGACTTGCTTTGTGCTTTGTTCCCTCTAATTTGGGGGCCTATTTCGTTTGTCTTTGAACATCCATCTTAAAGTATCATTTCATTTATTATTCTTTGCCAGTCCATCTATCACACTCATTGGTTTATTCTCCTCTTTCCACCTCCCATGTCCCCTCTTTATGCGTATTCATTTAACTCCATGGCCCAACGTATTGTGGTGAATGCTAATAGGTTCCCACGCTCACAAGGTACACTATAGTGAAGAGTAAATGACTGTATGTGTGTGTGTGTGTGTGTGTGTAGGAGGCTGGGCAGTCGGTCCACAGTTCCATTAGCCTGATGGAGTTTCTATTAAATTAGAAAATCTCTCTCTCTCTATCTCTGTCTCTCTTTCTGTCTCTCTTTCTCTCTCTCTCTCTCCCAATCACATTAGTGCTCTTATCTCATTTGTGGAAGCTCTGCAGGCAGCGAGGGGTGGGGGCAACGGAGGGGTGGAGTTATGATCTGGAAGCAGACAGGAAAAAGGACAAGCCCTTGTAAACAGAGAGAAGCAGGGCAGGCTATTGATGTGTATCTACAGTAGTCGTACATGGAAGGGCAGTGTGCATGTGTGCATGTGTTTGGTATGTACAGGATCATGTGTGTGATGAGTGTAATTTCTCAGCTGTCAGGGATGTTAAAAAAGAAATAGGTCCATCAACAACTCTGACAGACACAGCAGCCTTTAACGCTGTCTGATGACAAAACGCAGCAGACTAGTGTGTGTGTGACTGTAATTTTAAAGAGCGGATGTCTGTACAATATGAACAGTTTTTTAGTCAATACTTCTATGGTGGGCTACTCGAGGACTGGAGTTTGGGACTGAGATTAGATCAGAGGGTAAAGGTAAAAGGAATAATTCAACATTTCTTATCCAGGAGTTAGATGAGAAAATCAATAGCACTCTCATGTCTGCGGGCAGAGTAATTAAATAGCGAGGAGGCGGTTATCTTAGCTTGGCATAAAGACTGGCAGCAGGGGCATACAGCACAAATTATCATCTCATTTGTTTAATCTGCATACAAAATTATAAACACAAATTGTGGTTTTAGAGGGAACTGTGTGCTGAACTTTATCTGTCATCGCAGCCCTTCTGAACAGTGTCTGCTGGTAGTCTGGCAACAATAGGGTCATGACAAGAACCAGAGATGTTACTGCACCTGACTGCTGTTCAGCCAGAAATAGTGACAGTATGTAGCTCACTGTTAAAACACCAATTATTAGTATCATCTGTGTATACATCGAAGAAAGAAGATTTAACACATTTATGTTATTGGCTAAAATAAGCAATACATTTCTCAGTGCCAGGGGCCTGTTTAGGTTCATGGCCTGGGGTGGCACCCCATTATCCTAAACTATGATTGACTATTTGCCCATTCACTGACGGGACTTCAGTCTGAACTGAAGACGAGTAAACCACGCTTTTGTTTATAAGTGCAATCTCAAACCTTAAAATGAGAGGCAGCAGGGTGCCAGAGTTGTGTTTAGGCCCAGAGAAGAAGAAGATCTTGTTTTGATTGAGCTCATGATAAGCGTCAAGACAGCTCAAACATGTGCAAACTTGCAGTGCTCCCTCAGTGCTTCTCCAGTCAAGGGACCGCTGTGACCAGAGAGATCACTGCCACCACCGCTCTACCTGTCATGATGTCATGCTCTATCTATCTTTCAACTCTGTGGCTTTAGTAGATATTTGGACAACATACCGTAGAGAAGGATGAACACACTATGGAGGGACTATATACAGAACAGTGAGCAATTTGAAACTCAGTGTATGTATCAGGTGGAAACATCCAGGTCTAAAAAGTGAAGCTAATGCAAAAGTTTCTTAAACTTGCTTTATTTCTACCAGCCAGAGGGGGGCGACTCCTCTGGTTGTAAAAGAGGTCTGTTTATATAAAAGTCTATGAGTTTATGGTCTTAATCACTGATTTCAAGTCTTCAGTACAGCATGATGTTCATTTAGTGAATTACGGTCCCATTTAGAGTCAAATAAACCATAAATAGGGTATGCTTTAGGTCGAGGCTACCTTGTAATTGAGAGGTCGCTACCACGGCGTTGTCTAGTCACAGTATTTTTTGTTTTTTTCTTAAATCTTTAACCCTTTCACAGTGTGTTTTCAGCTCATTAAAGTTAATTGTAACATTTTGGTTGCCTAAAAAGTCTTATTCAGTACTCGGTTGTACTTAGTGCCACCCTCTCCTGTCACTTCTGGTTGGCGACAAGATGGCGACGGTCAAAATGCCAAACTTGAGGCTTCAAAATGGCAGTCCACAATCCAATTGGTGACATCAGGGTGACTGTCTGCTTTTTATATACAGAAGGAACAAACTCTCCAGCACTCACAGATAAAGTGTCTTCTTTATTGTATTGGGCAAACAAATGAATGCGTTTCAGCCCATTATAATAAAGAAGACACTTTATCTGTCGGTGCCAGAGATTTTGTTCCTTCTGTTCTTGCTGCTGCCTGGCACCCGATACTTTTCAAGATTTGGAGACATGCTCGCAGTTATTTTCTACTTCTTATATACAATTTATGGCATGTAGACTTTAGATTTATTGCAAAACGTCAGAGTGAACTGTACAATTATATACTTTAAACATGGTTTATTCTGTAGGTCAATTTAAGCAATGGATATAATCAGGGCCTGTCATTAGAAAGTAAAGTATGCGTGGGTGAGAATGACTCAGGGGTGCCCAGCCCAGATGATAGGGGTAACGACGGTATGAGATGTAGTGAGACGAGAGAGGAGCAATGGACGCATGGAGACAGACTGGCATGGAGACCCGCCATGCTGAGACAATGTGTCCCTGGAATGTATAATTATCAGTGTGTGAGCATGTGTGGGTGTGTGCAGGCGACAGTGAGCCATTAGCGAGGTTTAAATGAAGGTCTGCATCAACAGCAACTATTCTAATAATGACCGCCTTGGTCACAGACAAACTAATGCACCAGTGGCGTCGGCTGTGCCCTGTTGTGTTTATGTGTGCGTGTGCATATGGCTGAGTAAGGAAACATACCTCTTAAATTGTCCAAGGTGACACTTGGTCTCTACGCGCAGACATCCCTTCAAATGCAATTCAGGCAGCGATAGGATTTCTCTGTTCTGCTGAGTACTATGTGACACACACACATCTAAGTCAACAACAGCAACAGCATTTGTCACAACTTATTTGACTTAATACATGCTCATTTAAAACCTTTTACAGAGCCATTTTGTTGAATGTAATTATATGTTGCACCGTTCGACTTTTACAGAAGAATTTAGATATTTCTGATAAATAGTGCCATGTTAAAGTAGTGCCTCCTTACAAACATGTGACCTCATATATAAGCATGCACACACACGGTTTCTGAACAGTCTCTCACCTCTGAATCACTCAACCACAGAGATTAAATCCCAAACTGAAGTGGTTACCTCACCGCTTACCTTCCTCAAACCTCTGTTATTGGGTAATGGTTAATTTTGTGTCATCTGTCTTAATAATCCTGCTCTCTTTGTTCTCTCATTTCCCGTCAAGTCCCGTCTTTGTCGTTTAAAACCCTTCATCTTTGTTCAACCTTTCTTCTCGTCAGCTGTTTTTGATTGTTTTCCCTGTTATTATATTAATTTTCCTGCATAGCAGACAGTTTGTCAAACCCTGACCTTACAGTAGGTTCGGCAGGATAATGCACTTTAGAGGCCCATTTTTTATTCAACATGTCACATTGTTGTAGTAGTTTTAGCTCTAAGGCCTGGTCACACCACCATTTAAAATAGAGAAATACAACGGCAAAGTCAAATTATTTCTAATGGAATTAGATTGAGTAAATCAATAGATTCACTCGGGGGAGCAATAAATCAGCATTACATTTTCACGTTGAGTTCAATGTGACCAGTAGACCTTCTTTACAGTGACCTTTAAGCAAACCCAGTACAAAATGGAGGCAAGACTAAACCAAGACAAAACCAAACATACTGTATGGAAATTTGTGGACTGACACGATTCTGGAAAAGTCCTTAGAAACTTTTAAACAAATTGTTGTCAATCCAAAATGAACACAGATTCAGCAACTGCATGGCTTAATTTCTCGTATATAAGAGAAGAAAGTTTCCAAAGGGGCCACCATGTTGCTTCCGGATTGAAAGCATGGAGCAGCAGCCCACAAGCGAAGAATGTATCTTGATAACCTTTGCCATGAGGGAAAGAGCTCATCCAATTAGATGCCTAGTGCCTTGTGTCTAGTGGCAGCCCTTCAAGTGTCCAGGGATGGGAGGTGAGACGATCACTTGCACAGCGAGTGGGTGGAACCATTGATACAGCCCACCTAAAATGTAGATTGTTCCCGCCTTGTCGGGGCAGCTGTAGCTCAGAGGTAGAGTAGATCATCCACCAATCGGATGGTTGGCGGTTCTATGTCCGGTGTCCTTGAGCAAGACACAAACCCTGAACACTCCTGAATCTGTGTGCCATCGGTGTGTGAATGAGTCTTTAGATTAGATCCTGATGGGCAGGTTGGTACCTTATTGGCAGCCTTTGCCTTCAGTGTATGAATGTGTGTGTGAATGCTGATATGTAGTGTAAAGCGCTTTGAGTGATTGGAAGATGAGAGCAGACTAGAAAAGTGCTATATAAATGTCCATTGACCATTACCATTTACCAATGATTGGCTGACCATACGTGCAGGGCTGGTCCTCTGCTAAAAAGTTATTGTAGCTTATTAGCTGCGTTTTACCATCCATTTTTATTTGATTTGGTTAACATGCAGTAACAGAATACGAGTTCTGATTAAGATAAAACGCTGTCACAAGATCTTAACACTTGCACTTTCTTAATCAGATTTTAAAACTGAAACTGACACACAGATTTGTTTTTTAATAAAGATAGTGGCTTTAAAAGCTAATGTTTTTCTTCTACTATACTGATGCCCAGAGGGAGAACAAGCTTTGCCTCAAATGTTACAAAATAGTTCCAGGGAAAAGACTTTATTATCATTACAACTCCACTGATCGATTGGCTTTCTCTGTCCTGGCCTCCAGCCATCCATCCATCCAGCTTGTGATGTATATATGTGTGTGTGTGTGTGTGTGTGTGTGTGTGTGTGTGTGCGCGCTGTTTCTCCCAGAATCTCGTCGCTAGGTCCTGGGAATTTAACACAGTGTCAGACAGTAAACACAGCTGGGGTCATATGGGAGGGGGGATGTATACGTTTAATGTGGTATGGTCAGTTCAGCCGTGAGACTTGACAGTAGGATCAGACAGAAAAAAGACGCTATAAAAGGGATGTATCACTCTGTTTTACTAACAGAGCAAGCTGATGGTTGGCTGTGGTTATCGCTACCATTCTAATGTTTCAGATGGGCCAAACTTCGCCTACAGTGCTCGAGGTCTTGGCCTCAGCTCCAGTTCCATCCAGGTGTTAACTCTACTTTATTTCCATCGCCTTTATGTCTATTGACCTCCTCCAGCTGTTTCTGGGCTTCCCTCGTTTTCTCTTCCCTCGTGGGCTCAGTGTTAGGCCCTGCCTGTTACACTGGATTTGGGCTTTCGGTTGGATGTGTCCGATTCAACCCCACTTCCTTTTCCTCATCTGCAGTAGGTGTCTATTCTCTCTTGGTTTGTTTCTCCCACATGGACTTTGGTCAATGTATTTCCAAGCTGGTTCTTAGGCACTTGTTGACAAAGGTCTGGACATTATTAGGGGATGATTTTGTTTTTCACTATGTTTCTGAACTGTAGAGCAGCACTGATTTAAAGGGCCAGTGTGTAGCATTTAGGGGGATCTTTTGGCAGAATTGGAATCTAATATTTATAATCGTTTTCTTAAGTGTACAATCACCTGAAACTAAAAAACAAAAATTATGTTTTTGGTAGCTTAGAATGGGCCCTTCTTATTCACATAGGGAGCAGGTCCTCTCCACAGTCCACCATGTTGCACCGCCATGCCTCTAGAGAGAGCCTATCATGTTTTTATGTTACCTGAAGACCACCGCAGCTCTCCAACATGCTTAGACAGGGAGACATTTACTTGGTTGCAATCTACAACCTCATCGCTAGATGTCACTAAATCCTACACACTGATCCTTTAATGTTAGTGTTAAATATTTGTTTGTGGTGTTTTGGCGTATGTCCTTTGAGTTCCAGATGAGCCTTAGTGTATCAAAAGCTGTTCTAGTCTTCCCAGTTTGGGCTTGAATGTCGGCATCTGTCCCTCCATCTTTGCTTCCACCTTCCACCTCCAGGAGGAGTTTACTTTATTAACATTTAAACAAATAGGTTATGGGAAATATGCTTAGTTGCTTTCTGCCTTAGAATTAGATGTGAGCATTGATACCACTCTCATGTCTTTCCATTAAATACAAGACTACTTGTAAATAATTGTCTTTTTGTGCATGTTAAATAAACAAGACATATTGTATTAATTAATGAGTGAAGTGCTAGTTTGTGCGTTTTATCAGGCAAAACAGAAACAGACATGGGTTACTGATTCCTAGAATGAAACACTACTGGTAGAAACAGGCTCCAGGTCAACAATGCCATGTCCATGTCCTAAACTAATGGGGTTTGAGCGGTCTGCTGTTTGTTATCCACTCTTCAAAGTCTCTGAGAGATTTCTATCAGTCTTGTAAACACAATGAGACTTGTGTCTGTCTTTCCTACAAGGGTCAGTGTCACATGTGGGGATGGATGCTTGCCTTGAACTACAGCTGTTGAGTATAAGTCACAGCTTATATCTCCAGAGCTTTTCAGGAGCTAAGATAAACTGATGAACCTCTAAAAAAAAAAAAAAAAAAGTTCATCACAAGCCGTGTGGTTAACATTCCTGGTAAACTTGGGCGGCAGTAGCTCAGTCTGTAGGGAGTTGGCTTGGGAACCGGAGGGTCACTGGTTCAAGTCCCAACATGGACCAAAAAACTGAGTGTGAACTGGTAGCTGGAGAGGTGCCAGTTTACCTCTTGGGCACTGCCGAGGTGCCCCTGAGCAAGGCACCAAACCCCCAACTGCTCGGGGCGCTTGTCAGGAGCAGCCCCCTCACTCTGACATCTCTCCATTAATGCATGTATGTGTGTTTCAGGTCTGCATGTACCATGTATAAGTTAAAAAACCAACAGAGTGTAAATTGAATTTCCCCACTGTGGGACTAATAAAGGTTGATCTTCTTCTTCTTCTTCTTCTTTGGTTTCATGGGAGTGGATATTTACTGGACATTGTGGTAAAGTTTCATTGTTTTCCAGTATTTGACATTATTAAGGTGTGAGAACTGACGGGCAGGGTGGTGACTAACATTATCCTGTCTCACCACAACTCATCCACACACAAACATGCACACACACACACAAATAGACATACTGTGTATTGTACACACTTAACATTTGTTGTCAAAAAGCAATTTTATAGCTTTATAAATGTCATCCAAAAATATTTAATGTACAAATTTGAAATCTATCGCTCACACACATTCTCTCTCTTTTTCTCTCTCTCACACACACAAGGATGCTAAGCAAGCACCATTTCCTCCAGTAGCAGCGGCACATAATCACAAACGTAGTTGTAAGAGGAAGGAGGTGATGTCACCTGAATCTCTTCCTCCTCTCCTCCGCTCCACCCCTGCACCACTTCCACCACTTCTCTCCATCTTCCGACTCAACCGTCTGTAGTTGCGTAAAGGAAAATAACAGAAAAATACTCCTCCACCCAGAAATTCACTTAACAGCGGTAAAGCAGATAAGACAGCAAAGACGGAAGGAATTACATTTATGTTGTATGAGCAAGCAAACAAGAAAAATGTGATAACATGAAACCTGGGTTCAGCTATTAGAAAAGCTACGATAGCATCTGCCTCAGTGTGAACGCAAGGGTCGCACATTATTATGAGTAAGCATTTGCTATTCAGGTTCCTTACTGAGCGAGCGAACCTGACATTAAAGAGCTGCCACTGTGTGTGTGTGTGTGTGTGTGTGTGTGTGTGTGTGTGTGTGATATACGTGTGTGTTTTCCATGTGTGTGTATTGCTCCATCATTTACTCCACTCCAACTGGCTATGATGAATTGGTATGACCTGCGACCCCTCTATCAGAATAGCTGCTGGTGAGTTATGCCCGAGGGTATCTCTGCCAGCTAAATCATTTAGCTGGAGTGACAGCCGGTAAAACATCACAGAAAAGGCTTTGATTACACAGTGTTGTAAAGAATAAAATAGCCTTTTAAGTATTTGACTCAGCAGTATACAGTTCTGCTTCAGACTACTATATATCAGTACAGAAATATGTATAGTAACTCTTTATTTTACAGGTCCGCAAATTTCACGGTAGTAAGTTGATAATTAGCAAATAACCTCTTTGAAATATCAATATTTACCTCAAAATTTATAGACCTCAATAAAAACATTATTCAATAATTATATTCTAATTTCCCAACAGCTGGTAATTTATTTAATCCATTTCCAGGAAAAGAATAGAAAGTTAATTGATATGCCTTATTTTCATATCTGCTAGTAGACATGACAAAGCTCCTCCAGAGAGGCCAAACACAGAGGCAAAGGCTGAATAGTTCTCTTTGTGATGAGTAAACTGATCTTCAAGTGTAAAATGTGTGGAGTGCCCCTTTAAAGGGTAACGCCAGTGTTTTTCAACCCATGCTTTTGTGTCTAAGTGACTAATGGGGACAATGTGACAAATGGAGAAACGAGCTGCGAGGGCAAGTGAGCAGCGTCAATTTAACGTTATGGTCACTAAAAGTGTATTTTATTTTATTTATTAGAAGTGTCTCACAACACTATAGAAAGGCAGAGACATAAAACCTCTTTCTTACCTTTTGCTTGATCCATTCTGTTTCTTACTCTGTCTCAAATAAATACACACATTGTGGAAATAATCTATATATTCAGCCATGACATTGAATTTTTTTTAGAAAGCTACACTTTCTGTACTCCTGCACAACAAACTCTTTCTGGCTGGCAGTAATGTTGGATTTATGCCATTATTCCACCATTGTCTTCCTGCAACACGTCACCTCAACATTTCAGGACGAGACTTCTCCTGGAGCAAGACTCTTTCCATAATGTCAGACATTTATAATAACAATAAGAGCCTGTCCTGGCAAAAACAAGCACTTTTAGGGGACATAAATAACGATGTCAGCTTGCCCCAATAGGATAACATTGCAGCCTATGAGCAGCTGCCATCTACACCAGTCTCAGAAATTATTTCTTTTTTAGTCAGTTAGACATAAAAACATGGGAAATAGGATCCAGGGTGATTTAACGCAGCAAAACACAAAAAAATTAACTCATTTACAGTGGTTGAAGATACTCAGTCTCTAGAAATGCCAATAAAGAGTGCTCCACTCAGAGCCAGCTCCCTGGAAGTGTAATGCTTCACGCTGTGTTTTTATTTTCATACAGCACAGTTAAATTCATCTCATCTATTTCTGAACCTGTACTGACCCCAAATATTTCCATGTCATGGACTCATTTAGAAACACATCGAGTCTAGATCCAGATCTGAGTGATATGGGGGCTGCATACAGAAAGGCAACCGTTGTCATTTGTGCTGAAATACAGGGAAGGATGAAGGAAATGAAGGCCAAAACAGAATCAAGACGAGGACAAAGGTCATCGTCAGAACACACTGCCTAACGGGGATCATTAAAGTGAATTGGAACCATTACTCATTTTGCTTGAGAACCTCCACTTTGAGAACTACTGGTCTGGAACGGTGGTGGTCAGATAATAAGCCGCTGTTTCCCCTTCTGCCCCTCTTCTGTCTCCCCTCTTTCCTCTCCTTCTTTTAACCTCTTTTCTTTCTAAGGCTTGTCTCAACCTCTAATCCATCATGGTTTTGCTCTTTGCCCTTGTGACTGTCAGATGAGACCGAATGGTCATAGTGGTGATTGGATTATGCTCCTATATTCCTTACTAAAATACTCATAAAATATGTATCCAAATATAACAATTACACTACCCATTATACACAACAAGAAAAACAGTAAAGCAAAGCTGGTTATTATATCTACTGAAGTAGCATGGTAAAAGCACTCAATAAGTAAATCAATGAGGGTAATGATTTATAGGCTACATCCTGGGATCCCTGGAGGTCAATACATATTGCACTTCCTTTATATTTGTTGTGATGAATCCCAGACGTCCTGACATTGATAGCACTAACTATTCTTCCAAAGGAGAAATATGCCTGATAGAGGGGTGTTCATGAACACATAGACCACAGCTTTGTACTGCAAACAAGTGAGGCGTGGTCATGGCAAGTTCACCTCTTCCCTCTTCCATCCCCCCTCCTCATTTGGACGTCTTGTAATAAGGTGATTGGGTTATATTTGCATAATGTATTTATATTTTCTTTTACTAACATTAGATATTTACACAGCTAACACCCATAGCATTAGTTAGCTAGGACGTTAGTTGCCAGGTTTTGTAACAGCGTGTTGCTGAGACAGAGAAAGGTCTTGAATAAAGTTGATGTTCTACTGATTTGTCTGGTGTTAAGAAGATATGTGGCTTGTGAAAAATGGGTCCAATATTTACTTTGGTGACTATGGCGGAGAAAGAATCTGTCATCATCCGTATTCACGTTCATTTCGCCCACTGGAGTTAATAGACTCACCTGCCGGTAGTGTCCGAAAGGGGCGGGGCAGTGGCGAAACCCAAGTAACACAGATACAGTGACACAGATACAGGGAACTGACTCCCAGTCTCCGTTCTGAACTGTATCTCGTTATCTCCAGTTCTACAGACTGGTCCTTTAACTGTTGGCCTGGTCAAGGCTGCAGATCTATGCTACAGACAGCACACAGTGGCTGCTTATCAGTTGGTGTTGTTAGTGTAGTTATATGGATTTTTGTCTATTAAATAATGTCTGTTGCAAGCTTATTTTATTTTTAATAATAATATGATGCAATTAACTGATGCTAATGATGTTAGTTTTTGTTGACACCATGCAGAGTGGTATTGATTCAGTTTCACAGTATGTGTTCATTTGCTGGAGTTCTGTCAGATGTAGACAGCAATATCAATAGATGTCACAAATTGACCATGGAGCTCTTTAAAACAGAGTAGACAGGTGAGCAGCCCTACGCTTCAAACTACGACAATCTAGGTACCCATCTAGAGTTAGTTCTGGACGTGTATGTCACTTTTTGTTTGCTACATGCATGCAAAATAAACTTCCAACGAAGGTTTACTTAGTTTTTATGTTTGAGTTTGTGTTTGTTTATGAGTTTGTTTATGTTTAAGTTTAGCAAAAGATTGTCATTTCAATAATAATTTATGACTTAGAATTAATTGCTATTTATTATTTCTGCTGTAGACAACATGTTCAGATTTTTCTCAAACGGCATGTTCTTTCGAAATACTGGAGAGTTTTACCTTTTCAGACACAAACTATTACACTGAAATTATTAGAGAAGGGAACATCACTCTTTGAATGGTTGAACATAGAGTATGTAAATCATACAGAACAATTCATATGAAAATGTCACATTACAGTAAAAGGTGAAAATAAAATGTCATACAGTTTTTGGTAAGAATGTCACAGTATGCCTTAGTGATCACTGACTAAAAGTCCCACTGTATCTTGCTCACCTTTATTTACCACTTTTATTAGCTGCAGCTAATAATGAATACTGGGTTTCTTTATAAATCTGGAGTAGGTCCTCCTCATCTGAACCTCATGGTCCCGACCCCCCCACCCCACTCGCCTCTAGTCCACTCGCTGAGTGATAAATAGCGACTGAATCGTGGCATTGATCCCTCCAGAGGAAAAAGCCATTGAATTAAACCGTAAGGTCACTAACAATGATGGGGACTTTCACTCTTCACTTGACTCCTGGGAATTAATCATAGCTCTTAAAAATGGCTCAGTATGGTTTAATATGGAGCTCAGCTTTTCATGACCACACAAACACAGAACACAGTAACAGACACACCCATAAGCAGAGCAGGCAGCAGGAGTGTATGAAACAAAATACGTCTGTTTATTTGTTGACCTTTCAGTGAACTGTCCACCACCCATGGTGCGGCGGCCCTATGCGTGGGCCGAATAGCTAGACGTAATTACCCGAGTCGTATGGAAATCCTCTGAAACACAAGAGAATCGTCACAGTCAAGCAGGGTAGGCAGACCCAATCTGATGAAGCCCTGTAATTTACATAAATGGGGATACGAGACATGAAAAAAATGAAATGATATGTAAAAAGCCTTGTGTTTATTGTGTCAGTTGTGTGTGTGTGTGTGTGTGTGTGTGTGTGTGTGTGTGTGTGTGTGTGGAGTATGAGAGATGGAGTAGGAGGCAGTAATTACAGGAACACCAACCTACACTAGAGATAGAGATTGAGATGGATGGATGGATAAGTGATCAAAGAAAGAGAGTGGGGTGTATGAGGCGGGAGAGGCATAAAGATGGACAGCCACATTTCACAGCAGTTTGAGCCATTATCAATCTGCCTTTGACATTACATGCTTTGCAGAGCTTCAGTGTTGGCAGATTAAACTTCAATCATTTTAATATCCTTACATCCTGTTTAAATTGTGCTGTTGGTGTTATTTTCAATTCACAAACTTGCTATAATTCACTAAGTTATATTCAAGCCTGGTCTCACTCCCAGGGTGTCAAATCCCAACACTGTACTGACAGCCAAAGGTTTAACCAGGTTTTTTTTAATATTTGTTAATGTTTGTCTGGAACATTTAGAAATTGCACAGTGTGAAGGGGCTTCATTGTCACTTTTGTGGTAAGTATTGACAGTCATTTTGGGTTTACATGACATTTCAGGCCAATTTACTGAAATCTACCTGCAGCTACCATCACATCCAACATTGTGTATTGTGCAATAGTATAAAGCGATTTGTCCACCATTTGTTTTTTTTAATAGTTATATTTAGAAGATATTACCTTTGGAGGGGGTGGGGTGATCACATGCTTGTGTATGCGCATGCGTCACAGTAGTCCTTTGCGCCCTTGGCTTTAGTGACCCTGACTGCTGGTCCCCGTGGTAACACTGACTCATTTCCTGGTAGTGTGATTGGATGATGTGAGCCCACCAATGTTCCCTTTGGGATCTTCATAATGAACTCTGCCTGGCACTCTGTCTAGATTGGAGTGTGGACAAAGTGGGACTATACTGAATGGGGAAATGGCTGATATTAAATAAATAAATAAGACATTATGAAATAAACATTTTATAGACACGCCAGTAATACAGTGAATATGCGCATGAAATATGAAGATAACTTGATCTTTAAAATGATCTCACAATTATGTAATGCTATTTTTTACCTTATTTTTTACAGTTGGTTGGCGTTGATTTGTGTCGCCCTTCAATGATTAGAATTTTGTGGTGACACTTTCATTTCATAATAAACACATTTCATACCAATTGTTGTGACCATTATCCACCTCTGCACCTTTCTACCAATCAAATGCTGCATGAGGACATTTCAACGATCACACATTCTCATCTGATGCACAAAGATCATTCAGATTTCCCACATTTTTTTCCCCCTGAAATAAAATAATTGAGGTTTCACTTTAATGCAAACTCCTTTCTTTGTTATTCTTTGAGAACAGTAAACATGGCACGTGTAGATTCACATCCACTCTACCTCTATCCCCCATGGATTACCACAGCTCATTTCAAAAAACTGCATTTGCTCCAGGCTATGTGGTTTGACTAATTGGTCTCTAAATAATTAAAGAGTTTCATTCCATAATGACATATCCACCATATTGTACAAAACTGACGCCTACTTCTACACAAAGACTGATAGCACCATTTAAAACATATTATGGTACTTTGAAAGTCTTTGACTGACAGCATTAGAATACTTCCACAGATCCGTATGAGAGTAAATGCTGAAATTGGATCGGTGTATTGTTTGGGGAGAGTCTGTGATAGCAGATGTTCGGACATGAAAGGCGAGCGCTCCAGTGAGAAATGGGTCCGAGATGAAGCTGCCAGTTTCCTGACAAATCATGTCCCACACTTCTTTTTGTTTGTTTTTCCTGGAGACAGTGCAGCAAGGATCAAGGCACAGATATCTATCCCTTTGCCATGACGAACGATATCCTGGCTCACCTCCTGCAATATTCTGTGCCAGGGGAGAGGGGCAGGAGATTGGCTGACCTCAGGACTTGGATAACTCTCTCTTTCTTTGTCTCTCACGCACAAACATGCACCGGCAAACTTGGCCAGCAGTTAGCCGCTGTAACTCCCATGTGCAGGGCTAATTAGCCTTCTAATCGGGGAGGAGGGGTGTTACTGTAAAAGGCAGTGGTGCATGCATGAGTGACATGTTTGCAGTGTTCTGTGTGAAACATGCAAGTTACAAGACAGATGCAGAGACTGAGACACAAAGATTTAGGTTTCATCCACAAAGACGGTGATGTAGAATCCTCATTGACAGCCTTTTCCTAAATAATATAAAAACGAACTAAATGAAAATTAACCTTTGTAAACAAAACAAGCAAATTAATTAACATTTCTTCATCCCATCCCAAGCCATGCTGAATTATATAAGGTAACCAGACCCTGTGTACTAATAACAGTGACAAAGGTGTCAATTTCACGCTCCAACAGGTGCAGCATCAGTAGAGGAAGGGAAATTAAAAGTTAAGCACAGTCTATATAAATCCCCACAGTAGTGATATTAAGTCTAATCTGGCAAAATAATTAACATGGGTGTGCATGGCTTTTAAAACCTTTACACACATGAATAAATTATACAAAAATTAGAAATACTAGCCTGCAAATTTTATATGTCCAGGGCTTTTACTGTGAAAGGTAAGAACAGAATGAGTGGATCTGCTCTGTGCTGCCTTTGTCAAGGTTGAATGGAGTAATAAAGTTTGCTGTCTGGGTTGGGACTACAGATCCTCTGTGTTGTTTCGTAAACACAAGCACAACTCAACCCGTTTCACAGAACGTGATTGGTTGACGTCTTTATTTGCGGTACGAAAATCATCCTTGCTCCAGCAAAAAATGCCGCCACATTTTTGCTGTGTAATATTTATGACATATTCAGGTTTGTCATGTTCATGACAAAAACAACAGTTTGAATAAATAAAAAAAAGCACACACATTGACAAATCATGGAAAACGTTTTAGCAAACACTGGCCTGCACATTAGCGCTTATTTGAAGTCAGGTTACTGGCCATGTGACAATCCAATGTTCTCTCTCCTTTTATCTCTGTTTTTGGTCTCCACCAACTCCTGAGGGAAACAGAACGGTTTAGCGGCTAAATGCTTCTGAAAAGGTTGGTTACATTTGGTTTATCAGAAGGCTGAAATCTGTGACTGGAGACAGGGTTGATGTGAGGGGTGAGACTAAAGCTAAAATTAGGGAGCACAGAAACAACATTAAAATGCTTGTGCAGCTGACGGAGCTTCAGTCAGGCGATTTTTCTCAGCGGGTTTGTTACCACCAGCGACTCATTTCAAATTACACATTTCCATCCATAATATGAAAAATAATATACTGATTAGAGCAGCTTTAATGATATGAAAATAGGCCATCAGGTGAATGAAGAGGTATACAGAGCCATTTTCCTTGGCTGATCTCAGACAAGAACAACACGTGACCATACCATCAGTAACATCAAATATTTGATATTCTGTCCTCTGAAAACCAGCAGACACTTGGGGCAAAAATTTTTAAAAAATTCAACAGATCAAAAAGAGTAAGTCTGAAAAACTAATTTTATACAGTAATTCATTGGAGAAGTTTCTTTTACACAGATTGGACTGTGAAAAAGAGTATTTGGAGATGGAGAAAAAACAAGCAAAGTGTGTGTGTGTGTGGTGATGAGGTGGTATTCACAGAGGCTGTGCAATGGAGTTACAAGGGTTTTTAAAAGGTGGCCGAATGGGTTTGGACCTCAGAATGAAGTGTCCAGCAGCTGGTTGCCTGTGCAGGAGGTGTTCAGATCAAATGGTCCTCCTCACTGGTTATATGGCTTCCCTTCCTGATGCAACCTGTGGAGCATCTGGTTCAAGCAGCAGTGTGGACTTACCCATAACCATCTGTGTAATTCAGAAAGCTTTATGGAATATCCAGTTGCACAGAAGAACATACTGCTGCTGCTGCTGCTGCTGGCCTGAGCTCTTCCATAAGAGTAACAGATCAATTGTACATGAAGCTAAAAGGACCAGACATGATTTTTATATAAATTTCCCCCACGTCTGTCTGGATCAGTAAGCAGGTTGAAATTCAGAAGGGGATCCAATTCCAACTAAATCAATTCACTGTTTGCTCAGATTAAATTGTGCTGTTTGAACACCACTGGGAAACATTCTTAGCTCAGGGAAAGTGATGATTCAAGAAGAAAAGAAACTAAACTAAACTGGGTCTAATGTGGACTCCCCGACATTAGAGCCCCCAAAGCTAAGAGCCGTAGAGCTAATGTTACGTTCGCTTGGCTCGTAGTAATCAACAGTTTTAATATTAAAGGGCCAGTGTGTAGGATTTAGTGGCATCTAGTGTTGAGGCTGCAGATTGCAACCAACCGATAACCCTTCCGCTCACCCTTAACTTTCCAAGCCTGTTGGAGAGTTACAGTGGCCTTCTGATAATGTAAAAACGTAGGCTACATGGTGGCGCAACATGGCTCCTTGAAGATGACCTACTACCTATGTAGATATAAAGGGCTCATTCTAAGCTATCGAAAACACAACAGTTCTTAGTTTCAGGTGATTATGCACTCAACAAAACATAGTTATGAATGTTATATTCCATTTTCTTTAAATATGTCCCTCTAAATCCTACACACTGGACCTTTAACAATGGATCAAATGACTATGTGCACTTTGGCCTCTTTTAGCTGATTGTTTTATTTGTATGAAGTGCAAACTACACTCTCGTCAAAGTTGCTCTATCGGCAGCAGGCCAATCACAATCAGTTTTTGGTGGCAGTAAACTCTTGCTTAAAGTTGTGAATTAAGCAAAAACACTTACTTACGTTTAACAAAACGAAAAAAATGGTTGGGCTCAAAATGACTACGTTTGTACAGTGAAAAAGTGATTTGACATTGTGAACACAGGACACAAAAGATCAGCTGATTGTAAAGTGAAAGTGAAACTTAACGCATAGGACACAAACAGCATTTTCCTGGATGAAAGCCCAGTTGTTGTTGTTGTTGTTGATGCAGGCGGCTGTGACAAAGCGTCGCTATTTGACGCCCTGGGATTGAGAATGGGCCGAAATTTCCAAGTTAATAGTAAAAGATAATCTTATTTTGTCTTATTTTTAACAGTTGCAGTTATGGTTGCGTTTAGGTTCGACCTGTTCTGAGAGGAAGTTCAGATTGCACATTAAATCAGACATCAGAGCGGCCTCTATGGCTGCTCACTGAAACTAGGAGAAGCTACACAACTACTCTTCTATGTCTGGTATTTGTCAGTGCAAGTTATCTTACACAGAGACGCAGGGGAAAATCAGACAGAATTATTCATACCGAGGAGTCTTCATACCGGCTAGATTGTCTTTCAAATACTTCAGGTTCAACATTTCAACAGTGAAGTCACAGACACCGTGTTGTACCACTATGTTTCTGGCACATACATTACTGCATCAGTCACTGTCAGACAGCAGCATGTCGCCAGAAGGGAAAACACATGAGCTCAAAGCAACATAATCAGACACCCATGCAAACAGAAAGTCCCACAGACACAAGCCATTGTGTTCAACACACAATATCCAATGTCCTCAGGGATGCAGGCTTCATTGTAATTCCCCTGATGAGGCAGGAGGCCTATAACTTATCCTTGTTTAACTGTGCCCCTTCCTAACCCCCCTCCACTTGTCTGTTTGTGGTTGAGGTCTCACTTCATTACATCCTAAGGCTCATTTTTGACATTCTTAACTTTGCTGTCTTACTTGTTGTTCGAAGAGTGTTGCTCTGAGACAACATGACATTTTCTAGCATCCTTCTGCTATGGAGGACAGAACCTGCCAAAACCCAAAATAAATTGATACATCAATAAATGACTTGATAAATAAATATATAGTTAAATGTAGCAAAAATAATATTTAAAAATAGCAAGGCAGAAATGCATAACAAAATGCATAAAGAAACGTACTGTATTGTATTGTTTGGGGAAATAAATAAGGGGTGAAATACAAAGGGAAAAATTGTGCATAAATGAATAAATGTATAAATACATAAACTGATACATACATTTCGACATGAATAGAAAATAAATAGAAAATAAATGAAAAATAAATAAATAAATTTAAACTAAATGCAAAAGCAAATAAGTAAATAAATGCATACAAAAATAAAATTAATAAATACATTTAGAAATGAATAAAAACAAATGTCATTAAGTGTAGCAAAAATAGTATTAAGAATAAATGATTAGTTGATATAACTTGACTGATAAATTGTGATATAAATTTACATTTCTGATTTAATTTTCTTATTTATTTATTGTTGAATTTCCCTTATTTATTTTCTCCTCTGTTTAATTGTTCCTTTTATGTATTTATGTAATTATTTATTTATTTATTTATCTATTTATTTATTTATCAAGTTATTTATATTTATTATTCATTTATTTTTGACAGGTCTGTCCTTTTGTTGCCTCTTTTGCAAATTGCCATACCTGCCACACCAGTCACATGAGACCCAGGGCTTGAAAACTTTTTGGTGATTAGAAGAAGAAGAAGAAGATATTCCTTTATTAGTCCCACGAGGGGAAATTCAATTTTTTCACTCTGTTGTTAACTTATATACGGTACATGCAGACCCGAACACACACATGCACAAACATGCATCAATGGAGAGATGTCAGAGTGATGACAAGCGCCCCGAGCAGTTGGGGGTCTGGTGCCTTGCTCAGGGGCACCTCGGCAGTGCCCAAGAGGTAAACTGGCAGCTCTCCAGTTCACACTCAGTTCTTGGTCCATGGCGGGACTTGGACCGGCGTCCTCCGCGTCCTAACCCAAGTCCTTACGGACTGAGCTACTGCCGCCCCATTACTGTTTCACTGTACTGCATGGAAGAAACAAAGCAGGAAAGTAGCAGATATTACACATATCAAGGTCATGCACCAGACAGTGTAATACACCTCTTATAACCCGCTGTGCCCCCAGGGAACCTGAGAAACACAATTTCCCATGAATGGTCTCCGGTTGCTTCTGCATGTGCAGCGGTTGCACCATGCTGAACACAACCTTCAGCTCCTAATATTTCTGGCCAGGTCTAGCCACGTAACATTTAAATGACATCTTCTCTCATTAAGTGGCACGTACTTGTGGGTGTGCTTCATCCAGGAAGAGGTTTCATCCACACCTACGCAGCTGCATGACAAGAATAGATGAGGACCAGACAGACGGACGACTGGCGCGATAAATAGCCCTATAAATCTACCAAGCTGCCTACAGTCTGCTGTGTGTGCATATGCGTGTGTGTGTGTGTGTGTGTGTGTGTGTGTGTGTGTGTGGAGGGGGGGTTCACCCCAGGGATAGTGGTCAAAACAGAGGTGGTTGCAAACTTACTGTCTGCATTCCTAAGCTCAAAGAAATAACAAAACAACACAATACAAATACTGATGCAAACACATTCCAAGCAGCAGAGAATAACCGGGGTGACAGAGATGCTCTTACAGTGGCGTCTCATTTAATTTTCATTTTTCAGCATGCATTCTTGTGTCTTGGTGCCGACACATCCCTCCTTTTTACTTGTTATCTCTCTGCAACATCTGATCTTAAATCTATTGTACAACCTTAAGTGGAATACAATGAAATTATTGGTTTCTTTTTAGGTGGAGAAGAATTTAAGAGTCTCATTCTACCAAATAATGATAATATTACAATTTAATAGACGGTGATATTGTATTTCTATAGAGGTCCAGCAACAGACCGTATCAGCAACAGACTGTATATAAGACGTGAACATAGTCACCGTGACGTCATCCATTGGTGTGTGGACTGCCATGTTGAAGCCCATCTTGTTTTGTTGCAACCAGAAGTGACGCACGAGGGTGGAAATAAGTACAACCGAATGCTGAATGCCGATGTTTTCAACATCATGTTGTACTGAAGAAGGCTTGAAACTAGAGATTGAGACCATAAACTCAAGGTCACAGTGTTTACTGAGGTGATAAATTTAGTAAGAAGTAGACTCATTTTTTCATAGACTTCTATACAATCAGACTTCTTGATGCAACCAGAGGAGTCGGCTGACTATTAGAAAGAATGCAAGTTTAAGGCACTTCTGCATTGGCTTCACTTTTCAGACCCAGAGTTGCCCATTGATTTCAGCTAAAAAAGCTGGGGAACACCACCCAGATTAAAACTTTATAGCCTATTGCATCACAAGTTGGAGTTTTAGTTTTAGTTTTTGGATATGGAAGAGAATTGTTCAAGTTTAGTAATATATTTTGGATTGTCTTAGACCATAGGAATACACATATACATGTTGAAAATGGGTGTAGTTCCCCTTTAAGTTTAGCTTAAGATGATTAGCTGCCTATAGGAGCTCAGGTCAGTGGGTACAGCTGCTTAAGATAAGATAAGATAAGATAAGATGAACCTTTATTAATCCCCGGAGGGAAATTCGGGTGTCTTAGCAGCATCAACAACAGTACAGATAAATACAGTACAGCAACAAGTAAAAGAGAAGGTGCAGTGAATGAAATAAGGTGCAATGAAGATAATTGACAATAAAAATAAATAAGTAACAGTAACAGTAAGTAAGTAAAGTGCAGCAGGTGGTGGGTATTGTATATGCACAGCATATGTATATGTAATTATATAATTATATGTAATTATATACATTTGGAATAAATACGGAGCAGATGATCAGAGTCACATGGGGGTCAGACCTTGGTTATGGAGCCTGATGGCCACCAAAAGAAAGGACTGACCCAGACGGATTGTAGTGTGCCGAGGGGGGATCAGTCTCTGGCTGAATGTACTCCTCATCTGGACCAGTAGGTCATAGAGGGGGTGGGAGGGGTTCTTCAGAATAGACTCCAGCTTCCTCCTGGTCCTCCCCTCTGCCACCACCTCCAGACTGTCCAGCTCACATCCAACCACAGACCCAGCCCTCCTCACCAGTTTGTTAAGTTTGGTGGCATCTCTGGTGCTGATGCCACCCCCCCAACATACGACGGCGAAGAACAGAAAGCTGGCTACTACAGACTGGTAAAACATCTGAAGTAGCCTGTTGCACACATTGAAGGTCCTCAGCCTTCTCAGGAAGAAACTGGATGCTTCATTGGATGTGTAATGATAAGGTAACAAAATCATAACAGAGTCTGGATTTAGTCCACAGTCAGTGTGAGAGCCAGTAAACTAAGGGACCTATCAATATTAAAATGTCTTATAGAAGTCTTTTTCAGAGCTGAACATTCATTGTATTCCACTCTGTTTCATAGTTTTTGGACATACTTGTCGGTGATGACGTTCCAGCAGGGTTGACTCAGATCTTTTGTGTACATATCTCATGGAATGGCATTCCCCTCCCCTATAGTTGTCCTCCTGCTGGCTACGTGGCCTGCCGATCTCAAGGATGCGATTTAGATATATAGGTCACAGTGAGAAGACAATGCTACCATTCAACCAGCCAGCAGCCAGCAGGCCAGACACACATCCAGCAGGCAAACAGCCAACAAGGGCCTGATTCAGATCCAGAGGAGCAAAGTTTGAGGTATTGGAAGAGTGGACGTTTGATGACGTCTTTGCTTACATTAATTCATTCAGTTATTCCTCACAATTAGAAATGTATTCTGATATCTAACCACAGTATCACCAAACTCTTTTTCTGCTATTTCTCAAGGAGGTTGAAAAGAGGAGATGTCATGTATGTCTCCTCACATACTGTAACTCTACACAACTTCAACCTGAGCAGAGGTCTACCGGTAATCAGCCAGCTGAAAGCCCCCATGTGAGCACACAGGATGGGCCCTTTAATAAGAATGACATCGTGTGTGACAAAAATAAGGTGCTGTCTGCACATATACATACTGTATATCTTTAAAAACATATTTTTCTCTTTATTTTGACCTCTCGTCCACATACAAATGTTTTTAGTCACAAAAACAGATATTTTGAAAGTAAATAAATAAATATGACATATGGTTAGTTTATATCTGCATGAAAATCGGAGCGATGACGTCCTCTCCTCATTTCACACATGCTGTTGCTTTGTGTAATGGCCTTTCACCAGAAACTATACCAAACATGGAGGACTACCATCTTTTTTGCATTTTGTTGGCAATGCTCGGACTAATTACTACTTTACATTTGAAAAATGTTACAGTCACAGGACGCTGAAGCAAAGAACATGTTAAACATGTTAAGGCCGAATGGTGATTGAATGTATTTGATTGAAGGAGAGCTTTGGAGCACTCAGAAGGGCTGTGGAGATAAACCTGAATGACCTCCTTTTTGTCATTTACAGTATGCATGTAAAGAGACAGTTGACAGCAGAGTGTTGGAGCTCTGGGGGTCCTGCTCAAGAAAAAGTGGACTTTCAGAGACTTTGTTTCCTGCGTTCTGGTGAGTTTTAAAGAATGAATTTACATCATAATATTTGCACTGCCAATTAATTCTCAGTAAAGAAAACAGAATAATTCAGAATAATCACACTGTGGCAGTCTGGCGTGAACTTGTGTGAATCTGTGTCATAAACTAAGTTAATATTTATCAGTTTCCATTCATTTGTTATTTTTTTGCCCCTGCTGGAGTATTTCTTGCTTTTAGTATTCTCCATTTCTCTCTCCTTCCCTCACTCACTGAAGATCAATATGACAACAGCATGACTGTGCTCTGAAGCCTGTCATTTCCAATGGCTTGATCCACACTACGCCACCTTCACGCTGATGCGTTGATGTGTGGCGAGCGCTGCCATTTTTGCGCTGTGAGTGCAGACGGAGATATTTTGTAAAACGAAGGTCATGTGGACAGATTTTGTTTCTTTTTAAAACAGAGGGGGAAATATCTGTTTATAAAAATGCCCGTCTATGTGTAGACAGGGCCAGGATCAAACAGAAGAGGTCCAATCAGGTAACATAAGTGAGAGCAGCTGTTTGTAAAGGCTCTTGAGTAGAATGTTAGTGATGTAGGGTCACTTTCTTGTTTCTGTAAATTGTTCAAACTGCAATATAAAGTAAAACAAGTTTGCTTTTTAGTCCATGTTACTGAAGCATTTTTAAATAGTCCACCCCACTACTCAGTTATTATTGATGACTCTTGTGATTTTAATGTTCGAAAACAGCTTCTCAGCAGGAAAAGCACAATATTATAGTTTTCCTGTAGCATGTAAGGGCTTCAACTTTGATTTATACACCTCACAAGGTTCAAATCTTACTTCACTCCTTGTTTGTTATTTTTACCTGGACATAAAAAAGCCCTAAGCTCTAGATAGAGACTGTATATACAAAGAATGATTGGATAGATCTGTTAGAGAAAACCTTCTCTATTGTCTCAAAAAGGCCCAGTGTGCTAGTTGATGGATCACCATTACCTTCACTGTGGGTACAGAGGAAGCCCAGCTGTGAGGAATTTTTGCATCACAGGTTACAAATCAACCTTAAGTAGGCAAAAGCACCATAAATCTTCAGGCTATTGCTTTGTCAGTTCATGTTGGACATGCTCACAGTGAGGTGCAGGTTCCCATTAGAACAACCAGACAGAATCCACACTCCACCAAAGAGTCAGCACAGTGGATATTTGGCGCCTGCATCACGTTTTCTTTTTGATGCTTGTTTTATGTAGACTTTTTCCTCAGGTGTCAAACATTCACTAACACGCAAACTTGTAAATCTCTATGATTAACAACACAACAGAATTTCAGCAGTGTATTTCAAATCTAATTTATTAGCCAAAAAGCACTTCTTTTTTTTTCACTTTACCCTCAATTCGGGTAAGGAAAAACTCCACAAAGGAAAAAGAGTGGAGAAACCTCAGGATGAACAACAGAGGATATTGTACTGCCTACATTTGAGATGACAAACTGTGATTTGAGGCTCTAGCAAGCTACAGTATCAACAAAGCATTTTAGAGACAAAAATATAACGTTACTAATAGTTTAGCTTAGCCTTCTGCTAACCATAGCCAAAGGCTCATGGCTGTGGTTATCAGGTTTATTAACCTTTTAAGTCCTAGGATGCTGGAAGGTGTAGCTCCCCAAGTCAGACATACTTCAAATAAATCAAGAATAGCTCCACAACCAGCACATCTGCGTGCATGATCTTGGTCTCTATAGATAGGCAACACCTCAGAGAATGCATCCCCAGTGTAAGTAACCTTACTATGTCTGAGTAATTCATGATGAACCAATGGAAACATTTATATTTTTAACTTCGCCTAAAATGTTTTCTAGATTAGACAGCGGATAACACAGTTGTGTGTGCCGATGACGCCATGCACATTCATTCAGCAACTTCTTTACTACAACTGTGCCAAAGCAGATATAAATAACACAAAGCACATTGATTCTTTAAAGGTGTTATTGAGGAAAGGATCTGGCGGACTCTCCATTTGGCCACTTGGATACCCAAAGTGTACCAGATGGGTTTTCTACCCATTGAAAAGGAATCTGGCAATAAAATACTACTGATATATAGGATGCTATGTGCACACAATGGAGCCTTTGGCAAAGACATTTACCCAGTGCATCATCACACTCTACCATTGTACACAGTATAAAATCAATAAAAAGTTTGGATTCCAAATGGAGTAGTTTTATCATAATAATGACATATGATCAAGTAAAACTTAGATAATGACAAATAGATCAATAACAATGTAAATACGACAAAAAATATTCCAAAGTCCACTATGTACATTCAATATAAAAATGGTCAAAAATATGATAAAATAAAAACACGATTCTTCATGCATTGATTTTGTAGCTAAAATATTGAAATCATTGCCAAACAATCATTGTTTGGATAAAATACACATATAGAATACATAGACAAATACACTTCCTGTACATTAGACTGACAACGGGTATTTCAAACATTAAAGTAGCACCCGAAATTTGTGCTAAAGCTTCAGTTGTCTGAATATGTTTGGCATCATTGGGTAAAAATTCCATAAAAACCTTTCAGCATATTGTAATTCAAGTGTTCTGAGAGAAAACTAGTCTCCTGCATCTCCTCATGGATCTGTTTTCAGACTTTATAAAATCTAGCCCATGACAGGAGACTTTAGCCAATCACAGGTCATTTCAAAGACAGCATTCGTATTGGCTGTGTTCCAGCTGGTGGGCGGTGCCTGGTATTTCCGCCAAAGATCTCAACATGGCTGCCGGGGTCACAAACTTTCTTGTTCTACAGCTAATCAGTAACTACAAGATGATTCTGAAAAAATTGAGGAGAGAAATAGGTGTTACAGTAACAGAATATTGATTCATATTTGATCAGCACTGCCTAGTTTGACCGTTTGATCAGTGACTGACAGCTGGACAGCTAACTCCAGCTTGGCTCTGATTGACTGTTTTTCTCCAGTCTGTGAAATATTGCAGATGCCATTAGGACACCGGAGGACACAGAGGCATTTCTTTTTTTCAGATTAACTGTCTCATGCACTACTGTCAGGATATAGTGACCGTTTAATATATATATTTTAAATAATATTTTCTCCATTTCTCCTATTGTGCAACTTTAAGTATCACCAACAGCACCAATAGCTCCAGTTGGCTTGAAATCTGGATATAAACAGTTTGCAGTTTTGTGCCACTCTTAAAAAAGTATCAAAACCACTGCTGCAGCATCATCTCCACTTTCTATTTGAATAAATACATATGTGAGCACACTTATAGAAGTTGTGTTTGTGAAAAAAAAAAAAATGATATGATGACGAACCACCAGAGGTCTCGGTTATTTCTATTTGTCACCTTACTTGCACATCTTGCTAACTCTGGGTTGGACCATATGTAAAAAAACTCAGTGGCTTTTTCAAATTGAAATGGGGCTAGTATCAGACACTCAGCAAGCAAAAACCTGAACTCCAGTCACCCCAACTCCCACACTTAGCTGGTTATCAACCCCGTCAGCGTGTTAGAAAGCCACGCAGGAGACAGCAGATAGACAAGCAGCCACCTACTCAGCCCACTCAGCCAGTCAGGAGTGCATCCAGACTGAAGCCATTGCCCTGGGCTGAGATGAGACGGAGGCTGGAACGCATGCAGAGCCGAGAGTCAGGCCAGACTGTTCCCGCTCTGCACAAAAATCCTTTATTCAGACATGGGCGAGAGGCACAGTGGTTGTTAGATCAATGGGGGAGAGGGGGAAGAGACTGATGGAGAAAATGAGCTACAGACATCAAAACCAGCGAGGGACATCTCCTCAGCTCAGTATGTGTTTTCATTCAATTAGGAAATGGACAGTGAAAAACCAGACTATACTTACTTTCATTTCCAGTCTTTAAAAACATTAAAGCAACAGTTTCTGTGTTGTAATTACAGCACAGCTGCACAGTTGAAATAGTCACATAATTTAATGTGCTGATTTGTGTATATAAACACAAATTTCACATTTTTTTTTTCATGATGGTCAGCAAATCAATTTGTATGTAGTAGTTTTTTGTTACATAACTTACATACGTTTTATTTTAACCCAGACCACAATCGCTTCCTAAACCTAACTAAGCAGTTTTTATTACATAACTTCTTTACTTAAATTACGTCACTCTCTGGGTTATTTCAACCCAAATAATGATCTTTTCCTAAAGCTAACTAAGTAGTTTTATGTTATGAAACTTCCGTACTTATAGCCAGTTACAGCACTTCTGGATTTATTTTGGACCTAAGTAGTTTTATTTTGAAAAGACTGGATTGGAAATTGACACATGCGTCACATGTTGTTGGACATTCATAGGAAAACACACTAAAAATACACTAATGTAAACAAATCAAATAGATTACATTTTATGACTATTTCAAGAACTGTCGTGAAACCATGCTGGTAATTTGCTCTTTTGAATTTAACAAATTAAATCAAGCTAAATGAAACTGAACCGCCATCAGGGACTTCCAAGTCTCCCTCAGTCAAGATGCTCACTCTCCCTCGCTGGCTTATATCCTCTCCATCCTTCCCTTTCATGTGCGTCAGTGTGAAGGCATATCTCAACTTTGAGGATGCTATCACAGGAACCCTTCTGGCCCCTGGCGGGATCTCACGGAGAAGCTGAGACGTAGACAGAACAGGCTCGCCTCGACAGCGCGATGAATGAGCAGGAGAGATGGGGGGAGATGAAGCGAGCTGAGAAGTGATCCTGCCATAAAAAAAGATGAAAATGGGGGAGAACGGGAGCTGAGATGTAAGAGCCCCAAGCCGAAAAGAGTTATTATCACTGTCAGCGTGATGGTGAGCGCTGCCTGACTATTGCATGCAGAGACTGAAGAAGCCATTCTTGTAGAAAGAGGCAAATGGAAACGCAGCAATATGTAATTAGCTACCTGTAGCACTGAACTGCCCTAATTAGTTTGGATAGCTTGTTTTAATCAGCATTTACAAATGAGACTGGGCTCCAAACAAAGGCAGTACTGTTCATGCTAATGTTTCTCAAAATAGAATCACAGTCTCTGAAACCCTTTGCTTCTTATAAACAGGATGTTGGTTTTTGGATCTATTTATGCTGAAAGTGCAGTAAGTCTTCCTGTTTTGTGCCTTCAAGCACTCTCTCCTTGTGCCATGCAGCAGTAGATATCATAGACAATGTCAAATGACTGGAATGACATTAGATGACACTCCTCAAGGGTCTCCTCTGTGTTCAGTATAGCCATGTCTCTGGATTAATGGTGCATTGATGCCAAACATCGGAGACATTTATTGTTAATGCTTTATTGCACAACCTCTAACTCTTGAAGAAGAACTTTTTTGGAGATATATTTATTTGTATCTCTAAAAAATGTATTCTGAATTAGGCCTTATTCTGAATTCAGATTAAGACATGGGACATGCCGATATTCAGGTTTTAGGAGCATAGACATGTCTACTACTCATTCAGACTGTTCACCTCAACTGGGGTTTTTACAGAAGTTTGCAACACACAGCCTCTTGCCTTTTTACAGCCAGTTTGCAGATATGCATGCCCAAAAGAAAATCTTAAAAATTATGAAAGACAGGTTTTTGGATATGCGTGAATATCCCGACACCGACCTTTTCAGTGAGGTGGTTGAAGGAATGAAAGACGGAGGCTGTGTTTGCACCGTCCAACAAATCCACCACCAGTTACGTTAAAGGGACTATGTATCAGTCATGCTCATTTGGAAACTGACATCCAAACAACTCGTGCTCTAAGAGTAGTTTATACGACAGGCGGGGTTAGCTAATCGCCCAAATCACATTTGATGGGATGTATACACCCCCGAGTTCAAAATGGGTCATCAAAAACACAATTTGTTTTTCAACATAATATATTACATATGTGGGATATAACTGAACAATTAGCACAGAAAGATACTGAATGATACTAAAATGTGCTAATTTTTATTTCATGTTTTCAACGGGGAATCACATACTAAATATTATGTGGCAAACAACACTCTCAGAAATAGTTTTTACATTCATGTATGTGTACAGATTAAATTTACTTGAAACATTATATTGAATAGTGAGTTTTGCTGGGAGGCGTATTTGGCTTTTTAACATCCTACTGGTTTGATACTTACACCTCCAGGAGTGGATCTTCTAATCTAACTCTGAAAATATTGAATTATTCCTTTAAGTAAATGTGGACTAGCTCCTTTTAATATATACAGTCATATACAGTGCATGGGGCTGTAGTGCGAAGGAAACTTGTCTCATGTCCAAACACGATGTTTAACCCAGCTGCAGCTATTTAACCCGCTGAAGGGCCTTTGATCAAGAGTCCTTGTCCTGAATGTCACCAGTGATCCTTAATGTTTGTGTTGATTCTGGGTAAATATTATTTATATGCATTATTGGCAAATATCCAGTATGAATATGTTTTTCCTTCTATAACATAATTAGTGAAATGGGACTTGGGAATCCACCTGGTGTGTAAAAAGTTTCTCATTTCATCCCACAAACACACACACTTTTGTGTCTTTTATTCCATTCTCCATTTGGCATCTGTTTGTTTTCTGCTAGTTAGCATGCCCACCTCACCGTCCCTGCTCCAGCTGCCTGGAAAACATGACGGCATCTCCAGAGCCTCTCCAGGACCAGGGGCTCCCTTCCTGCTGTGTGGCCCACTAAGGCTGCCTCTCGTCGGACTCAGTTCCAGATGTCCCGGCCCACATGGAGGCACAGTTTATCTAGTTGAACGTATTGTGTGTGTGTTTTTAGGTGTGTGTGTGTGTGTGTGTGTGTGTGTGTGTGTGTGTGTCTAACCCTAACAGCTGCTAGACTTCCAGACAACATGACAATGTTTGACTAATCTTGTGTCCAGATGCTCAGTGTGTCTATATATGCATTTGACTGTGTGTATCTGAGAATGTGATTTCTGCAATATCAGCTGAAAAACCTGCAGTAAACACACTTGTCACGCGCACGCTCACAACAAACAGGAAGAACAAATATAGAACTAAACAGATGAAGGCCTGTGGATAAGACATTTTTGAGTTAAATCTCACATACTCACTGTACAAACAGCCATTTCAGTTTCAGTGGCACAGGGCAAGTTAACAGTAACTCACTCATTAATAATACAACCAATGAAAGAGTACTTGCATTACTTTAGTAATGACTCAGCAGTAGAAGGGATACTTTATTGGACACGTATTACCCAGTTGGTAACCCAGCCCCAAAAGTCCCAGTTCACACCACAACTTTAGCTCATCTTGTGGTCATGTTTTGTGGGACACTGTGACAAATTCAACTTTTAAGACCTTTAACATTTTAGTTTATACTGCATTTTGTGTTTAATCAAACTACCACAAACTTATTTGCCTGCACAACCTGAGGCCAGTTAGTCTGCTGTGTGCACTCTGCTAAATGGGAACTGGAGGCAGCAGAGCAGTAGGTGGGTTGGGTGGGGTGCTAATAGTGGCCAACACCAAAAACTTAAATCTGCAGTAGGCAGAATATGTTTGGCATCATTGGCCAAATGTTCCATAATAATTTTTCAGCATGCTGTGATTCAAGTGTTGTGAGAGAAAACTGGACTTCTGCACCTCCTTGAGGCTCTGTTTTCAGGCTTTAGAAAACCTGCCTGTGATGGGAAACTTTGACCAATCACAGGACATTTCAGAGAAAGAGTGTTCCTATTGGCTGTTCATTCAACAGAGCAACAAACTCTGAACGGTCAAACTAGGCAGCGTTAATCAAATATGGATCAATATTCTGTTACTGTAATGCTTATTTCTCAACTCAAATGTTTTCAGAAACATCTTCTAGTTACTGTTTAGCTGTAAAATGTGAAAATGCCCTCCGATATTTCCTCAACTGTTCTCAACATGGCTGCCGGGTTACAAACTTTCTCATTTTACAGCTAAACATTACAATGATATTTGACACAGAAAAAAATTTTCAAAATTGTATTTGCTCCAATTCTACCTACTTCAGTTTTCACAGGTTGATCTGGCTTTGTTTCCCACCCCTGGCATGCTGTCCTCACACACCCTCCAACTCTGAGCAAAACCAGGCAATTCCCAGATATACATCTGGCCAACGAGCCAATTAACAAGACAACACAACATGTTGATAAGACGGCTTCTGATCATATTCCTCTTTTGGCAGAGGCTATAGCTGCCTGCAGCCATGCAAGTGGCAAGCTCCTGTCCTGTCCAGTCCAGTCTGTCCACTGAACGATACAAAACTTAAACCAGTCCTGGTAAGACAGCGAACAAGGAGAACAAAGGTAGCTGTGAGCACATCCTGTGTTAAATTTAGACCAGGTGCAGGATAACAGATTCAGTGAAGGAAGTATCCACATAGTGGCTTAAACCCCCAATACTTTATTGGACTTGAAAAATGACACTACATCAGGCAAATAACATTTTTGACTAAAGATAAAGTATATTGGCACGAAATTGTTGGCTTCATGTGAACTGAAGATGGGGAAAAATATATAGATATAAATTCAGCAAGACTTGAAATAGGAATGAATAGCATTACGTATGCATGTGTATGTATATATGTATCTGACTGCTCTCTCCTAAAATTTCTGTTCCTATAAAACAAAACTGCATTGTAAAGTATGTTTCAATTTTGTCGCAGACATTTGTTTTTGAAGTATAACAAATGCATGTTTAGTGATAGTCTGCAGAAGTCCTGCAGGGATTACGTCAGGGTAGATGTTGGCTCAAATAGTTACAGGACTTTCACCCAGGAAACACCTGTTGTGTCCTGCGTGAAACCAAAAGTCACCATTCACTTATCTTTTTTTTCATCTGTAGCTTAAACAAGGTAAAAAACAGCCATTTAAGCACAGCCATGATGTTTTATTTTAAATAAACCTATAAAACATGGTAAGATACAAAGAAATATGGCAGATCTTTATTGTGTTACAATGAGTTGTTACAGCATAATAGAAATCCTTCAAACAGGAGATAATTGGTGTGTGTATATATCTGTTTTATTGTTTTTGATAAACCTAACCAATTAGTTTTTGTGTTAACCAATTAGTTTTTGAGCGGCAGTAGCTCAGTCTGTAGGGAGTTGGCTTGGGAACCGGAGGGTCACCGGTTCAAGTCCCGACATGGACCAAGAACTGAGTGTGAACTGGTAGCTGGAGAGGTGCCAGTTTACCTCTTGGGCACTGCCGAGGTGCCCCTGAGCAAGGCACCAAACCCCCAACTGCTCGGGGCGCTTGTCAGGAGCAGCCCCCTCACTCTGACATCTCTCCATTGTTGCATGTTTGTGCATGTGTGTGTTTGGGTCTGCATGTACCGTGTATAAGTTAACAACAGAGTGAAAAAATTGAATTTCCCCTCGTGGGACTAATAAAGGAATATCTTTTTCTTCTTCTTCTCTTCTTCTAATTTACAACTTTATCAACCTTTCAAACTGCGATTGTAATCCAGGGGAAAATACACATCTACACAAACGAAAATGCAGTTTTTTGTACGGGAACATAATTTTATTGGAGACAGGTATGGTATCTGAAGAACCATATTGGAAGTGTGCTGTACATATAAATTTTTTGTCCGATTACTTGATTATGATGTCAGCATGACGTTAACGGTTTTATACCTGCATATACCTTGTCCTTACTTATGGTGGCCATTGCCTGATGAAGATCCACTAGGGTTAAACTTTGCCTTTTATTCACTCCACTAAAGTTTTGAGGAGCCTTAATCAAGTTTGCAGATGTACTTGTCCCAAGCATCTTTGGGATAACGAATGTAATTACTGTATTGGAAATTGTAATCCATTATACTGTTCGTTACAGGGAAAAGTAATCGCATCAGTAATGCATCACTACCCAACACTACTCACCAGTTCTCCTCTGTGGTCTCAAACGCCGACACAGTACATCTTCATAGCTTTCTCTCACTGCAGTCACACTCTCACACACACACACACACACACACACACATACACAAACACAGCTACAAATGCACACGCCATGTGTCCCTTGTGATGTTTTCCTCATTAACTTTATTACATCCCATAATTTTATGAGCTTTCCTGCCGGTTGTTATGATGATAGGTTTAACATTAGCGTGAAGCCAGACTTGGTGCATACACACCCTAATGCATGCACAGAGCGTAAACACGTCCTCACACAGATACAGGCTTTATTGTACAGATGGGGGAACTACATATCATAATAAAATACACGGACACAGCAGGTTTGCATTAAACCTCACCTCCTCATCTGGGTTCTCTTTGTACTTTCAGCTTTGTAGTGCACATCAATGCGCAGCGCTACACATCAACGGCTGCAAAGAGTTGATGTAGGATGTAATAAAAGTTTAGAGACAGTAATACAAAGTCAGGAGAACATGATGACCAGGTAAGTCTACCAATGTCTGTTGTGCGATTTCCCTGTGGATTTCATGTGTGAGCTGCATATAGAGAGTTTGATAGCTCATCTTTTTCAGGCTGCAAGTGTTCCCCACAGGGTGAAGAATGATCTGAATATTTTGGTTCATCCAGGATACTGTGATGTATAATAATTGAAAAGCCCTGTGGGAAAGGGAATAGATTTCCCCCATACAGTTTCATCAAAACAAAAGTAATCTGTTTAAGCATACAATTATGTAATTATTGTGAAATGAGTCAATTAAAAAGACTGTTACCAAATTGGAATATTTCTTAATTTTCTTAATACTGAACACAGCAGCTTCACAGAGAAGATTAGTATGTCTCATCTCTCCTGGGTCCGTGGAAGTCAAAAGTTCATAACACAAAGGGATTGTGGGAAGTGAGGAGTCGGCATGTCTTTAAGATTCAGCTGCTGTGGCGACGAGGTCACAAGTTTCTCTCAGGAAAAAGGAGAGGGACTGAGTGTGGGGACCAGTCAGCTGCATATATCCACCCTAACACATAAACACATACATGTGCAATATTGGTAATGCTCATTGTTTTCAGTTTTTACCAGATTTGCACCAAACTTTTACAGATCTTCACGGTAACACAAGATGCCCCACAATGTAAAGCACATAAACTGTGTATAAAAGTGGACGTAGCCACCATGATGTCAACCATTGGTTTGTGGACTGCTGCTTTAAAGTGTCAAGTTTGGCATTTTGGCTGTTGCCATCTTGTTTTTTTTTTGCAACCAGAGGTGACACAAGTACAACTGAATGCTGAATAAGACATTTTTAGGCAACCAAAAATGTTACAATTAACTTTAACAAATTAAAAACACTGTGAAAAGGTTAAAGTTGTACAACAACTGTAAGGACATCTCCCAGACCGGATAACGCCATGGGAGTGACCTGTCAATAAGGTAACCACGACCGAAAGTATACCCTGATTTATGGTCTATTTGACTCAAACTGGACCATATATATATATATTTACTAAATGAACACCATGCTGTATTGAAGAAGACTTGAAACTAGTGATTGAGACCATAAACTAATGTAATAATGTTTACTGAGGTTATAAATCAAGTGAGAAGTAGGCTCATTTTCTCATAGACAGTCAGAAACCAGAGGAGTACACTTCCACCTTTTCAGAACCAGAAGCTGCTCACTGGTGAAGCCATTTATGTTGCAAATATAATTTCATTGTCACTTTTTGGACTTTTGTTGTTTTGGTTTTCTTAATAATAAAAATAAAGGTATGATATGAGCCCTAAGGATTTGATAACATTCACCATATGATGTGCTCTATTGACACCCACTTGGATGTATGTATGTCTAAAGTACTTGTGCCCCTGCATCTGTACATCTGTTAATTTACGCATTCTTTGCATGTTTGCGTGTCCAGATGGGGGTTGTGAGTACATCCAGGTGTTGTTTGTGGTTCTATGCTGGAGGCCAGCTGGGATTCCTTAGCAGCTGAGTAGGCTCAAGCTCTCTACACAGGGCCAAGCACACAGGGTTGATCTATAATCATACTAAGGTACATGCTGGGTAAAAGTTTTAAAGTAAAAATTGCAGTAATTGCATAAAAGCATAACAATTGGCCGACTCATGTGAGGAATAGCATATAAGTACGGCATTTAAATGATAATACAGTCTGCCCTAACACATAAGTGATCCAGTTTACAAGGTTTTTTAACTGACTACCAGACAGCTGGTTAGCATTATTAGTGGTGGTGTGGGTGTAAAGCAGCAAAAGGGCTTCTGATCTTATGGGGGCTTTGTATTTTTTAATAAAATAAATTTTGATTTTCATGGCAGAAATGTTCACCATGATTTGTTAAAGATTTCATGTTTATATCACTGTTGAGCTGAGAGTATTAAAATTCTGGCTTTCCATACTGAAGTCCTTGCTTTGATTTCTAGCGAATAAAACCTTTTCAAGCTCAGTTATATTAAAGCAGGAGACAGGTCTGCAAGGTAGATAAGGAAGGTTCATGTCTGGGTTTCAAGTGGTGGTGGTGGGGACAGAAATACTGCAGCAGGACCCTTGGTAGATAAATGAGGGCAGTGCATTTGGTGCCTTTCCCAGGAAGGAGAAGACCTGGCTAACATAAGCGCTGATGAGTGAACAGAGAGAAGAGAAAGAAAGACAAGAGGCACCTACAGAAACTTTATTTACTGGAAATTCAAGGGGAATGGGGAAGTTGCAGGGCTGACAACAGTCTAGTTGACAGATGGTCTGATTATCACCAAAAAAGGAGACAAAAACACTGAAGAAACACTGACATTTTGTAAGAGCTTCTTTCAGATTTAAGGATATTCCAGATGATGAAAACCACAATTGAACAACTGGGTATAACAAGTATTACTGCAGCTACGACAGCATTTTACAAGCATCAAGAGTATTGTGACACTGACCAAAAAACTGGCAATCACACCAGTAAACCCATGCTGGAGCAGGAGCATCCACACCCTGTGCTGTAGTGATGTGTGCCAAAGCACCAAAACACACTGGACCGAGCTCTATTACAGCTCCAGATGTTACCTCAACATTACCTCACTGAGAAACAGTAAAAGTGAAGGAGGGAAGGGGGATGTGACAGAGAAAAGGGAAATGGAAACTGTGCATTTATGGTGAGGAATTTATACATCACACACACGTCTAGAAAATAAGAGGCTGGTTTGAATGTCTGAGACAGCACCTGACAACAGGGGTACCGCATTTTATTGTTTTCTTATGTTGCACTTCAATATAGTTCTGTTATTTTCATTTAGTTTCAAATTACAGATATTGTCATGTTCCATATTTGCCATACTTCTATTTGTTGTCTTATCCCATGCTGTAATTTTGTACATGCTTTTATCTCTGGAGGCTCATCCGCTCTATTCTTATTTATCTATCCTGTATCCCATTATCTGCTGCCTGAGCTCATCCCCAGCACTCATTAAAATTTCATCTAATCTAATCAGCTAATCTAAATAAGTTATGTTACACCTAAAGAAGAATTACAATAAAAGAAATCCATTGGATTTATTGCACATTTACTCTTGTCTACATCTATTTTACATGTCCCCAAATTGCCTTGCAATGCATGCTGTATATTACATTTAGACATTCTACTTTACAACACTAATTTTTCAACAATGTTGTGGGCTGGGCTCAGCCATAAAGACACTGTAGGGTGAGGAGCTCAGACATCCAGAGGGACCTCGAAGTAGAGCCGCTGCTCCTTTGTTCCTAAAGGAGCCAGTTGAGGTAGTTTGGGCATTTGATCAGGATGCCTCCTTCTGGGTAGGATGGTAGGAGACCTTGGGGTAGACCCAGAATGCACTGGAGAGATTATATATCTTATCCCTCCTGGGAAGGCCAGGGTCTTCCAGGAGGAGCTGGAAAATGTTTCTGGGGAGAAGGACATATAGATGGCCCTGCTTAGCCTAATGCCACCATGACCTGGCCCTGAATAAATGGAAAAAAATAGATGGATTTAATTCATTTTTCAAAAATGTGAAAAACTGAGACCATGGTCCAATGATCACAGATTTAAAGAGTCAATAACTCACTCCAGTAACCTGTCCTGGTTTCTCTGGATGATCTACAGACATAGGTATATGCTGGACGTACTCAATCACACCAAAATTTTCAGACAGTCCAGTGTCAGGACTACAAGGCTGACGTTTAAATTATTAACCATTGGATAAAATACTGGCAAGTGACATTAAGGTACAGTTCAGAGGAAAAACACTGGAGCTTACATATATGGGTTCTCATGGCTCTTCTTTGGGAAGACTTTGACCAGAGAAACATGGCTTTGATTACCTGCCCTGCCCCAATTAGTTTCACCTGATCCTGATTACCCATCCCCCCCTTTGTGTATTTAGTCCTCTTTGTCTGTTGGCAGTTCGTCTGCTCTCGCATCCTCCCAGCCTTTTGTTCTTCATGTTCTTTAAACCTTGCCTCGAATGCTACAATTTTGCCCACCTTTTTTTGATGCTTTTGCATGTCTTCGACTGATTACCTTTGTAACAAACCTTCTTGCAAGAAAAGAAGTTTTATTTTATTTGCCTTGTGTTTGAATTCTTGGGCTGGTTGGAGATGAACTCTGCCTTGTCTGGAAAGTAGACGACATCAGGTGTAGGGGGCGGTGGCAGAAAGCTGAGGTCAAGTCGGACAGCAGCCTTCAAAGAATTGACAACAAGTCACAGTTACATCCTGTTAGATCTGATCTGATCTGATCTGATCTGTAGGCTACTTGTAGTTTGCGGACCACATTTGGATTTGTTTAAATTTGTTTGTAAATATATGTAGAAATGTGTGTGTATCTGGCATTGGATTCTGTCTATTATTATGTCAGTCTTGTGAAGCACTTTGTAATGAGCACCTGTTTTGTTAAGTGTTATATCAATAATCTTCATTATTATAATGATAACTATTATTAGCCACAGAAGTTAACAGATGGAACCTTCATTGCATGAGACTAATAGCCTACAATGTAACGTTAAATATTATAATTACATAGAAAGTTTGGACTTTCTACAACATGTGGTGTTTACTGTCAAAACTTAGAGCTAATCAGCTCTTTGACCAGGCGACAGCCAAGCGTTTCCCATCATGCCCTGGGTCTTGCAGTTAGTGGAGAGTAACTGTGGCACGTGGCTCTAAAAACTGCTCCCGCCATGAGGTTATTGTTGTTCATGTGTGCATGACATCACAGCAAGTTGGGATCAAGTCAGACACAAATCCGACCGGTGCACCGGTTGCATGGCGATCGCCGATGACCAATTCTGCACAGACCTGGCTCATCTTGAACGAGCCTCTTGTCTGTTGGCCCAGTGTGATACATTTATAAGGCAGTAGGCAGTATGTTAGTAGTTACGCAATATCAAAGAAAGCCATAGTCATTTGCACAGGGACTACTTATTTGTTCAAAAGTTCTAATGATAACAAACTAAATTTAAAATCTATGCTAAACCCCAGTCATTTAAATTCCTGCCTGGTTTTATAAAGCATGCAGGATGCCCAACAGGTGTATTACTGTGGAAGTATTCTTAAACAGGTGGTTCAACTTCACATTCAGACATTAGCTGTAGCTGCTAGATGACTGCAAGTAATTATGTTCCTCCACAGGGTGTACCTAGTGATAACTGTAGCAGATAGATTTAACAAGCAACTATCCAGGCCAGACTCAGACTTCACACACACAGCAGGAAAAGCAGTAAAAGCATGTAAATACAATGAAAAACACACCGACACGCAAATACCGTGTGCACAAGACGTGCTCCATTAAAGTTGTTTGGTTACAGAGTGCACAGGTATGTCTGACTTTTTAAAACAAAGTTGTAATTGTTGACAGCACATCTAAAAGTAGGTCATACTGAGGTGGAAAGTTTGTACATTGGGTGTACATCCATCCTCCTCAAGTATTATACAAGTCAGTAATAACAGGTCAATAATCTGACCTGGGATCAAAAAAACAGACAATCTAGATGGTAGTTACCAAGTCGCCTAAGATGTAACAGTAAAAAAAGTATATTTCTCAGATAGACTAAACTCTGTAGTAACCTGAGGACAGGTAATGGGCATTAAAGTTGCTCTAATCAGTATTTCATATTAACAATGATTATAATGACTTTGCATAATGTGAAAAGAATCTCTCAGAAACCTACCCGGAGATGACCTGACCTGCCGTTCTTGTCACCTCTATGGAGAACAGAGGCAAGCATCTTTCAGCTTGTTTACTGTTTTGGTTGAATCTCATGGCTCTCACGGCCAGCTGATTACAGCCAGCTGATTACAGCCACCCACTGTGCAGTGCCTGCCCAGCACCAGTTAGCAACATAGCAAAGCATTTAACAGCTGCAGAGCCAGATATTTCCCAGAGGAACCGGTGGAGATCAAAGAGCAAAAAGGAGAGTGAGCATTAAACTTACACTAGTCAGGTGGCCTGAAAAATGACTCCAGATGAATGCTAATGTTGCTCGGTGATAGCTGGATGTGTAAATAGGTGGCTGTCTGCAAAAATGATTGCTGTTCCTCAGTGTTTCGTTTACAGCTTTGTGCTGCCCCAAAGTACCGGTACCTAAAAATTAGTTGATGCAAGTTCAAACACAGAATAACTCAGATGCCACTAAAACATTTTGAAGTATGGCTATTCTACAGTACACGCCTGTGGCGTCTGATAAAATAAATGCGTTTGTGTCATTTTACGCAAGATGCCACCGTCAGCACATGATGTGTATCAAACAAAGTAGCACAAAAAAGGGATCCAATGAACACAACCCTCCCAATTTTCCCAGGTGACTCCTGTTTTTCTTTGCCCTCTCTTGGTTTCTGGGGTCATACCAGTATTTCTTCTGAATTATGACAAACGTTTTAACATTTTTTCGTTATCTCAACCTGTTTCTGGCTATGCAGCGTGTATTAGCCCTACTGTTTCCACCTGGACGACTATACAGCTAAACCAGTGTTTGAGCTGCACTCGCCGCACATCGCAGTGCGCAGCACCCAATGTTTATCTTTGCTCAGCGAAAAGCCATCGGGGTGTGGCACAAGCCAAATGGAGATAACAGGTTTCAGAGCGCAGTGGTGCCGTTGTCGCATTGTGTCTGTCGCTCAGTGAATGAGAGACAGTGGAGAGTACTATGAGATAGAAATATTCAAGCAGGGGCAAAACATGAAGAAAAACTGATGAATGGTAGTTAATGCCAGAGATTCACAGTACAGTTCAAGTTCACATTAGAGGGGTGAAGTATTCAGTTTTCTTTCCTGAGAATTAAAAGTAAAATTCAAAGTAGGCTTATTTAGCATAAAAATGTAGTTGCAGTGTATTTAATGTATATATTTTTTTATTTTCACTCTTTAAAAGTCTCTAGAGGGCAGAAAACTAAGTCTCTGAAACTCATTTTTTTTCTTGGAGAGGACCCCCAGACCTCCCACTTTGGTGTTGAAATCCTCCAAGTATGTTGGTATCTGTCTCACTTACTGGTATTGGTACGGGTATCATCATTTGAAAACAATACCTAGCCCTACTTTTTATAAATGGTATGATTTATTTGTGACCATTTTTTTAATATTCATATCTTCATTAGGAACAAATGGGCTTGGTTCTGAGTACCACAGACTGGGTAGGGACTAGGCTAACCTGAATGAATTCAAAGCTTTGACCGTTGCCATGGTAATCGACCTCCAAATCAGTATTTGAATGTTATTTTTTTTGTTGTTTTATATACTGTATTTAAATATGTAGTAATAATAATATACAAATCTCAAAATAGTTCATGAAATAAGGAATAACCCCACAACATTATTCATTTTCAACATTAATTGTCATCAGTTATTCTCAGACAGATATCACTGTTTTTTATATGTTCTGACTGAAACTTCAAGAAAGAAATGGTATTGGAAACAGCCCTAGTCGGGACATCGGGAAGCATTGAGGGATGGACTAATGGTTGGTTGGTTTGGGCATTTTTATGGGATATATTGATAATGTGTCCTTTAATTTAGGATTCATCTTCTGGGGACAATTGCTATCCCTACTGCTACTACTACTACTACTACTACTACTACTACTACTACTACCCACCCACAGACAGTCACCCCATGACTTGTCTCTAGCATGCCTTGTTTTCTTTTTCTCATCCGTGATAAACACCTTTTTGCAGTCCTCAGATAATCTCTTACATAAATTGATCCCGAGGACTCAGATGAAGACAAAATAACTATAATTTGGTGTCAATTTGGGCCAATTACGCCTGCAACGGTATGTGAGTAGGTGTCGCTTCATTTCGGTCTTGGCAACAACTTCAGCAACTCTGAGTCACAAAAACATCTCATTAAAGGCTGCCATCAGTCTTCGTTCTGTAATTTTGGTGTTTGGATAAAATCCATCAGAGAAAAAGCCTTGTGGTGCTGCGAACAATGAATTTCCTCTCAGCATGATGACACCACTGCCCCGTTGGTTTCTTATAGGCTCTGCAAGCTGCTCGCTAGCTTCCTCCCCGCTCATGTGGCTTCCTGGCGATCAGCCAGACCCCCTCTCTCCTCCCATGGTCCATAAAGCCAGCTCTGCTGCCTGTCCCGTGTGAGACAGGAAGCAAGGCCCTATGGACAGTGACCTCACCGCAGGAAGACAGCGGAGGGCGTGTGTGCACAGTTGTAATTCTCTACTCTCTTCAGACCCTTCAGAAAGCATTGTGCTGCATAAAAAAACACCACTCTTTAATATTTTCAGAGCATTTTTTTAATGTGTACATGTCCAGCATGGCTTGTTAACACACTCAACTAGAGGTGAACACACAACAACACAAATGTATAAAATCTTTTCTACAGAAAAACAAAAACACTAACAACCAATCAAAAAAAAAAAAAATAATAATTGGAATGTTATTAACAAAAAAAAATGTCCTAACGAGTTTGGAGAGAAACAAAAGCACAAAATAAAATTAAAAAATAAGACAATTATCAAAGACAAACCTCGTCTGTTTTGATTGACTGCTGCTATTTTCCCTATCTTATCCCAGTTAGGGATGATGGTTGAGTTTGTTCATTACTCAGGTAGTAATGAAGAGAGACCTAGTGTTCCACTATGGACGGTCAGTACAGAATCCATTGAAATCTACTCTATTGTAGCTGCAGTTAGTGGATGAAAACAGTTTTCTTGAGTGGGCTTCAACACCTGTCTGATCTGCTGCGCTCATCCAGGGCAAAGCGACAACACAGATGCCGGAAGTCATTTGTCAGCCATCTTTTCCGTTTCATCCCCCGCGGCGAGCGGCAGAGTTAGCCAAGTGGTGATTTGAAAATGAGTGGTTTCAGAGGGGATGAGCGAGGTGAGATGCACTCTGGGAAAAGAGACATCTGGACAACGCACGATCCTTTGAGTTTGAGCCATCATAAGCCACAAAGCCGACCCGAGTGGAGCTGAGACAGAGCTGTCATGTTGGACAGATTCTTTTTTCTTTCATCTGTTCAGTCTGTTATTGTTGATCCTGGTAGTGTTCAGGCTTTGCACAGGGCTGTTGCAATGGCTTTCTGAAGCTTGCGGTTATTAGGAATTGCAGGGATACACAGTGACCGCGGGAAGCTGAAACACAAAACAGTGCACAGACACAGCTAGGAGCAGACCTGCCTTCTGAGTGATTGTAGAGATTTTAACAGAGATGTTCATTAAAATAAAGGACAAAAAAAAAAGAAAAGTATAAAAGGCCACGTTCAGAACCAAAACGGCAGAGTACGAATGAGGAACGCTGAACATGCAGAGTTCACAGAAACACATCCTGAGAGAGATGAAAGCTCAGCGTTAATCCTAACCTCACCTAAACTTTGCATCAAGGCGCAAAACCAACAGAGCATTAACAAAACTTTGTGCAACTAAATCTGAACGTGCCATCCTGTTGCTGCCTCCAACAAGCCTGACAATTACAGTGTTTTTAAGGGGAATCCTTCCACAGTTTTATTCAAAATTGCTGAACAAGGGAGGCAGATCTAAAAACAGGCTCTGCTGTGTGAGGCTGGACCTCAGCCTGGACTAGTTTCCTAAGTGGAAGGAGGAGGAGGGGAGGAAGGTGAGGTTGGGGAAGACAATAATGTGTTTGTGTGCGTGTCTGTGTGTATTAGGGAGAGAGAGAGAAAATAGGGGGAGGAGAAAGACTGTGTGTGTGTGTGTGTGTGCGTGTGTATGAGAGAGAAGGCCATTGTTGTTATTACAATCCCCCCGGGCTTTTAGAGGGCTGGGCTGAGTATGTGGAGGGATGGTGATAGAGAGAGTGTGGGAGATTTACAGTCAGAAAACAGGCCTCGCTTATGGAGAGTGGAGCTGATTAACTGAACACCTCGACACACAAACACACATCAATCAGGCTGGACAGCTTGCTTTCTGAACCTTTCAATACCCCTCTCCTGCTCGCTGTCCTATACGAATCCCTGTAAGTGTCCGACAGAGAAGCTCTCAAACTGTCATTTCAAGCAAAGAAAAATTCAGGTACATTTTCGGCTTTGAAGAAGTTGCTTTAGCTTCTGAAGTGGTTAACTCCTCATGGGCTTGCTGTGTGGAGGTTACACAGGAGAAAAGGAAGGGTTGAAAAACAGCAAACCTTGTGTTTAACCATGAGTCGACATTTTTCTGAGCCCGTCCAGACACCGGGCCGTCTAAGCATTGATACGCCTGGAGGACCAACGGAAGGACAGGACAGGACAGGAGAGGAGGGAGCGGAGGAGGGGGTGGGGGTGCTTTTAACGCTGATTAGCCACGTCCGCCAACCCCCCCACCATGGCGAGGAGGTGAGTGATGCACACAGGACACCGTTTCCTGGCAACCGCTATTGACTGGCCACAGATCAATCTCCAGAGTTCTGGTGATGGCTGATTATGCTCTTCCTTTTTCTTCCTTTCAGTAAGTGTCCTGTTAACTATACCTCTGTGTGTCTCACCTCAACCTGTCGTCACCCAGCTGAAGGGTGAAGCAGCAGAACAGGAGTCTTATGATACGTATCCATGCCTTCCGTCAACACACTGCTGCTTACGAGGCAAAGCTGAAATCAATGTGCAGGTTTTTAAATGAGTCCATTCACAAATACAAGCAAGTGTTGCTAAAAAAAAACCAAAAACGTGTCACCTGCTGTAAGCTAAAGTTTCCTCTTAGCCCTGCTGTTGAGCTAACAGGAGAATTTGGGTCACATGAGCTGTTGCAAGTGGGATAGAGCCATCAACATCCTCTGTCTCTCTTCCACCCCTCCTTATTCCTGAGATCCAAGCTTTGTAAGCTCAGGGAGACGAGGTCAACCTCCCTCCCCCTTCCCCTGTCTCAGCGGCAAGAAATCCAGTCTCTCCTCACCCTCCCTGTCCACATCTGTAACCTGAGCCGGGTGAGCTGAGCCCCCTCTGGTCAGATTGGCAGCCTACTTAATGCCACCTCGGATAAGCCTTCCTCCCATTCACATTCGGAGTCGCACTCTAAAGTCGTCCACTCCCACTCTCTCTCTCTCTCTCATCTTAGGCTGGTTTGCAATTACTATATAGTTATATTTCTTGAAAAACTGGCGATGATTAGTTCATTTCACGTTTTTTGTTGCTGCTACAATTTTTGAATATCTTGAAATAGGGCCATGAATGCCACAAGAATAGAGAGACAAATCCCAGCCCTTTAGGTGGAATTGAACTGTGCCATGAATTTCACACATGTTTGTCAATATAAAGCCAATAAAGTCACAGTTTTCTGTACAATTGTTGAAGTACATAAAGTTGAAATGCATGATTAGACTACACACCCAAAAGTTTCTCATACTGGGATGTACTCACACCAAGCCTCCAGGAAGAACGCCAGGCTGTGAAGCAGATCTTCATAGTGGCCAAACGGTGGTACTACAACTACTGTTTATCACATGATGCCATTGGGCCCAAAAAGACTTTTTCCCATAGACTTACACTGGGAAAGAGGCATCTGCAATGGGGCATCTTTTGGAGGCAAATCAGCTTCCCACTTTGACCACTTGATAGCCTTTGTTTAAATCTTACGAATAGCCGAATCCAGAGTTATTTCCTTTCCTCTGTTCACGTGAGCGAGACCCGGATCGAGGCTGGACTGAGGATTGGGAGGTGGAGTTAATGGAAACGCTACTGCATCTGCTCTATAGACCAATGGATGCGGAAGATTGCAGGATGATCTGAGAACTTTATCACTTGACAGTCGAGCCATTTTGGCTTTATGCACCAATGAGCAACTCTCATAGAAATGAACAGGAGCCCACCTACTACATCGTTCTCTTTATACATATATGACTCACACGAGCAACGAGTCTCTTTCTCGCTGGAGTTGCTGGATAAAACACATCAGGAACGATAATAATTGTGCATGGAACATACAGTAGCTAAGTTAGCTGGCTAGCTAGTGCTGGGGAAACTCAACGATGCTACAACAAACTGCAACTTTCTTTTCTTGCAGAATGTTGTATTTCACTGACAAACATCAAGTGTGTGATTCATGGTGCAACTCATACGGGACTGAAAAAAAATATTTGTCTCCCTCCGTTGACTACTTTACATATTTTTTCCAAAATAAGATCCCATGGGGTTCTTTAAAATTTTCAATGTACATTTCCATGACAGCCATTAGTTCCCATTCATTTCTATACAGTATAAAAATCAGTAAGAATGTGAATTATTTTTGCATTTTACTGTAATAGACTGCATGATTTTTATTCTCTAAAAAATAAATGTAATTAAATGGCTGCCAGCAACAGCAGGAAAAATGCTCACAACATTTTTTTTTCATACTGATATAATGAGTAGTTAAGATGGACATTTTTCTGTGCCCTCACTCCCCTTCATCTCATCTCTGTTCTTGCGAGATGAAAAGGGAGTGGAGGCTGTTTTGGTTCTGGGAGTTCAAGGTTTAGTTTAGGGGTCGAGAGGGTTAACGGCATTTGCACACACACCTGCTGTTTTTTAATGAAGAGGATTAGTCTGTGCTCACATGAGCCCGCATGGCTCGAGTCCACCCCGGTGCTTACAGCCACATATATTTACAATAGATAGACACACAGGTAATCCGTTAACTTTCTGAAAGTGTCCACTAGCAGTAAAAAGTCCATTACGAGCTGCACGGTACATTAGCTGCAGCCTGCCGCTGCTGTGTTGCTGCTGTGGTGTCACATCCTGTTCTGAAGTTAAAGGCTGTGACTTTGCTTTGTTTCTTCCTTGTTTTATATCACACACACAGAGCGGCTCAATGAATGCTCCCCCTCTCATGTTATTTCACAGTGAGCTGACTTCTTTAAATGAACCATTAGTCTGCCTCCTCTCTAGCACAAAGAGAAGAGCCTATTGTTGACAGAAAGGAAGCTCTCTGAGAATTAAAAGTTAAAGGAAGAGATTCCCTTTAAAGTCTGTACCCTTTCAGCCAAAGAGCTTTTTAAATGGTTTCCAAAGAAGGGAAAGAAAGAAGGTCGACCTATTGTCCAACTGTGCGAGCACAAGAGAAGGAAAACAATGCAGTGGTAGTTTGAATTTAAAGGATAATTACTATTTATTACAACTTGGGTCTTATTTTCTTAACCACAATTTCTGTCTGTTGTTAGACTGGACAAAGGGGGGAAACAGCTACCCTGGCTACCCAGAGCTAAAAAGTCTACCTATCAAGGTATGACATGTCAATTAATCAAATTTAGAGGTGCTATGAGAGCCGGGCTAGCTGATTACCCCGCTTCCAGTCAATTTGTGATACTGGGTTATAGACCTTTCACACAGGATGTGGCAACGGCACTACTGTGCTCTGAAACACATTATTTCCAATGGTTGCACTGAACACGCTGAACCCAGCGGCGAGCGCAACACACACCACATTCTGCATGGGACACCATTATATAAATAAAATTTACTTGACTTGACAGAAAAGCAAATAAGTGTATTGCAAAAAGGTCAAACTATTCCTTTAAACAGACCCCCACTTTTGGAGGTAATCCAAAAGTGACACGATCGCGAATGCTGTATGCACAACTATGTTTATAACAGAGAGTTTGAGTAATCGTTTTACTGTCTGTTTCCTCTTCCAAATATGTTTGGTTAACCCGAGGTCAGTTTAATGTCGTTTTAAAGATCAACATCTTTTTAGCAATGTCGTCACATTCATAGATCTCAGCAGTTAACTTCACGAGTAGGCTTGTCATGATAGTTGCTGTTCCCGGTTTTACACCTTGCTCTGAACACACTGATTACATTACGTTCCACTGCCCCCACCACTGTTTTGCTTTATTTATAGAAATAAAACACATTAAGTTCACTTGCACACATCAGCGCCGGACGACGGACACTACAAACACTTGGTGCAAAAGCACCTCTTTGGCAGTAATTTGGATTTAAAGTCAGTGTTATAAGGGGCAATCGCAGAGCGGAGGATGGAGCGGTCACAGCCAGGTGCGGTGGAAAGGCGCCGGGTGGAAACCTGCGGCCCTGCAGTGAAAGCTGGCCCGGAGAGGCCAGACACACCGCCTTCCAACATTAAAGATCAACGTAAATGTGCTACACGTATCAACTGTCATCTTCTCTTGTAAAAAGTCCGGTATTATCGGTAACACCGGTGTTGTCACAAGTTTATTAACCGTTGGGAAAATGTCCTTATCATCATATCCCTATTCATGAGTAGTCAAGTCAATTTTATTTATGTAGCCCAATATCACAAATCACAAATTTGCCTCAGATTTACAACACAGTGGTATTATTATAAAATATAAAATTATTATAAAAAATACGATCTGAATTGTAAAAAATTGGAATTATCCTTTAAAACCAAAGCAGTGCCAAGTATAACAACAAACTGAACTGTGATCAGCCTTCAGCCTAATCACTGTCAGAGGGAATCAAAGGGAGGATCATATCTGGGCTCAAGGCTTCTAAATACCTCCAAATGTAAACTACAGTCTGTTGACCAAACCCTGTTTCTCTCTAACTCACCTCTCACCACCATGACATACGGTACTGCACAGCAAAGAGAGAAGGAAGAAGATGATAAGACGAGGAAGGAACACTATTGAAACCTACTTGACGCATATAGTGGTTCGTCTACAAATCGCAGTTTTGTTTCTAACCCTTTGCATTTCTTTCTTTTGTGGCAACTGTGATAGCATAAGCAGATGTGGAGTTATCGGCGAGGACAAAGCCCCTACTGAGATTAGGAGAGGGAGGAAAGCGGTGCAGATGGGAGAGAGAGAATAGAACGGCCTTCCTGGTTTAGAAATAATAACAACAACAAAAAGTCACACAAAATTAAACAAAAAAAAAAAAAACACAGTGTGCAAACTTCTCTCATATAAATAGACTACAGTCAACGCATTGTAGAGCACCATGGGAGACAGAAGGAGGTTAGGGTGGTGTGTGTGTGTGTCTGTGTGTGTGTGTGTGTGTGTGTGTGTGTGTAAGACATTGCTATGCTCGCTTCTAGTTTGTGTATCAGTACAGTATTGGATCTACTACCACATGTATTAAGAGTTGCAGGAGCCACTGAGACAGATGGATCGCTGGGAAGAGGCTTGGATTAGAGGAGGGCGGTGTCTAAGGTCCAATCTAAGTTCAGAGTTCAGAGTCCCCTAATATCCAGGGTCAGACCCAGTCCTGCAGCGAGCGCTTGCAGTGCACCAGCAGCCGCGGTGCCCCTTTGCTCTGCAGCGTGTTGATGATGGCATAGATCAGCCCCAGGATGCACAGCACCAGGACCAACGGGATGGTTACCATCAAGATGTTCATGGTCCGCTCCTCGCTGTCGTCCACCTTCAGCACCACGTCCACCTCGTTGGTGTCTTCCTCGCGACCCTCGCGGTAGTCTTCGTCTCTGTCGCCGTCCGACCCTCTGCCTGCGTCTTTGTCCGTCCCGCCATGATCCGTCCCATCCCGATCTTTGGCCTTGTCGCCATCACGTCCCTCCGCGTCCGGATTGAACGGCGGGCGGTTCACGTCCGGGTATTTGCGTCCCGTGTCGGTGTCGGTGTCCCTGTCTGGATCCAGGTCCACGCTGCAGCCCATGAAGTCTCTCAGGATGGACTTGGGGTAGCCCGGCTCGCTCTTCATGCGGTGGTTGTCAAACTTCCAGTACTTGGATCCCTTGTAGAAGAAGGTGTACGCTGGAGATGGCAAGTAGAGCAGAAAAGGTCAGCCAACACGACAGTTTGAAGGAATACAATTTTAAGGAATAGTTTGTAACACAAGGCAAGTTAGATAATGAGATCTTCTTCTCTTCTAATCTGTCTGTTCAATATGAATCTGAAGACAGCATCTGGTTAGCTTAGCTTAGCATAAAGACCGGAAACAGGAATAGCCTTTTTCCACTGGTTGTCTGCCAAGAAATAATCCGGCATATTACACCCGATTTTACACTTGTTTGGTTTTTGTAAACATTCTGTATGAATTAGTGTGCTGTTAAGCAGGATTTGTTACAGTCGGGCTAACCGTTTCCACCGATTTCCAGTCTTAATGATAAGCTATGCTAACTGACTGTTGGCCATAGCTTCATATTCACCATATAGATGTGAGAATGGCATTAATCTTATCATCTAACTCTGTGAGAGAAGTACATTTTCCCAACTATTCCTTTAATAACTTCCAAATTGTTTATTCATCCAAAATAATGTGTTGTGTAAATGGAAAAATATGTACTTGTCTTTAACAAAGTGGCTGCTGGAGCCTGGATCACTTTGCTATTTTCACTCTATCCAAGCACAGCAAAGCAAAACACACTTCAGGCTCAAATTCACACACACACTCGCCACCCCCCATTTCTCCTGATGATTGCGCACCACACCCTGATTCTTTGTTTCAGGCGTGTCTCGATCTGCCCCAGCCCCCCCTCGCCCTTTTTCACACACACTCGCCTCACCTCCATCATCGCTGAGGAAGGCCCCCTTGGGAGAAGAGGGCACCGATGATCCCCAGACGCTGATTGGTTTCGGGTAGCCTCGGTCTGCCAAGCGTGACTGCTCATTGAAGCGCCAGTACCTGCAGACAGCACAGAGGATGGTTGTGACTGTTTTTCAACTGTCGTCGTACACAGTTCTGTACATGATGGGCCTATTTGATGTGTACAGAACAGTAAGGTGTAAATGCATTAAACCTGAAGCAAGTTGGTCAGCGAGGGCTAAGCAGGGATTCGCAGACCTAAAGTGCTGTTATTTTTCTATGGGCATGTTCATAAATATGTTACCGTTGCATACACTTTCGTTATTTCTGCTCTACACTCTGTTTATACAGTTTTCACAGAACTTTCTAACTTTGTTAACAAAGAGCTGCACAAACACAGCTGCTGCTTTTGTTCTATAGCTTAATACTCACAGGGCAATGCTGTGAATCTCTAACATAAATCATCATAAGTCATTTCAGTCTTTATATGGAAATGTGGATACACAAATAACCTTCATACTAGGGCTGGGTGATATGGAGAAAATCAAACCTCCCAATATTTTTGAGCTCGAGATCAATATTGCCACAATATTGTAGGGTTGCTTACAGGTGATTTTACAATATATTTACACAGTGAGATATTTGATGATCATCAGTAATGTGGATATAATGACTAATAATAGAACAGTTACAACAAACAAATTACATCAGTTTACTGTAATGCCGTCTTTAAAACCAGGAAAAGACAACACTTATGCCATGTTACATATCAAATATCAATCAATCCAGTGTGTTACTGCTGGAGTAGATTGAGCAATGTTTGCATAAAAGAAACTGCGTCTCCTGTGGCGCCGGTGGTTACCATTCCATAAACCACGTCTTATACGAAGACATACTGTAGAGTCTACAGCCTGCTGTGTGAGGCTGTACTTAGGCACAGTGATGCTTTGAGATGCTGATATGCTGATGTTTCGCAGGTATAATGTTTACCAACTTATTTCAGCATGTTAGCATGAAGGTATGATTCAGCTGACACAAAGTATAGCTGAGGCTGGTGGGAATGTTAAGTCATAGACTATAGGACTGATGATGGAGCTAGAGCTACGGAGTCACTAAAATGATTACAACATACATGCCAACTGTGCAACCTCAAAAAAAGGAAAGATTTCAAAAGTTAGTTTGAGAAGAATTGAGTTTCAGAGACTTTGTTTCCTGCATTCTGGTGATTTTTCAGAATGAAAATAATAAATTAATAAGTACACTGCAACAGCATTTTATGGTAAATAGGCCTACTTTTAATTTAATTTTAATTTGATTGAATAATTTGCCCCTTTGGGGTGTGTGGCATAAAGTATTCCTCAGTTTTTATTCATTCTGAGTATTTCTGTCTCGTAGTACTCATTTATCTCTATCTTTCACTCAGTGACACGACAACATGTGGTGTAGCTCTACTGTCATCACTCTGTTCATGCCAGAAGCAGGCTGAGATGACAAAAAGGAAAAAAAAAAGGTGCAAAGATTTGCTATAAATCAGGAAAGGAAAATACAGGACAATTGTGAGGGAGGAAATCAGGGGAGGGCAATGAAAAACGTGAGTCTCCCGTTAACAAAGGAAGGGAACTGTGGATTACAACAAGCTATCCATCCTGAGTGAGACATGCATGTATACACCACATGTTATGCTAAACTCCCATATATTGGCTGAGATATTTCAGTGTAAATCAAAGCAGCAGACTGACAGACCAACACTGCTCTGTGCAGAGCCACACCGCTAGCATTGAAAACAAAAGACTGACTCCGTGTTTTTGAGCATATGCAGTGTATTTTGAATTTGTTCATGAAATAAATGGGCCTTTAATGGCCTGTTATTAATGTAAAATGCCGTCTAAACTTTTAGAGCGAATCAACCTATTGATATGCTAACGCATGATTTACTGGGCAGCAGGAGAATTAGAGGGGTTTCAGGTGATGCTATTGACAGGTTGCAGGCTGCGTTACCAGTCTCCTTGGAAGAAGTAAGTATAGCCGGATGGCTCCCACCAGATGGCTGTGTCTATTCGGTCGTAGGGAATGTCTTGACCATAATCAACCAGCTCCAGTGGATAGCCCTGTTCCAGGTTAGCCTCCCTGAACAGCCAGAATCTGTTTCCTGAAGAGAGGAGAGGAGAGGAAAAGTGCTTAATGATCCTTTATGGTGAATGCATCGGTACATTCCCTATCCACCCCCACTCATAACCCTTATGGACTCTGGAAAATGTTAGCACACACAATCATACTGTATATGTCATGCACACTTAGTTACACACACCTCCACATACAAAAACAGATGTACCCATACATGCATTATGCTTGTGTGCACACATTCAATTTGCTGGCACAGAATATGTTAAATAATTGAAAGTGAATGAGGAATAAAAAGAGAACAATACGAACAATCAGAGAAACCAAACCAGCATTTACACACTTGTAAATTGCATGAATGCTATAATGATTTGTTGGCAAGCGATCAAAAAGCACAGCAGAAATGAGCACATCATTGACTAAGGAGTTTTGGGATTGTAATTATCCATCAGGAGCGGCTTGTCTCATGTCGGCTATAGTAGATTTGTCGCTGAAGGGAAGGTTTTATTGTTCTTCACTGTGTCAGACAGGGGGACTCCGTTCCTTCTGGCACCATTACATCTCTCGTCTTGGCTTCAATCTGCCTTTCCCTCCTTCTTCCCCACCACACCCACCCATCCACCCATCCATCCACCCACCTCCGGCCCCTTGCTACTTCTTTAAAATGAAAGCTCTGCACTCAGCATCTGGAGAGAACAAGAGGTTGACGCAATGCTTCCCAAGGCTCCTGTGGTGCATAGCCCTGATGAAATCCCATGACTTATTCCATGACTTTCCATAACTACACCGCAGAGCCTCAGTGACCGACAGAAATGATTCTTTCCTGCTGCGTATCTGTTGTTTTTCTAATGGGATAAACAGTGTGGTTTCTATTATATTTGGGCTTGTTTGGGATAAAACAGCTGTGAAACCCCTGGATCATACAACAGCTGTGTTGGATGGATACATTTTTTGTCTGGATTACAACCTTCAAAATAAATATTCCAGATATTTTATGTCCAACCATTAATCCATCCATCCATTCACCGATCTATCAGGTAGAAGTTTAAAGGTGCTAAATTTGATATTCAGAGCATTAGTATAGCATCAAACAAGTATTTGCTATGTAAAGATATAATAGCAGTTGCTCTCTCCCTCTCTCTGTGTTTCAATCAGAGCTTCTCTGTGCTATATTGACATAACGGTTTGGTATTGGTATTGGTATAACGTTTCTTGTTGATATCACCAACTCAGTTAGATTTAGGTGATTGCACTTCACAACAACCATGCCTTATATCTTCACTGTTAAGTACTGAATATTTTAGGGTTGGGCGACTGGATGACTACATTGGTTAACGATTGGCTTAGTATATCGCTGGTGATTTGGTTCAGTTGCTATTTTTTTCGGCAATTTTTGTCATTTTATTTCTTCTGCCTCGAAAGAATGACTGGTGATTATTGGGAAAGACTAAGACCAGTTTTATTGATTTGGTGATTTTGGTGATTTGGTGACAGTTTTATTTTGATTCTGTTCAGTTTGAATGAATTAACAAGGCAATTAAACTTGTCTTAGTTCAGTCAAAGAGAGAATCTTG